>OX637866.1:15528364-15820864 GCA_951802705.1 Netelia virgata
TTTGACATCTTTTGATTCGTAGATCTCCTTCTGATCTTGTCGTTACGCCTTCTTCCCTTCTTACGTGTTCTATGGTGTTGCTCAAGTACCCCGGGCAGTCCCCATTTACCATTTTATGTATCAATATGCACACGTTGTACTCTATTCTTTCTTTAATGGCCATAAATTGCAATGTCTCATGCATGTCCCCAATTCTTGTTCTGTAGCTGCATCTTAATATTACTCTCATTGCCTTGTTTCGTAATTTTTGTAGGTATTGCACATTATGATCGCTTAAACTCAGTAATATAGATGAACAATACTCAAACAATGGGGCTATTATCGTTTTGTATATTGTGCATCTCATATATGGCGTCAGATCCGTACTAATTCTTCGAAAAGTTCCCAATTTCGCTCCTATCTTTTTTCCTAGGTAGTTGACATGCGGAGCGAAGTTTAAGTTTCTGTCTATTATTACCCCTAAATATTTGATCTCACTGACTACCTCTAATAGTACCTCTTCTAGTTTTACTTTCAAGTTTTCCTCCGTTACTTTTTTCCTAATACCTCTGACTAGCATAACTTTTGTTTTATTCACATTCAATTTCAGTCTATTCACTTTTAACCATTCCTCGATTTGTTTCATCTGAGCGTTAAGGTTTTCGTTTATTTCTTGGCTCGAGTGGCCTTCTGTATATATTAGTGCATCATCTGCGAATAACCTAATGTTGCAATTGTGACAAACTACCTTTGTCATATCATTTATATATATTAAAAATAATAACGGTCCTAGTACTGACCCCTGCGGTACTCCCATCTTTACAGCAATAGGTTCTGATAATATTCCATTAAATTTCACTCTCTGGCTTCTATTTTCTAAATAGCTCTTGAACCACCTTATTGCTCTTTCTACTATTCCGTAACTTTCCATTTTCTTTAGTAATATATCCCTGTCTACCATTTCAAACGCTCTTTTTAGATCCAAGAAGACAACACCTATCATCTTTCTTTCACCGATACTTCTTTTCCAACTCGATACTACCCATTGAAGGGCCGTCTCACATGAGTGTTTAGCTCTAAAACCTGACTGGCATTCTTCCAATAATTTGTTGCTTTCCAGATATTTAACTAGTTGGCTATGAACTATTATTTCTATGACCTTCTCGTATATTGGTAGTTTATTTATTGGTCGGAATTCTTCTATGTTCTTTGTTCCTTTTATCTTTGGTATCTGTATTACTATGGCTTCTTTCCACTCATTCGGGAACATTCCCTCCTCTAGTGATTAATTCATTATTTCACATATTTTCATTCCCGCTACTTCCACCACCCTTTTCATTATCTCCGTTGTTATTCCCTCCTCTGTGCCACTTTTATTTTCCAATCTGTTTACGATTTTCTTCAATTCGTTTACATTGATGGTCCTGAAGTCCTCCAGTTTACTTTCTGCCTGTTTTTCTATTGTTATTTGCACTGTCTCATTCTCATTATTTTCTAAGATGTCCGATATACTATCTACAAAGTATCTATTCGAAATATTTGCCATTTCCTCTATGTTGCTGTACCGGGTGTCTCCACATTGGATCTCCTTATACGTGTTATCTATGTCCGAACTGCCTTTCATCATTTCTCGAATGGTTCTCCACATTAGCCTCGGGTTATTCTTATTTTTATCTAACCTTGACTCAACATACTCTCTTTTGGCCTTTCTGCATTCTTTTACAACTGTATTTCTAAGTTGTCGAAATCGTTCCCAATCTTCCCTTCTCTTGTTTGTGCGCGCTTTTTTATGTGCCTCGTCTCTACATCTCACCATTTGGCGTATCGCCTCTGAGAACCATTGTTTACCTCGCCATTTATTTTCCAGTGGGATTATCTCTTTAGGCGCCACCTCATCAAGCGACCGGACAATTTCCTTAATTGTTAGATTTGTTTTACCATTCAGATCGTTTCCTTCGATTCCAACTACGTTATTCTCAATTAAGTTTTTGAATTTTTCCATATCCATTCTCTTATAATTTCTCTTTGCAATCATTACATTTTCACTCTTTCTCTCACATTCTCCCCAATATATAACAATCATCGAATGGTCTGTAATCTTTGGTTCGTGCTCTACTTTGACCTCTACTTCCTCGTTTGTAAAAACTAGGTCAATTATTGTTTCCGACGTATCTACTATTCTGGTTGGTTCATTTACCATTAATTTCAAACCTACGGCATTCATTATTCTGATTAATTTATTTTGACAATAGTTTCTTACTTTCATGTCTATATTAAAGTCTCCCATTATTATAACACTACCATTCAGTAGGTCTTTGTTGCACATATCTTCTAGAAAGTCCATAAATGCTGCTTCACTGCCACTTGGCGAATGATACACAACCATCAGCGTCCCTTTGTATTTCTTTTCGTTTATTTTCATTGTCACTGACCACCAATTATTCTCGCACGTATTTATTTCTTTTACTTCGTAATTAATTGCCCTTTCGACATACACTAAGACTCCTCCTGTTCTGCTGGATTTTGAGTCTACTCGTACACATTTATATCCCTTGATTTCTAATTCATGATCTTCGACCTTACTTGTAACATGCGTTTCTGTTAACCCTATTATACTCGGTCTGATTTTTCCTATCAGTAAATTTTCAATTTCATCCTTATGACTCATGAACCCTTGTGCATTTAAGCAAACCATTTTTGCGTTTTTTCCCCTACAGTGACCTATTTGCTATATACTACTGTATATTTTATTCCGCTGCCTCTCACATTCTTTCTTATAGCATGGACAATTTATATCGTACGCTGAGTGTTTCGAGTCTATCGTTTTAATTTTAAAGATTTTGATTTTCTCCTCGCAGTTAGAGAGAGAGAGAGAGAGAGAGAGAGAGAGAGAGAGAGAGAGAGAGAAGTATTGAAGATTTTGACCGATCACTATGAGAGCCTTCAGTATTAACTTAATACGTCCACCGGCTACTTCCCCGTCTCTCTGACAGAATCAGATCTGCGGTCTGTCACTAGACAGTCACACACGGGGTTCATTCTATCCACGTCATTTTTGAACCAGTATCGTGACCAAACTATCGGTTAGATCAATCTTAAAAAATTATAGAACATCCTTCAAACATTCTAGTTCATGCACCAAAAATGTTGGGTACGGCATCTGGCAGATTAACTCGTTGTTCATTCATACATTACCGATAAAGAAAATGTAGTTCATGCCACATATATACTTACACTCCCTGCACTTTACTGAAACATAAAACAGAAAAATACCTTTTTTTAAAGTTTTATTCACGGTGGTCCCACTTGGGTGCATTTAACCAGGATAACGCGCACGGTCATCCTCCTTTGACTGCCCAGTTAAGACTAACGCTGAAATCGGGCTTCTACCCGCCCCTACGCATAGAGGACACTTTAAACTCTCGGCAGATGGCGGTTATAGTCCTATTCAATGCCGGGAACTATAAGATATTCACGCCGAAAATTGATTAGAATCGGTCGAATCCACTTACAGTGAGTTCCGAGGGTTAACCAATTGTTTCATACCTAAGGTAGACATTACGATGCGTTCTTTAAAAATAATATACAAGTCTATCTTAAAGTGTCCTACTATCATACATTCTCCTTTTATACTCAACTCTTCTGCAGTTTCGTCCAAGAACCAGAAAATCACCATCAGAGGCACTCGGTAAGTGATATACTACCATCACTGATCCTTTGTAAACATTTTATTTTACATCTACCGCAACTCACCAGCAATACGCACTCACAATGGCGGCAATATACTTACGTACACTTACCAAACTCATAGTTTTTTGCTGTGACTTTGTATATTCAACAGTTCAACAACAATCAGTGTCATGTTTACAAATTCCTAGCATACTTCATAAAAGGAAAAATAAGGTTCCTCAATATATTGTAATTAACAAGTTTTATGTATATTTTTGTTCAAGAGTGAAATTTCTTGCGGACGCGTACTTACGTATATATACGCCCCACGTTGGGCGCCAACTGAAACGTAAACGTCTAAATAATATTTATTTATTCGAGGTGTCGTCGATCGCATAGCATACGGAAGGTTGTAGGTGGTTGCATAATAACGTTTGTAAACTATTTAACACACGAACGATTCAGTAACGATTATTTACTATGGTTACTAAACTCTAGTATAAATAAATAATAATGATTAGGAAATAACAATTTAGAAAGAATAAAGATTTATGTATAAAGAGTAGTAAAAATAATAAGTCGGAAAAAGTTTCAATAAAAAAAAGTGATAATTTATGGAAATTAATAATTTGCAAAGTATGAATTAATTTAATGATGTGTCGTGTCGCACAGTGGCGCCGCCTTAGTTCTGTTGAGCCGTTATCGAGGTAATTCTCGCGCTTTTCCCGATTACTCCTTCCTTATCAGGTCATTCTATCGCTTTAGGCCATCGATGATAGATTCACCCATCGATCAGCTGAGCGCCGGTACTGCGTCACGCAGTTATGTGAAACGGTAGTGTCCGTGAAGTGTCGTGTGTTGGGCAATTATTTGTATGAAGTGCCCTCTCTTTTTATGGACGGAATGATACGGTAGTCGAATCTCTTTCCTTCTCGAGAGATTATAATTACCTCTCGTCCTCAGTTTTTCTCTCTCTAGCTATTTCTCTATCTCTCTGTCTCTGTCTGCTTCTCTTTCTCTCTCTCTCTCTCTCTTTGTCTCTATGCTAATGACAGGTAAGAGGATGACGTTGTCCCGACTTTCTTCGGGCGACGTTTAGTTTAATAATATTCGGTAATTCGACGAGTTTAATTTTACGGATTTATTTGCAGGTTGATAATAAATCTCGCAGTCGGACTTTTGGAATTGTCGGCTTTCGAGATTCTGATCCCGTCTCGGGCACTCAGATCTCAGATCTCTTAGCAGATTAGTGCCAAGGACTACAGTTGTAGTAAGCCTATCAGCCAAGAACATAAACAGATAGGAGATTTTCTCCCTTTTATACTTGAATTTCCTCTATCTCTTTCTAATTTTGATATTTTTCCTTTTCTATGATAGGTTGGCGGGTATCATCGTTGGACCAATCACGAGTTTGGCGAGCTTGCCGTCCTCGAGAGGCACTGAATAGGTGTCGCCCTGGTAGCTCGTCCTTGAGTGAAAGGTGCCGCCACCGTACTTGGCGGAGAATTTAAGTTGTCGATGAGACGTTATACGTCTTAATATAAATATTTATATTACCAGAAATATTTTAAATTCATAGTAATGTTGGCCGACTTGTAATCAATATTTAGTAGCTGAACCCTTATTTTCAAGAGCAGCGGCATAACTATGCGGCATAGATTCTATAAGTCGAACACATCGATGAATTGGTATCAAACCCCACGCTTCTTCTACTGTGGCATACAATATGTTAATATTTTTCGGCTTTTAATTTTTCACATGTTTATCGATGTCAATTCATAACATCTCTGTAGGATTTAAATCCAGAGATTGTGCTAGCCACTTCATTACATTAATATTTCGTGCGCTTAAAAATGGCTTTACTATACGCGCACTGTGTTTGGGATCATCATCCGCTTGATAAATCCAGTCATACACTCATCGGTGAATGGAACATACACTCTTCGGTGAATGGAATTAATTGATGTTTTACAATATTCAGATATATAAACTTTTTCACAATCCCTTTGACTCGATGAATAGGACCTATTCAGTTCATAGTTATAGCCCCCCATACCATGAGCGATCCACCAACATCTTTTATAGTTGGTTTTATACAATTTTTCTGGAATGCTTCGCCTATGCGACGTCTCACATATATTTTTACATCCGATCCAAATCTATTAAATTTAGATTCGTCGGTGAATATAACTTTAGATCATTGTTCGAGCGTCCAGTTGAGATGTTCCTTCGCAGAGGCGATTCTAGCTCGAGAAATCTGTTCAGACATGAAAGGTTTTTTTTGCAACACGTCCATATAACTGAAACTCAGCAGTCTTGAATCTATTAGCTTTAGATAATCGATGAACTTTTCTGTCTGTTTTCGCATCCGTTTTTCGAGGGTTTGCCTTACGAGGTTTGTTTAAAAAGCTTGTAGTTACGGGAGTTCAGGCGAGAGGTCAGCAGTTCGCGGTTTGTCACTCTCGCTTTGACTCGGCAGTGCTTGCTCGCAACCCCACTCTTGGAGGATCGATCTCTATCGATTTCCGGTTTCTTCTTCACTTATGCGGTGAACGTCTACGAATTCATATAGACCTCTTCACGTGCATTTATCCTCTAATTCATTTCAGCATATATCCAACGGCAACTTATTTCGATTCAGTGGAGTAAGAGGATTTACGACCGGCTTCTTCATCTAACTTGTTTAAACGATTATGCACTGACCTGCTAACGACGACTGAGCTTTTCCCCAGACCATTCTCGACTAATCGGCAGCGACCGCGTGCGAGGGTTACAACGCGTCCGCCATTACGCGAACCCGCGACCACATCTTTCGCCATTGTAACCGTGTGAATAAAATTGTGTGTGTAACGCAACGAGTGCTTCGACTAAAATTTCGGACCCTTCAACTTCTTAATCATAAAATTTCCTCGTATTCGATCTGGTACCCTCCTCCAACCAGATCCGATGTCTAACTCCAGACAACGCTAGTTATCCGAAGTTCCGTGACGTTCAACGAACTTTAGAGCTTGGTAACACGCCATAATCAATAGTCCAAGTTCTGCAGATATTTGTCGATACGATTTTCCGCTTCTGCGTAAATGTTCAACTAATAGTCGTTGTTCTGGCGTTATATTTTTACGTTTACTTATCACCGTGAGCTAATAATACCTCTGGACAATTCAAACGTACAATAGACACTGATAGATACAGGTTACATTTGCAACATTTTGCCTTATATAATATAATCTCAGTGTACGTATGTTAAGTACGTGACCGCTGAAAAGATGACATTTTTAAATACAATGTTTAGAAATATATTCATTTCATAGAATACATGAATACCGAATTTTCGTTCTACGCCTAACAGTCTTATTACCTACACTTCTTATTGTTAGAAATAAATCGTCGAACCGGTAAAATATGTTCCACAGAAAAATAAAAACATTTTAAAGTTGAAATATGAAGTGTACGTAAGTATATGACCGCCACTTTATACACTTAGTTAATATCAGCTCATTCTTAATGTATTCTCTCAAATATAATATTACACCTACAATATTTCTATTCTCTGCATCACATCTGGCTATATTATAATCGAGTACGATCACCTCTCAAACTTCTATTTTGGACGTCAATCTCGTTTCAGACAATGCAACAACTGCTGGGTGAATGTTCTTTATGACTTGATTATGTATATTATCCTTATGCGCTATTAAACTCTGCGCATTTGTATACCATATCAGCTCCTCTTCCTTCTGTGATTGCTATCTTGTATCTTCCCAGCCGGCCCTTCTCTTCTGCTCTTATAACCGCTTCTTAAGCGTCGGACATTCCGGGCTCAACGCATTATGGGCATCCTTAATCTTCTTATTATTTATTATAGTCATTTGAATTGTGATTGCCTGCATATTTATTACATGACACATTCCGCGTAGAGTTTTTCACCCTATGATGGTAACCCCAACATTTAAAGCACCCCCTGACACTATATGATTAAGGGCAGGGTAGGGTTAATTCGTGTGAAAAAGGCACATTTTTATGATTTTTTTTTTGACGAAACGGTTAAAATCTATTTATTTAAACCAATGGTACATTAAAGTGTGACATTCGAAGAATATTGTGTCCAATTTTTTTCAAGTGTATCGGAAAAAGTTGAATTGCGGTGCCCATCATAACTCCGTGCTGGATCATCTGAAATAAAAAAATCAAAGTTATATCGTTCGATAAGGACTTTCCCCCGGTAACGCTGGGGGGGGTTTTTTTTTAATTGAAATTTTTCAATTTTTGGGAACACTTTAAAGGGAAAAACGCGATTTTGAGCGAAAAAATCGGTTAATTTGTTGTTATGAAATGAAAAATATAAACAAATTTGAAAAACACTCTCCGGGGTTACCTCGTAAATTATGTACAGAAATAGTGTGCAAAATTTCAAAAGGATCGGTGCAGTAGTTTTGAAGTTATGATGGGCACCGACTTTGAAAATGTGAGTTGTGGTAAAAACGTTTTAAAGTTTTGAACACTAAAAAATTTGAGATGAAACGTTCGTAAGTGAGTTTTATCGGCTCACCTCACACTGAATCACCGATGCCAGGTCCATAAAGGATGTTGCTGTCATCCAGGATGTCTAAAGCATCTTTTTGCTCTTGTCTACGACGAATCCTGCCTTCTTTCGTCTGTTTTTCGGCTTCCTGATCTGCTCGGCCTATACGCATAGAGTCAGATGATCGCGCCCACTCATGAGCGTTTGGTCCACTACTGATTCCCATTTCTTGCATGAAGGTTAATAAAGCAGAAGAACCTTCATTGAAGACACAGGCTGCAACATAAGCTGCAATCTGAACGATGACAGAAGTTCCACCCACGTGCTTTGGTGAGATTTTCCAAATAAGTTGGTTCAAACTCTCATTGTTGTTCTGCGTAAAGCCGTTAGAGATGTTATGCTTTCAGTTAAAATTTAAAAGAATCGAAAAAAAATTTTAAACCGCACCCTGCCCTTAAATACAAGACATTTCTTTCATCTTATATTTAATTTTTCTTGGTTAAGTATTATTTCATGGGGCTTTTCCTCTGCTTTAATTATTATGGCACCCTCTGTTATCCCTTCTAGATTCGGTTATTAATCTGATGCATTTTTTATATTATCTTTCGTCTCGTATCCCAATTCTATTGTAGTTTTTAATTGTATCACTTAGTTTTTCGTAACTCAGGTTCCATTCTTCGTCATCAATGGAAACAGTTTTTCAGTAATTTTAAAATTATCACCGAATTTCTTCTGTATTGTCTTTATCTTTGCCAATTCTTCTCCAATTTCAAATTCCAAGATGACTGTACCATTGTTTCCTTTTCTTATCTTCGTTACTCCAATTTTCATATTTTTTATATCAACTTTATTTTTTGTTATAATTACCGTATCAATATTTTCATGCTGATCCTTAGATTTAACAATTATAATATCTTCTATCTTCCTTTCTTTGGTCACCTCACTATGGCTCTTCAGTGCTCCTCTTGATAAACTGCTGGATCGAGTGGACAGCATCCTTCTTACTTCGTCTATGTCTTCTTTGATATCCTTTAACTCATGTTGGATAATTTCCTTCATTCTCCCTTTAATTCCGTTCTTATATGTAGTATCGTCCTTTATTTCCTTCATAGTTCTGTCCAGTCAATCTGTCTTTAGATCCATCGCGGTTGGGCTATTTATATTTCCCGGGGTACCGATGGACCCCTGCCTCACCTTATCAGTTCGCCGTACTGTTGCTTATAAACGCACCCAGGGTGAAAGAATAGTTTCCTGCATATTTTATACTGCACAGTGGTGTTTTTGATATTTTTCTTACATGCAGAACATTTGTACTCTGCATAATGGCTACCATCCATGTCTCTAATACCGACTGATCTGACATATATCAGCAGAGACGTCTCGATCTCCGACACCTGTGTGATACCTTACACTTGAGTTATCCAGGGCGAGTGGCATAAGGTATATCAAAATTTATTCTGAGGTAGATGGGACCATTACAAACAAAAGTTGCAAATATACATTAGGGATATTTTTAATAGTTTACGAGATATAAATTTTTAGAGTTAATCAGAGCGCGCCGAGAAGCGTTGGAGCTGCCCGCTCTCCGTCCTAGCCGTAGAGACAGCGCAACGTATCAATCATTGGCTGCCCGCGCTCGCCGCTCCACTCCCGCGTCACCCCGCCCCGTACCGCGCCAAGACTTTGGTCTCTATGGTCATCAAACTCGCGAATTAGTACAAGATATCTAAACTTAAAAATGGCGGAGAAAAAGCACAAGGAAATTTTGTTGGTTTATTGGTTTGGTGGTATCATTATAAATTACTAAAAATCTATCGCAATCAATAGTGTATTAAAAGAAAAATCACGCAGTGGCACGTCCACGGCCAAATAATTACAACGGAATCTTATTACGAGACAAATAATAAAGGCATTAAAGCGAATTTAAAAAAAAATTATTTTGTGTTTTGTTTTGTATTAATAAGCAATATCAATGTACTATATTTATAACAGTTTAACATTATTTGCGGAATGTGAATTTTTTAAATTCACATTCCGCAAATAATGTTAAACTGTTATAGAACAAAATAAAAAACCTCGTTTTAATATCTTTATTAATTTTTTTGTAATAAAATCTTAAAGAATTAAAGAAAGAATTGAAAAATTGTTAATGATTCCATACTCTCCTATAGAAAATACATAAAGTGTGATGGAAAACTATGTTTGTAGCGGCTAAGTATTTCATGTTCTCGTAATTCTCTAAAATCTGGTGAATACGATGTACTACTTCTCGATCTCGATAAAGTTGCGACAACTTTATTGGTTACAGATTTTTCAGAACAAAAACGCGAATCGATCGAGAAGTAGTACATCGTATTCATCAGATATTAGTGAGGTGGCAGCTTCGGATTGTGATAATGCTGGTGATTTGGATTTCTATTTTCTATTGTGTACGACAATAATTATGATATAATGCATTATGTTTTATATATTGTGTATATTTTTAGGAGAAGTTGATGAGAATGCTCTAGAGGCAGATGATGAAGATGAAGATAAAGATGAAGGAAGTGAAATAGAAGCGACAGGTAGTGGGGCAGGAATGACAGCAAAAGATGGTACTCAGTGGGCTGAGGTGCCAACAACTGAACATCAAGTTGAAATGCGTAATATTGTGCGACAAAGATGTGGACCTAATAGGAACACCAACATGCTGTCAAATCTCGACACATTCAAATTATTGTTTACTCCGGAAATGGCTGATATCATTATACGTCATACGAATACAAAAGTAAGCTCAGCATATAACGAAAAAAATCCAGGAAACACACAACTAGTGTGGAAAAATCTTAAGCTTCAGGAATTTGATGCATTCCTGGCTATTTTGATAACTTCTGGCGCTAACAATTCGAATACCGACAAGACAAAGAATATGTGGCAGTCGTACTCATATCCATTGTATCGTGCAGCAATGGGCATCACTCGCTTCTGGAACATCATTCGTTTTATTCGATTTGCTGATGCCAATACTCGTGCTCAGCGCATGAAGAGTGATAAGGCTGCTCCAATACGAGACATTTGGACAATGCTCAACAGTAATTTAGCAAAACATTATAAGCCAACAGAGCACCTGACAATCGACGAGCAACTTTACCCATACCGGGGTCGAACTAAATACACTCAATATATTCCATCAAAGCCGGCCAAGTATGGAATCAAAGTATGGTGGATATATGATTCTGAAAATTTGTATCAACTCACTGGACAGCTTTACACTGGAAAATCGAGTGCCGGTTGTGAGAAAAACGTTGGTGAGAGAGTTGTCAATGAGTTGGTGGCACCGTACAAAGGATCCAGCAGAAACATTACAATGGACAATTACTTCACTACTCTGCCATTGGAAAAATTGTTACTATCCTGGGATTTAACAATTGTTGGTACCTCGAAGAAAAATATGACGTATATTCCACCAGCAATGGCTGCATTGAAAACACGACAAGAATTATTCACTATGTTTGGCTTTCATGAAAAAGTAACCATGTGCAGTTATGTGCCAAAAAAAGGCAGTGATTATGCTATCATCCATGTATCAGGAAGAAAAGATTGGTGATGGTGCAAAGAAAAAACTCAAAATTATTGAATTTTATAATTGGTCAAAAGCTGGAATGGACACGATGGATAAAATGCTTTGTAGATATACTACAAAAAGATCAACACGAAGGTGGCTTCTAGCATGTTTCTATAATATTCTGAATGTCGCTTGCCTTGCAGTATATATTATTTATTATGAGAATAATACAATGCTCTTGAAAAAATCATATGGGCCGAGAGCTATGTACTCCATTCGTCGAAAATCGTTCGCATAATGCACAAATTATGAGGCATTTCACAATGCAAGTGGCGATTGAAAGTTTTTTTGGTCGAGCTATAAATCCATATGCGCAACCAACAGCATCTGAATCTTCAAAACCCCAGGCACAGCTCGATTCAGCCGGAAGGAAAAAGATTACTGGTGTATGCCATGTTTTTCTCCAGAACGAATTAAAAAAACGTCGCAAAACTCGAAAAATATGTTCGGTACGTGAGTCCCCAATTTGTGATGAACATTGTATTTCAACCACGACATGTGAGGAGTGTGCGAAATTATTGAATTTACTCGTTACTTAAAAAATAAAAAATAAATAAAAAGAAAAAAAACGGAATGATGTTTTTTTACCTCGTATCTTTACTGTTGTTTATAATAAAAATGGTTTAAATGAACGAAATTACAAACGATATTATTGATTATGTATTCAAAAGTCAAGTTACATAAATACTTTGATAAACGGTCTCTTTAGTGTATATAAACCCGGCTTTCATTCGTAATGATCTTAGTGGGTACCCGGTACCCGGTCATTGAACGGAGGAGGTATCGAGTTTGATACTTAATAACTGTTATTGAATGATTGATTACTAAAAATCTTCACGAAAAATTGGTGTGAAACTACTTCAGTTTTGGGGATCCGAGCGGTCATAACATTGTTTTAAGGGTAGTTAATAAATTCTACCTTGGAAACTGAAATGGATACCCGGGTACCCGGTTACTGACCTGACGGTTAATACATTATTGATTGCGACAGATTGTTAGTAATTTATTTATGATACCACCAAACCAATAAACCAACAAAATTTCCTTATGCTTTTTCTCCGCTATTTTTAAGTTTAGATATCCTGTACTAATTCGCGAGCTAGGATGACCATACAGCCAAAGTCTTGGCGCGGTACGGCGCGGGGAGATGCGGGAGTGGGGGGCGAGCGCGGGCAGCCAATGATTGATACATTGCGCTGTCTCTACGGCTAGGCCGGAGAGCGGGCGGCTCCAACGCTTCTCGGCGCGCTCTGATAAGACCACTTTAAAATTGTATATCTCGTAAACTATTAAAAATATCCCTAATGTATATTTGCAACTTTTGTTTGTAATGGTCCCACCTACCTCAAAGTAAATTCTGCTATACCTTATGCAACTCACTCTGTATACGGTGAAAGTATCCAGTTCAACGTCCTCAGTTCAACACTAACAATAAGAGCTACCACTCAGGCGTATGTATTTTATACATTTTTACATAATTTGTTGTACATAATTTTGTACATAATTTGCCTTGCTTATATCTAGATATATATTAATTTACTCTTGATACAATATACGACTTTAACATGCGTTTAAACTGCATAACCTTTTCACAGCCTTTTACTTCGGTCGGCAGTTCATTATACATTTGCATTCCTTCGTAATACATACTTTTTTGTGCACTTTTCGTTCTTCTATATTGTATCACTATGTTTTCAGTTTGGCGAGTTACGATACCGCCCCTCGCTCCTACTGTGTGTAATCGATTGTTCAACTCTTTCGGTAGCAAGTTCTTTACTGCTTTAAATATGAATATACATACATTGTAGTGCATTCTTTGCCTCACTGACATGAATTGTACTGCATTCAGCATATGTTCTACCTTCGTATAGCGATTACATTGCAATATAACTCTGATTGCTCTATTGTGTCCTACTTGCAGTTTACTCAACTCTCTTTCTCCCATGGCGAGTAACGGAGTTATACAATATTCAAAGTTCGGCGGATTATCTTGTAAATCATACATCTCGTACATGCAGATACATAATGTACTATTTTATTAAAAAACTCGTTTTTTACCTATCTTTTCCAGCATATATTCACAATATTCAATCATAGTTTATCGTGAACGATTTTCTCCAAATATTTCATGGTGTCCGCTCTCTCTAATTCTGTTCCACCCAGCGACTTTAGTACAATATTCCCACTCACACCTTTACTTATACTTCTAACAATCATACATTTTGTTTTCTCAGTATTCATTTTTTATTTATTCCTGTTCATCCACTGTTCCACTATACCTATTGTCATATTCATGTTTCCTCCCCTTCCGCGCTGCCTCGTCCAGTTACATATATTAATGTGTCATCAGTAAACATTTTTATAGTACATCCCTCTGGACACAAGTTTACTATATCATTTATATATACAGGGTGTTAGAAATGACTGGAATCGGTCGAATATCTACGAAATAAAGCATTTTAGAGAAAAATGTTTCAGACAAAAGTTTTATGGTTCCGAAAGGGCTATAAGATGGTGCCATTGAATTGACCTTGACCAGTCAACAGATGGCACCCCCCATTTTATTACATATTATTGTAGCTGATCTCGAGAGCTTTCTAAAACACTATAATCAAATGTTTTTTGATGAATTACTTTTCGAGTTATAAGGCTTCAAAAGCACAATACCGCTGGCTTTAGCGTTAACCGAGATGTACCACGTGGAGGTTGCACGGTCGGATTTACATCTTGTGCGTGCGCGCGTGTGTGGGGGGGGGGGGGGGGGGGGGGGAGGGTGGGGGGGCGTGCGCGTGTGTAGACGGGGGTTTACTAAATTCAATGTTCAAATTGTCTTCCGTCTGCTGCTTGACAATGACCTAATCGTCTAGCATCTAATTTTTTAATATTGTACAATTTCGTAGCACGTCATGTGCAGGTTCAAGCTTTACTTTGACTATTTAACGAAATCTTCAGCACATCGGATTCATCCGATACAAATATTAAAATCAGATGCTAGATACTAGATGCAGATTGCATTTGTCATGCAAGTAGTAAATGACTTACTCGTGTATCAAGTCAAGTAATTCCTTTTGTAAACCTCCACGTGGTACATTTCGTTTAACGCTAATGCCGGCGGTATTGTGCTTTTGAAGCCATATAACTCGAAAAGTAATTGATGAAAAACCATTTGATTATAGTCTTTTAGAAAGCTCCCGCGATCAGCTACAAGAATATGTAATAAAATAGGGGGTGCCATCTAAACAAATTAGGTATCCTTGAAATGACTGTTAAAGGTCAATTCAATGGCACCATCTTATAGTTCTTTCGGCACCATATAACTTTTGTCTGAAACATTGTTCTCTAAAATGCTTTATTTTTTAGATATTCGACCGTTTGCAAACTTTGTAACACCCTGTATAATATATAATAACGGCCCCAATACGGAATCCTTTGGTGCCGCATGATCTTTGGAAATAACGTGGGATCACTTATCATTAAGCCTTACTTGCTGGGTTCTATTTGTTAAGCACGTACGAAGCCAATCTAATAACCTGTCTCTAACCCCATATTGATATAGGTTATCTAATAATATTTCTCTATCTATTGTTTCGAACGCCCTTTTTAAGTTCATGAAATTCACTCCTACAACGTTTCCTTTACTGATATTCTCTTTCCATTCGACTACAACAGATTGAATCGCCGTTTCAGACGAATATTGCTTTCTAAATCCTGATTGGTGTTCCGTTATAATGTCATTATCTTCTAACAAGGAAACTGTCTCAGGTGTGTCTCGCCGATTTTTACGAAATTTGGCGTGTTCGTAGAATGAACAAAAATTGGCGACACGTATTTTTTTTATACGTGCCAAGACTACTTTTGAAGGGGTGAAGCGCACCCTCGAAAATGGGGGTATGTTTCGTTCTTCGTCGATAACGTTTGAACAGTCCCAGATAAGAAAACAATTCAAATTGCGACAACGTTTATGTTTTCGTGTACTATACAATGTATATGAGAATGATGCAGCTAACAACAAATTTCATATTGTTTATTGCAAATGTGCAATTTTTTCATACGTATCTCAGAGTTCTTAACCGATTGGGATGCAACTTTGTATGCAGGTAGAGGATGATAAAATAAAGTTGGGTTTTTTTTCGATATCTCATAATTAAGGGGTTCAAACTACCCTTTAATTTTTTACTCAATTCCATCGTATAATCAGCTGGCCTTTTGCCATTCCGGGTTAAATTCACGTTAATATCAATTCGATTCAATACTCGAGTACATATTTGTAAATGTCACTCACTCCCACCCCCATCATCTCCCTCTCGAACGTTCAAAGTTCTTACCGTGCGGTATGAACGAAAATGTGTAGAAATAAAATTGGTTGCACTGGAAGTACAATCAGTCAAAACAATCGACACAAATTTCCATTTTTTGGCGGAACGTCGCCGTTAAGGGGTCAACTAAAAAACTTTGTTCATTCGTGAAGGGGTCGGGACAACAAAAAAGTTTAAAGGGACAAAATGTGCTACTCTTCGACTACTAGACGTTCATGATGATAATGATGCATATAACAATAAATAGCGTATTGTTTATTGTAATAATTCGTGAATAACCGGGTGAAAATCACTCTTCAATTTTTCGCTCATATCGGTGCAGAAATAGGTAAGGCTTTTGCTATTACGGAATAATTTCCTGCTTCTCGAAGTAACTAGATTACTATAGTATACTTAACAAAAATTGCTCTCCCCTTATCGTATCAAAGACACTATAGGCAGAGATTAAATGGTCGTTGGGTTTCTGACGCAACTCGTGAACGGAGAGACGCAAATAATGTTTGTCAGCGATTGCAATCGCACTGCAATCGTATTGCAAGAGCGACTACGGGGTAAAGATCTACATATTGCGAGGCAATACTGAGGTCATCTTATAAATGATTTATAGCAGATCTAATAACAGCGTGTGTCGTCGTTGTGTCTTTCCTGTGTGATGATATATTGGGTATCAAGTCATATAAATTCAGCAACGATCGTTGTTGCTTTAGTTTACGACGGAGAAGCCAGCCATACACTTTCAAGTACAAATTCGAATAAAAATGTCCATTAATCCGGTGAATATTATTCAACTTCTATCCATTGCGATAAGTGCTATGAATTTGCCTGAAACTCCAATCACCGAACGGGAAAAACAGTTCAGTAAGGATTTAGAAAACATGATAATAGAAGCGATGGATCAACATATGGCAATAGAGTTCGAAATTGATTTGGATTTTGTATTATCAAATGAAGTTCATGAAGCAGGCGTAGTATAAGATAACAGTGGAGAAGAATGGCACGTACAGCGATACCTAGATCCCGAAGGTAATGCAAATGTGTGTACCCAAGATGTAGAGGAATTAAGTGACGAACACAAAAGAAGAGCCGTAGATTATTCGAGATCCGGGACACATGGGAATAGAAAAATATCATCTGTTCAAAAGAACTTTAGAAAGGTGACAGTGACGCAGTTATGCCGGTGGGCCCATAATTTAAATAAGCGTGGCGCGTACAATGAAAAGTTAACAAAAATAACTAACTATACGTCGAACAATTTTAAAGATGCTTTGAACAAAAGCTGCCCGTCCATGATATCGATCTTCGACGATGGGTATGACGTGCGCGAGATCTTGTAAAAATGCCAGATCCAAATTTCAAAGCATCCGATTCTTGGGTAGCAAGATTCAAAACCGAAAATGGAATTGTGTCCAGGAAGATTACTAGATATCTAATGAAACAACAATTATTAAGGCCTTAGGCCACCCTAGAGGCTGAAGAAATAGGCTTTTTGGGGATTTTTTTTAGAAATACTACAAAATAAATCGAGATAACAGAAACGTGATTTTATTATCTATATCAGTGACTGCTTACAATAATTTTTTTGAAGCGATTTATTACAAAATGGCGGCTGTGCAGCGTTTTTGCGACGACGTCTTTTTTTCGGGGTCCACGGCCGGGCTAACAGCTCCTGTAATTTTTAAAATAATAATGAGCAAATGACTTTTTGGATTATATATAGTAACTGCTATAGAAGTACGTAGGATTTTTGCGATATATTGATTTTTGGCCCTTCTAAAGTGAAAAGTGAAAAACTTGCCTAACAAATTGTCAGATAATTGTTAACAACAAATGACCTACGCAATATAAAAAAAAATCCTACGTACTTCCATAGACAATGTATATTTCAAGATATTTTCAAAATTTCAAGTTAATCGGTTGAAAATTGCTTGAGTTACGAGTCCGGCCAACTTGACAAATACAGTATTGAGATAAACGCGTTTAAAGTTTTGAGTAGTAGAAAATGATGAATAATTTTACAATACCTTTAATCTGCGATGCCTGCACCATACAATTGGCCTTCCAGATTATCTTCCTGCTCTTGCATTTCTTTTCTGCTTGATCTTGAAGCGATTCTTGCCTCTTTTACCCGGTCGGACAGCGATCTTTCTGCAAGCTTTATGCGCTGTTTGTCGATCTCCAGACACATTTCGTAGCCGTTCGGGCCGATTTCCAAGTTCATTGCCTTGATTATTTGCAAAATTGAAACAGACCCGTCATTGAACACACAAACTGCAATATCCGTGGCTACATCCAAGATTGTTTTACCAATCAAAATGGATTTCGGGGCCAATGCCCACACAGTGGAATTGAAGCTTTCATTATTGTTTTGTGTGTAACCACCGATGCACCGAGTTAGAAGATCTTCACTGGTCAGTTCTTCATAGATTGGTTTGATAGCTTCATAGATTTCAATTGCAAGAGCTGGCTTATGTTTGTACTCAGCCAAAGTATTTGTATCTTAGCGCGTTGCCATAAGCACCATGCGGACCAAACGGCCTTGTACTAAAATTCGAAAACCGAGTACCTAAAGATTTTTCCCGGCCATAATCTTCTGGGATATCATTTTTGAGGTTCTAAGGGACCATTTGTAATTTAAAAAAAAATCGATTTTTTGAAAATTCTAGGGTGGCCTAAGGCCTTAAACGCTGATACACTTGAAAACAAAGCCAAAGAATTTATAGAAACGGTGAAAATCAACATAGCCAACGTTGGGGCTAAGAACACATTTAAGTCTGATCAAAGTGGATTCGATTTAGAGGTACATACAGGCCGCACATTGGCGGTCGTAGGGCAGAAAGGCGTTGAGACAGTAGTGCAATCGAAAATATCACCTTGCTCATGCTCAAAAATACGTATCACCTATTTTTGTTCATTCTACGAACATGCCCAGTTTTATCAAACTCGGCGGGACACACCTGAGACAGTTTCCTTGTGAGTCCTTTATTTCAATGGGTTTAAAGTTTTCCATTATTCTATCCTTATTGATCTTAACACCCATTAAAATCATTCTTTCGTTTGGACTTCCGGATGTATGCTGTTGAATGGAGTTAACTATATTATTTATGCTTTGGGCATAGTGCATATTGAATTTATCAGCTATATTGCCTCCCACCACATCATCCAATATCTCAAAATCTGTGTTTTCATTCTCTTTTGCCCCTATTACCTCTCCTTTAATTACCTATTTTAATGTTTTCCATATTTTTTTCGCATCTCTGTTGTTATTATCTATCTTCTTTTCATAATATTCCTTCTTCTTTTCTCTAATTCATTTAACTACCGCGTACCTTTCTACTTTGAATTGCTGCCAGTGATCCTCCGATCCATTGGAAATCGATATTCTATATATTTCGTCTCTTCTTCTCGCTGCTTCCATTATACCGTCCAAGTACCATTTTTCCCCTTCCCATACCCTTGATATCCTAACTATTGTTCTGGGTGCAAACCTATCTATCACATCCACTATATTACTAACAAACCATTTTGCTCTTTGATTTATCTCTACTTCCTGTGTTACGTACCGACTAGTGCCGGGTCCGACAAATTGTAATTTAGGTTTGCTGCCACCAACGAGGTGCTGAAGGCACGCTTGTTAAATAAAATACAATGTGCTCAAAAGGTAACTTAGGTAGCGTGCGACCGTCGGAAGGACGCGGATAGCCGCTCGTCCCGTACGGGCCCATTATGTATGTGAATAGGTTTAGGTAGGAAAATAGTTGGGTTTCTTGTGTAGGTGGAGGATATCAAACTTGTACAGACACATTTATAAATGACAAAATATCCCCGTAGGGTGGTGTTTATTGTGGTCAAAATAATATTTAACTTACAATTGGAGCCGCTCCTCGCGAGGATTAACTTAGACGATGCACTTAATTACTAGCTTATAGAACACGCACAGTTTGCGCGCAACACTAATAATATACTAGGAACGTAATCTTTATATCTACGGAAAAAGTAAGCTTTATAAAAGAAAGAGACTGTAAACTTTATATAAGGAAAAGAATAATATGATTTTACGCGCTACGTTTTAACTAAGGTTCGGGTTGCCTCGAAAGGGTCAAGAGCCGACTAATCTAAGTGGCTTTACTTTAACAACTTCGACTGACTTTGGGCCTTACTTCCCGACTTTAACTACGCCGCGGAGTTCCCTCGATAAGTTACGAATCGGGACTAACTAATAATACGCGATTCCATATCGCACCAGGGGGTCTGCGGATCCCCTGATGGGGATATGGAATTTGCAAATCACGCACGTAATCGCAATTATGGCGTGAATCCGGGAACTTAACGGCGTTCTTAACGCGTTGGCAGCGCGTGCACTGCGGAATCAATCGATTTCAAGCTGACCCCGGGCGTTGACACTTCAAAGTACGGACGCGCACGGCCCCGGGTCAGCGACGTCATTGTTACCAAGCAAAATAATTTCCCGCAGGAAACCTTTCGCTTGGCCACAACACTTGCACTTGTTTTATCATAGTGTTTAATACCTTTGTAAATTCCGTCACGTCAACTTTACTATAAGTTTCTTGTGTTGTATTCTCTATACTGATACTTTTTCGTCCTGTTTCCTAATGTGACTTTTATGCATCCGTGGTCCGTTGGTTCATGCTTCACCTGCACTCATGTATTCCTATGGGCGAATAGTGTGTCTCTTATAGTTTGACTATCTTGGGTTATTCTTGTTGCCATATTAACATATTGCTTCATCCCGATACTCTGTATTCCTGTTATAAACCTGGTTATATAGAACGTTTCTACCGTAACATCGAATATTAAAGTCACCTATTATCAAATAGACCCCTTTTATTGTTAACTCCTCTGCCATGTTTTCTATGTGCTTTATGAAGTCAGCATCTGAAGCACTTGATGAATGATATACAGTCACTATCACCCCTTTAAAAAATTTATCCTTGACCTCTGTTCCAGCACACCAGCAGTTAAATTCTATCAATAGATTGGTATCATGTCATACTTGATATCGTCTCTTACATATGAGATAGCACCGCCTGTATTCCTGTTTTCCCCATCACACCTGACTGTCGCGTACCCCGGAATGTGCACTTCGCCGTCTCCAATTTCTTCCATCACTCTGGTCTCTGATAATGCCATAATTGCAGGTTTCATTCTTTCCACTACCTGATATCGTATTTCATACTTATGTGCTATCAGGCTTTCTGCATTCGCATACCATAACGTTTCTTCCTTCAATAGCTGCTACTCATCCCATCCTGCTCTCCTCTTCTTTTCTCGTACTGCTCTTTTGTGCGTTGAGCATTCCCGATCGAAGGCGCCATGTTCGGTGTTCAACTGTAGATTGTCTGTTTGCTTTTTGAACTTATAATTAATACACTTCTTTTTGTCGCTTTGCATTTACTCGCTTCGTGGTGTCCTGCACATTTATGGCATGCCTCGTCTTTCATGCTATTATTAGCTGTTTGATAATAGCCAGCATTTGCAATACCGTTTCACTTTGATATGGTTATACACTGGACAATCCCTGCATCCTACGCTGATGTTTCCTTTATTCAATAGTTCATGATGGATCCTTTCCTCATTGTATTCAGTCATGCTGCCCATTGTTGTATTAGCACAGTCGGCAATATACCATCCCGCACTTCGCAATTAGCCGCGATAATCAAATTTCCCTAATCGACTCGGTGTGCGCTACTATCGTGCTGCCATGGCAGCGATACTGTCGTTATCACCTTGCTCATAAATAGATGTTTTCATGCGAAAAGAGCTCACATTTAAATAAACGTGATAACTATCAGGCCCAAATGCGGAACCAAATGTTACGAATAGGTAACATTGGAAATGATAAGATTACGAGTCCGAAAAGGTAGCGCGCGGAATAATGAGATTACGATCCCGGAAGGTAGCGCGCGAAATAATAATGCTAGGGGTAGGTAGCGTACGAAATAATAACACTACGAAAAAGTGGCGCACGAAATAATAATACTGCATAGAGGTAGCGCATGACTTGATGATATTGCGAAAAGGTCGCGCATGACATAATAATATTAGAAACAGGTAGCGCACGTTAATGATTTTTCGATATCCGATCAAGTAATATAATCAGCCGAATATTAGCCAGCGCACTATAAGGAATTTGGCAATACGCCATCACATAACATGGTTCACCAAATAATAATAATTGCGCACAATAGGGATCCTCGCAACACGTAACCAAATAATACGATTCACTACGTAATAATTTGCGCGCGATCACGAAATTGCAACATTCGATCAAATAATATAATTCGCGGAATAATACTTGCGTGCGATATTGAATTTGTAATACCCAATCAAATAATTTATTTCACCGTTCAATCATTTCCGCACGATAGCGAATTTTCAATATTCGATCCAATATTTTAATGCCCGAATAATAATTTGCGCACGATGGTGAGTTTCAAAATTCAATCAATAGTATAATTCGCCGGATAATGATTTGCGCACGATAATTAATTTACAATATATAGCGCACGATAAACCGCCTTTTCAAAGGTAACATACGACAATTAATTTAGCGATAGGTAGCATACTAGGGCTAGGGATAGGTGACACGCGAAACTTACCATTACGGACAGGTAGAACGCCGAAATAATTATTACTGAAAGGTAGCAAATAATATTACAATCCCGAAAAAATAGCACGCTGAAATGAAACTACTGAGAGGTAGCAAATAATATTACAAGGCGAAAATTATTCCCAATCGTAGGATTATAACAACGAGTTACACACGGTCACACGCGCGCAAAACCAAAACAAAGTTGAGAGAGATGGGCATAACGCCAAGGGCAACTAACGCTCGAGAGAGGGAAATACGCGTACAGGGCCAGTGCCGAGTGCACGTGTACTCGGCGACAAAGAGCGACCTCAGGAAAGGACGCTACCGGCGAACAACGGCCGGTCGAACACGCATGATCATGACCGATATACGAACGTTAAAATTCACCGCCGAATTACACAAATACTTGCGGTATGGAATTTACACAAATGAAGCGGGATAGCGAGGCCTGGGACAAATACCCAAATTTCGATTAACTAAAATAAATGAATTTAGCGATCCAAGGGATCCTAACGGAGACGTGAGACTATCGCAATTAGTTTCTTATTCGCAATTAATGCAATTAAACTATTGATTCTCTGACCTTCGGTGCCAGTAATATTAAAATCGAAGCTCTCCTATCCTGCAGTAATAAATATCGATTCAGACGACTAAAATCGACTTACCGAAGTTGCGGTGAAACACGTACTCGTCAGCCGGCACAAAAGAAAAGAATAAGACAAAGCGGCAAACTGTAACTAGAGAACTTTTGACGTGAAGACGAGACGGTGACAAATCGAAGACTAATTGTGCCGGCCTCTGACCGCGTGAACTGCGCTCGCCGGCTCTCTCCTCCCACTCCATAGGAGTGTTTCCCCCAAATTGTTAAACGCTGGGACATATCCAGCGTTGCCGATAATTTCTTTCTTCCCGCGACGATGTCTGATTTTCGTCCTCCCGTTTCTCGATCCTCGCGCTGGCCAAGCTCGCGGTGAGTAGGGGGAGGGGACGGAGATGACAGGGCCGTGCACGACTCGCGAGGAGTCCTGTGCTCCCGGCTACCTTTATCAACCCCGTCCACATCAAGCGCCTTCTCCTCGGAGTCCGGGACAGGCGCCGAGACGGGGGAGGCTCGTCTCGCAGGGCCGGCGTCACTGACCCTGCGGCTGACCCACGACTAAAATGCCACCAGGCAACGAAAAATACGGCACCGCGCCCCGTGTCATCCAACCCGGACTCCACACGATGGGAGCGCCGTGATTAGCGGACTGCGACGCTCGATGCACAAATCAGCATCGGCGGAGGGAAGAAAAAAAAACAAAAGAAAGACTGATGCATCTTGGTGGCGTGTCCTCGTCAAGTCTTCACCTTCCTGCGGCCGTCACAGGCGTAAATCCGCCTCTTACGAGAGTGTCATGAGGATGTGACGGGGAGATCGGAAAACTCGTCACAATACTTAGAGAAAGTTTTTTTCCGTAGAGTGAGAGAGGGAGAGTAGAGAGTGCGGTGTGTGTAAGAGAGTGAGAAGCGAGGAGCAAAAGGAAGAAATTGACGAGAATAAAAAGAAGAATCGAAGAACTACGACGACCCGGCAACCCAACAAGGACGAGCGGGGGAGAAAGAGAACGCGAGAGGATTGGGAAAAAACGTAAGTGTTTGGACCGTTGAAATTCTGGCACCGAATTTTTCTTTTTATACTACTTTTTATACCGTTTTGGAAAAATTGCATTCGAGCCCCCCCCCCCCCCCCCCCCTATTCTTGTTCCCGATTTAGATTTTCCGTAAAACATTTATCATCCCCGTGAATTTTCACAGAGACATAGTTATATATTTCTTTATTCGGTGGAACAGTTGTGTAGTTTTAAGAAAAGTTGTTCGTTATATTGTTAAAATAAGGATAAATAACCGCAAAATTCCCCTAATATAGTTATCGAATTGATTGATAATATATTTATCTGAGCTACTCTTTTGAGAAACTTAAATTATTCGAGAATAGCTATTTATTTATTTATTTTTTGTATTACTAGTCGAGTCAGTACTATCTCAGACGGCCTTCTACCGTTCTCGCTCCTTATTGTTCGTCAGACTCCCGGTGTTTACATTTTTTTATTGTGAAGTGACCCAACTATCTCGGCTAAAATTCCGAGACCGGGAAATATTATTTCGTCCTATTTGAGATTAGCCAGTGTTAATAATTAAGAGGCCATAGAGTCAGAGAACCCCTTCCCTGAGATACCCGATTTTCTCCCCTCCCCGCCACATTACTTATACCCCTAGTCTTCCCTATTTATTACGTTAACTCGAATATTTATGTTTCTCATTTTTGTAAAAATAACTGGCGTCCACACATATATTCTTTTTTGTATACACATTTTTTTAAGATATTGCCCCCGCGATCGTCTGCCGACATTATGAGAATCTTTTTGTAATTATTCAGTCCAATTAAGTGTTGTGCTAATTAAAGTGACTGTTATTCTTTTTGTTATAATTCGTGCCTCCCATATTAATTTTGTTTATATTTCCCCCACCATTCCCCCAGTCGTTCCTCCCATCTGCGTGACTATGTATTGTGACGAGCTCTTTCGGCTAAATTCCGCGAAAGCCGAGAAGAGCTACCAATTCAAAATCTGTAATGACGTCCCAACAATTTTATCTTCCATCTACTTCTTTATCCAATTTCTAATTGGGCGCCAGGTGCTCGTATCAACCCCGTAGCACTGAGGGAATTATTATCTGTTCGTTCTTTGCTTTTATCCAATACTCAGGGAAGGGTACGGTCGAAGGGCGAGCATCGATAACAATAATTTAAACAAATATTCGAAATACACGTTTGCGTAGACGTTTCTAAAATATTCACAATGACTTATTTATTATTCAGGTCCACAGGTTGGACCTTACCCATCAATTACACTTGTTCGATATAATAATTATTCACGCGTCAATCACGCTCAAAAGACAATATCTTTCACATTAAGTTCTCAGAGTGAGATCGCTCTATTCCCCGGAGACGCCGGTAGGGACGGCTAAATACGTGATACCAGTGCAGCCAGATCGCGCGTAAAACTTACCCTCTCTCTAGTCTCTTACGCGCCCATCACACAATCATACTAGCGCGTGTCCGTGAGCGAGCAACGCTCGGACATCATCGGAAAGAGACGAGCGCGGTCGAAGTTCCCCGACCGCGCCTTCGGCAGCTACACCAATACATGGGCGCTGAGCACGTTCATGTGCGCCCAAGCCGAAACGGCCGACACGAAGGCTTCGAGGGAAAAAGCAACTTGAGCACGCGCGAGGCTTTTTGATGATTTTAATGCTTATTTAGGTCTTGGTTTTCTGCGTTATTAATGAGTAGTATAGCGGCCACTATGGCGACCCCCACTCCTATCCCCACTCTCATCCCCACTCCTTTCCCCCACGCCGCGGCCGCCGAGTGAGCGGCTTGTGAGCGCGGGGGGAAGAGTTGCGAGGGGGTGAAGAGGGGGGATGGAGCGTGTCGTCATAGCGGCCGGCGGTGATCAGCTTGTCGGTGCGGGGGGAAGAGTTGCGAGGGGGGTATGGAGCGTGTCGCCATAGTGCGCTTTTTTTTCTTTTTGGTGGTGTTAGGAATTAAAAAAATACGATGCAGGCGTGGAGACTCGAACTGTCGACCCTTGGATTGCCGGTCTGAATACTTACCTCTGCACCAAGGCCCGTTATGATATTACGTTTATGCTGAAGGCTCTTATAGCGATCGGCCAAAATCTTCACTATAAGTAAAGGGGAGTGTGGTACTCTCTCTCTCTCTCCCCCACGGCCCCTCGGCGATAATTTTTTTTTGAGAAGAGGGGGATGGAGCATGTCACCATAGTACGTACGCTTTTGAAATTCAATTTTTCTATTATTTATTTTTAACCTACCCCTCCTACTCCTTTTCCTCCACTCCGCAGCCACCGAGTCCGTAGCTCGGTCGGTCGTGGACGCGGAGGGGAAGAGGTGCGAGTAAATACTCAAAGACCGATGATATATATTCTGACTGTTTTTTTATTAATTATACGTTATATATATTTTTACAATAAATATTCAACCAAGTGATAATATATATTAGAATTTTAATCCATAGCATCTTCTTCTTCTTCTTCTTCTTCTTTTTCTTCGTCGATTGCTCAGCTACGGAAGACAGAAACATATGGCGTGAGAGAAGATCGTATATACGTATCGTAACAGAGGTACTTTATACATGATTTTTAGTACATACCTGTTTATCATAGCTCCTTAGCAGCTTTGAATTCGAGCTTATTGAATTTCGTGCCGTAATACTGCATAATTAGATTTGCATTGGTCGCGGCCTCGCTCATTTGTTGAAATAACTCGTCCGCTTCTTCGAAAGCCTTGACGAATCTCGTTGGTAGGTAGCACGTAAATTCATTATCCACGTCCACGACAATGCGAGAGCCCCATTTCGTCTGTACGCTTTTAATGCCAGTGATATAGTAGTCTTTTTCGAGCTCCAGCTCGGCTAGTCTTTTGACAGGGAGAAGCGTCTCCAGGCGTCCCACTTGGTTGATACGTGTGAAGTCCATTATCCAACTTGAGTTTTCTCAGTTTTATTTCTAAAGCACGAAACTCCGATATCGCGTGTATTTCTGCTTTAACCGTTGCAATATCTCGCAAAAAGACGTCTAAACGTACTTTTAATCGGCGGTGCTTACTTCTTTGAAGACTTGAGGACAATGTGTGTCTATCAAGGAGCACAGATACATCAGCCCCCCTACCAAGCAGACCCATGCCCCTACTCTGCATACAAAGAGAAGCACTCTGAATTTAATTGGTGCAACATTTGCTTATTTTGCAAAAAAAAGCAGTAAGGCATCTTGATGGTAGTGTAGTATTAGTTTACCGTATTACAAGACATCGTTTACAACATCAGCATTTTATAAAATCTGTGATACGTGAGGATCGAATTCGTGTTGGCGCGTGCCTTTGCGTGAATGACCATTTCAAGGAGTTCTGAGAATTCAGCAGCTCATCACTATAATATGTGGATTATAATTATTGTCGTATGAGGTTCAAGAATATAAAGACGAAGAACACACACATTTTAAAGAATATACTTTTATTTTTAGTCTACAATTATGGTACAGTTAACGGGTGCGAGAACAGCAGCCTTGTACACAACGCAAAGTTTTAACGCTAAATGTATTGAGATTATTATAACGGTAACCTCCTCCCACACTGGCTCCCTTATTAAGCCCATTATTCACGAGATTAGATTTATTATACTTATTCATATACTCATTGTAGTAGTCATACACTATTTTATCGTTTCGTGTTAAATCGGTTGAAAATACACTCCTAAACATATTAATACCAAGCCCTGTAGACATGAAATGAAGAAACATAACACAATAATGTCCACAAGTCTGTGATTCAGGACCCTGAAGCTGTATAGCGTTGTAGCTAAAGAACCTACAGTTCTGTCGGAGGCGTTGGAGATGCTGCGGGATGATCGGTGGTAGTCCGTAGCTGTCGAAGTACCATCCGCGTCCATCTCGATCGACGTACATGGCGACCCAGTGGGCCCCGGGCTGCTTGTGGCCATCGGTATTGGCGACAATCGCTGCTGGTTTTGCCCACACCTTAGGGATGCGATCTGCTGGGTATACGCCTACAGTACGGCTCTTTATACCTCGTAGGGACTGCAGAAGCTGCTCGGTGTTCATAATACACAGCGATTATCGAGACACTAGAGCACTTTTATATCGGCTGTTTTTCCCTGCTCGTGGCGTTCCACAGCTAGTAAACCGATGTTCCAGGCTGTGGTGGTTCTGTATTCCCACAAGGAGCTGGAACGGTCATTATGAGAAAGCCACTTTTTGATTCTCACAGCATTGTTGAGGGCACACGTAAACGAGCAGTTTTTACGCAGTAAACCATGGTATATACAGCGGGTACTGCTTTCGGGAAGATTTCGGATAGACGAATCGTCGTCTTCTTCTTCTTCTAGATTTATAACGTAGCAATCCGTTAGCTGCGTCAGATACGCCGCTTTATCAGCTCCTCTTGTAAACAGACGATCAGCCTGCACTGCTATTTTTTTTAACGAAGCCTCGACTGTGCGTAAATGCGTTTCGCCCTCGGCCCACTCTATACCATGATGATTGGTTTGTAGCCAGGTATTTTGACGCTTTACGCTAGGTGGTAGAACGTTATAAGAGTAAGGCGGTGATATAATCCAGTGGGCTAGATACGACGTCTTTATAGAGACCACGGCAACTTCTTTAGGTATAAAATGATTATATTTATCCTTCAGGCCCTGTATATCAATAACGATGTTCATGATGCTCCGCAACCGTCGTAACACGTCGGCTTTTAAATACAGACTGACGACAAATATTACACACTCTGTGGATATATGACACTCACTCGACCGTCTATAAGCCTTGCGATCTAGCCACTAAAATCCACAATTACTTGTCTGGAAGAGTCGATCTCCAACACATTATCATATTCCGCATACACAATGCAGTTAATCGTTGATGTTAGGGCCGCAGCGAAACGTACTTCTATTCTCACACTACCGTGCCTCACAAGATTCCAATGTGTGCTACTATTGGCCGAGAGATCGGGTGTAAGATCAAATGCAAAAAGACAATAACCAGCAGGGTAAGTTGTACGTGTAATACAATTGCCCTCGTTGAGAAAGTGGACACCTGTACCGGAGAATAGTGTGTGGTATGCATCCACATACATATCGGTATCTGTGAAATCCGGCTGTAGAGGTTTTGACGGTATTTGCAAACCATCGGCGTACAAAGAAAAATAATTTATATTGTAATTCTGAAAATTGAAGGGGTTCATTTTACGATCGCCGTTAAAAGCCTTATTATTGACAAAACCGACGATTATACGTTTAGGTAGCTGACCAAGTATGACATTATCAAGAGTATCACCGTGTATGCCTGCATGCAGCGATATCGCTTTAACCTCGACTCGTGTCAAAGGATATTTCGCTGTAGATTTAGACAGAGCTCTCGCATGTGCCAAAAGTATACCGGGTGCTATCTTAACACGCTGTACAAGTAGCGATGCCTCCGTAATACGTATGGTACAATCTTTCGAAGAGCTCATGAGAGAAAAAGCGTTACTGGTCCGTACGAGGCGCAGACGCATCTCAACGCCATTTAGCAAAAACCTCTCTTGATTGAAGATATCGCAATGCAAATGACCAAGGAGATCGATCGTTCGAGCCCTACCTAATACATTCCGCCGACTTGTAAGCCCACTATTATTATCTTCTGTATCATCCATTTTACCCGGCAAATCATTATACCACAGAGTACTCGTGAGATGCGAAGACTTAGCAGCAGGTCCGTAATTCAAGAGCGTTTCAATGTATGCCCTATACGCATAAACATTGTTAGGAGGTGATACAAGTTTCTGATTTAAAAATACATCGATCTGGTTAAACATTGAGTGTAACAGGTTATTGACAGGACCTACTTTCGGAGCCGCCACATCCGCTTTGTCAGGGGTTTCTATCTTAACACGCATGCTTAGCATGGTGTGCGCAAGATCAATGTACTCATCACCCTGGCCCGGTATGACAAACTCTATCGGTGAATCATCCGTCAATGATGAGATTGGCTTGTAACACACTGTATGCGACCCCTCGATTGTTGTCTGGGTTGGTGGTAGTGTAAATAGCTCCAGCTCCGACTTAAGACACTCACAAGAGTGAGCGTGTAAGAAAGCCATTTTTCCAAGATTGCGTTAGGCAAAAATATCCGTCACTGTTCTTGATTTCTTGTAACGATTCTTAGTTGTATGTAAAGACACAGTTACCATCGGTAATTATGAACGGCACGAAGATAATTACGATGCGGCTTGAAAACCTTGTGTTTCTCGATAGCCTACATTACTTTCACATGGCTTTAAGCGCTCTACCAAAAGCCTTTGGACTCGCGAATACTGTCACAAAAGGCACTTTCCCCCATTTATTCAATAGACCTGAAAACCAAAATTATGAAGGTCCTCTACCAAGCCTGGAATATTATTCACCCGATACAATGCGTGCTGGCGATCGCGAAAAATTTCTTGAGTGGTACAGGGCATTGAAAGATCGTAATTATCTGTTCAATTTTCAGAAGGAAATTGTTGATTATTGCACGACAGATGTTACGATATTAAGACGTGCGTGTATGGCTTTTCGGGATATGTTTATCGTCAGCGGCAATGTCTGCCCGTTTGATGAGTGCACAACGATAGCGTCAGCTTGTTTTCGCGTTTTTCGTAAAAACTTTTTGAAAGATAAGACGATAGGTATTATTCCAACGAACGGCTACAGATGGGCTCATAACCAATCTAAAAAAGCAGTCTCATGGCTCGTGTGGATGGAATACTCTCTTGGGCAGCGAATTTTTCACGCAGGCCGGGGACGCGAATTTAAAATAATGCAAAATTTACTAGTAGACGGTTACTACAAAACAGGCGATACATCTCATGTATTACAATTTCACGGCTGTTATTGGCACGGTTGTCCGCGTTGTTACCCATTAAACAGGGATCGACGACAGAGTGATGGTACATCGATGGACGAGCGTCTCGAAAAGACTATAACTATAACGAATAGAATCCAAGAGGGAGGTCATTTATTAACGGAAATTTGGGAATGCGAGTATGATCGCCTATTAGAAGCTGATGCTGGAATACGTGCACTCATAAAGGACCATCCTTTAGTTGGTATAGAGCCCCTTAATCCGCGCGATGCTTTCTTTGGGGGGAGGACAGAAAACATGGTTACGCTTTACGATGCCCAGAATTCGGAGCAAATCCGTTATGTGGATGTCTGTTCTTTATACCCTTACGTCTGTAAATTTGGCAAATACCCCGTAGGACACCCTCGCGTATATACGGGCTCTGAATGTATGGAGCTGATAGGACCTAATAATGATCTTTCAGTCGTTGAGGGCCTTGTTAAATGCTCTGTACTGCCGCCTACGAATCTTTATCATCCTGTATTACCTGTGCGTATGCATCATCGTTTGTTATTTCCTCTATGTCGTGCCTGTTCCGAGAGTATGAACCAGGAAACATGTACGCATGAAGATCCCTCTGACCGTATGCTCGATGGTACATGGGTGGTCGATGAGCTACGCAAAGCTATCTCATGCGGATATATAGTTATCAAAGTATACGAAATTTGACAATATGAGATCACACAGTTCAATCGCGATACTGAAGAGGGTGGGCTTTTTGCATCATATATAAATACTTTTTTGAAAATCAAACAGGAAGCCAGCGGCTGGCCCGAAGGCTGTTTGGAAGATGAAACGGCGCAAGAACAATACATATCAGCTTTTGAGAACCCTGAAGGTATTAAGCTAGAGCGGTGCAATATTACAAAAAACCCCGGCTTACGTTCTGTAGCTAAACTATGCCTTAATTCTTTTTGGGGTAAATTCGGTCAGCGTGAGAACTTACCGCAAACGACAATAGTCTCGTCTCGTGAAAAGCTCATGGAATTATTCACCAGTCCGGAGTATGAAATCACAGGTATTCTGCCTGTTAATAACGAGATACTGTATATTAATTACACGAAGATCGACACCTCTGTAATGCCTTCTGATATAGCAAACGTTGTAATAGCAGCGTATACAACTGCACAAGCGCGTTTGAAATTATATAGTTATCTCGAGCGCTTGGGTCCTCGTACACTATACTGCGATACAGACTCTGTGATATATGTATCGAAGAAGAATGACACCTGTGAATATGAACCTCCGACGGGCCAGCTTTTAGGGGATCTTACCGACGAGTTATGCTCTTATGGTGAGGGTAGTTATATAAAAAGTTTTGTTTCAGGGGGTCCGAAATTTTATTCGTTTATTGTGCAGTGCCCCGATGGTTCGGAAAGCGAGGTGTGCAAAGTAAAGGGTATAACACTCAATTTTACCAACAGCTCGTTAATTAATTATAAATCTCTGCGCTCGTTTGTAATCGGTGAAAGAGAGGCACCTATTGTATTACGCTACGACGCCATTAGACGGACGGCATTCCATCAGGTCGTTACGCGCCCTGAAACAAAAACCTGTATGCCATCGAGCGTCAAACGAAGGCGTCACGGCGAATATGGCTCGCTCCCTTATGGTTACAGAGTCTAGTTTATGAAAATTACCTTTTTTATAAATGTTATAAATACTGTAAACACTGTACACCTTTATACTGCTACTGTAAAATAAAACTTTATACATGTACCGAATATTTGAATACTTTATATACACTGTGATATAGAAAATACACTCATTCGTACAGATGGATACGCGGTGGAAGCATCCCTGGACCTCGATGATCTGCGGTCCCACGGGCTGCGGTAAAACTTATTTTGTAAAAAAGTTTTTGAAATTCATTTCGCGAATGAACAGCGAGCCATTCGAAAGAATTATTTTCTATTATTCCGAGTGGCAGTCCGCATATACGGAGTACGGTACATCGATAGAGTTCCATGAAGGCCTACCCCAGAGTACCGATTATGCGAGCGATCCTCGTGCAAAACTCATAATAATCGACGATTTGATGCGCGAGGCGTCGAACAACAGTGTTGTAGATCTTTTCACCAAAGGTAGTCATCATAAAAATCTGAGTGTTATTTTTATTACCCAAAATTTGTTCCATCAAGGACACGGTCAGCGCGATATTTCATTGAATGCCAATTATATCGTAATTTTCAAAAATCCCCGCGATCGCGCTCAAATTCAACATCTCGCGCGTCAGGTATACCCGGAAAATCCGCGTTTTGTACAAGAGGCCTATCACGACGCAACATCCAAACCGCATGGTTATTTGTTACTTGATTTGAAACAATCAACACCTGATAACTGTAGATTTCGCTCTTGTATTTTCCCCGATGACGCTCATCATTTTGTGTACATACCACGGAAAAAGTTAAAAAGCAACTCCGATACCTGCGAATTACCAGTTCAACGCGTATAATGACGCCTAAAGCATCGTCCTGTTACGAAAAATGTATAGCTATATTGAGTGCACTTCAGCAATCCAACACAGCGCATACTACATCTGACACGCACAAAAAACAAACGAGTGATGGTGGCCGCTCCGTTTGTCAGTGTGTGATGTACATTCTTAGGGGTAGCACAGCCCCGAAGACATGTAGCGCAAAGGGGTTTAAAAGGCATGATACAACAGGATGGTCTGCAGTTCATCAGACGTAATGGCGCGGGGTGGTTCACCACTCTGCAAAAAACACGTTGCGATATTGCGTGCTCTTCAACAAATGAATAAGGAGCAACGTGAGGCTGTTTTACGTAAAGCAGATCCGAGCATTATCCGCTGTATTTGTGAGTGTGCACTGAACGTTCTCTGCGGTAATGTGCCGCTGAAGATCGACCAGAGAAAAAAATTACGTCGATACGCACCGGTTCTCCGTCGTTTAGCCTCAAAAAAAAGGCTGCTGGAAGAGTAAAAAACGATTCGTCGTTCAAAGCGGCGGGTTTCTACCTCTCTTATTGGCCCCAATACTAGGCACTGTTCTATCGAATTTGATTGGTGGCCGTGGATAATGGAGCACGCAAGAAAAATGGTACTCGTGCCTGAGGAACATCTAACGCGACTGAACACACAAAGTCATGCGCAGCCTGTGTTTAACGTGGATGTGTCTCAAAAACAGCCAGTGCGAGGTATTGACGCTACACTGGCTCGCTTAGACACGGAGATGAATGAAATTTTGCATTCCAATGCATACACGAATGAGAGGGAAAAGTGGGCTGCGTACTTGACTGTACTACAACGTTATCTCCACTTCATCGATAATGAGAGAGCTCAGCAGTACCGCAATCTTATGAAAAATAAACACTATGTAGAGTCTGATTATGCTAGAAAAAAAGAAGAAGAAGAAGACGAAACCGGTGACGGTATGAATGACGCCGTCATAATCGAGAGTGTACCAGCTAAATTTCGCGTAAAAGCGAAACTGCTGCTTCACCGTTTGCGTGATGCTCCACGATCTAATTTTTCTTGGGATTCTGACGGTGTCGTGTCGGTCAGCGGAAATCCAATAAAGGATTCAAATATTGTTGATCTCGTGAACGACGCTATGAGGACTAGGAAAATACCTAATCCAGCTGGGCGCAGTGCCTTTGCCAGAGTTCTGCGAACGATCAAGACACCTCGGGAATTCATCGGTAACGAGGAGTTGTGGGCGGAGTCTAGAGCTAATACACCACAGCGTCAATCGCAGGCTGGTGATAGTACAAGCAGCGAGGAATCACCCGATACGGACCAGTTGGCGTTTTTCAGTGGTCCTGAGAACAGATCACCACTACGGCAAACACAGGGAGATAAGCAGAGAGGCGGAAGCTATCATAATAAGAAAAGACGTGTAACTTGGGCTAATTTGAAATTATAATCATGAAAATCTTAGAAAACGTGTACTTTAATCCAGCCCATGAAGCATCGTTTTCAGGTGCTACCAAATTGTTACGCCTGGCGCGTCAGAAAAAAATCTCCCGTGTGAAGGCTGTACAGTGGCTTGAAGCACAGGATGCTTATACAAAACACAGGCCCGTGCGACGTCATTATCCGCGTCGTTTTTATAATATCCGAAACATTGATGACTTCTGGGAGGCTGATCTCGTGGATCTTCGCTCGATTAAAGATTATAATGATGATTATGTTTATCTCTTAGTCGTTATAGACGTTCTTAGTAAATTTGCATGGGTTCAGCCTTTACGCGACAAATCTGCTGCATCTGTAGCTAACGCGTTTGATCTCATTTTATCTAAAAAAAATAGTAATGGACGATCACCCGTTTACCTACAGATGGACAGGGGTAAAGAATTCACCGGTGCTGTATTTCAGGATCTCTTAAAGAAAAAGAACATACAGTTCCGTGTTGCGCGAAACCCTGATATAAAAGCGGCTATTGTCGAGAGATTCAATAGAACGCTGAAAGAAAGAATGTTGCGGTATTTTACGTATTCTAGAAAAAAACGTTACCTAGACGTTCTGCAGAACATCGTTTCGGCATACAATCACTCTGCGCATAGTGGCATAAAAATGGCTCCCGTCTCAGTGACACACGCTACAGCGGCTAGGACCCGTAATAACCTGATACAGCGGTACAAAAGAACCGAGAATTGCTCGCCCAAATACAGCGTGGGCGACATCGTGCGCATCAGTAGTGCGAAAGCAGCCTTCGTAAAAGGTTACGAGGGTGGTTGGAGCAGCGAGTTATTTAAGATTGTACGTGTATCGCACAGTATTTGTCCGGTGACATACATCCTGCGTGATCTCCGCGACGAGGATATTGACGGTATATTTTATGAGCCTGAGTTATCGAGAGTGCGAACGAAGGAGTCTAAGCAGCAGGCGGCAAAATGAAGGAGGAATTTTACATGGTTTTACCCAGTAATAGTAGTATGAATTATTATCCCGATAATGTGACAACAAGATATACCACTCATTTGCCCCAATGTATGTCTCTTCACGGCAGCTGGGCTGTTTCTCTAGCTGAAATACACATACCTACGACGATTTTGCATGTGCCACCCGAGGGTGAGCGGAACTTTATGAATGTCATAACGAACACAGTAGCACCCGGTAGTATGGCAAGCACCGACTTCAAGGAAGAGCGCGTGTGCGTGCCGCCTGGCGTATACCTCAGCATAGAGACATTACTCGAGGCTATTAACGAAACATCGTGTGTTGGGGGCCATCTGAAATTTAAGCATTGTCGCAACGGCTATGTGACGGTCACGTGTATCTGTGAATCGTGTAAGAATGTGGAGCACTCATTCTACTTCTCCGACGTCTTGAACAAGATTTTAGGATTCACCGAGCCTAAGGATGTGGTAGTCCAGAGCGTGTACACTGCTCAGAGACCTGCCAATCTAGCCCATGGGACCCCTAATATGATGTACGTTTATACGGATATCTGCGAGTCCTATATCACCGGAGATGTGCATACACCCCTTCTGCGTGTCGTGCCAATCGTTGCCGCAGATAATCGTAACTACGGATCGGTGAAGATAAGAAGCTTCTCGCCACCACGCTATATTCCCCTATTACGTACTAGTTTTCAAACAATAACGATTGATGTAAGGGATGAGTTTGGCGCTCCGATACCATTCGAGTACGGGACGTTGACAGTGACGTTACAGTTCAAACGTACAGATTAACCTGAACCAGTCTAAAAATGGCTTACTATGACGAATACTTTGATATGCAAACGGGCAGCGGAGGTCGAGCCGGCTATGGCGGTATCAGCCATGTGTATATAGGATCACCGAATCAACGTGGTCACGGTATTGGAAGTTTCCTCGGAGGCCTCTTCCGACGAATAATACCTCTCTTGAAACAAGGCGCTCGGGCTGTTGGTAAAGAGGCGCTTCGCTCGGGTGTCAATATGGCTACGGATATTATGGATTCTGGTATTCATCCGCGAGAAGCATTTAAAACGCGCCTGCGCGAATCAGGGGAGAATCTGAAGCGTAAGGCTGAAGAAAAAATTAGTACGCTCATGAAGGGTTCGGGGTATAAAGACGGTAAAATTAATAAATTGTTGCATTCTCTTGCCGGGAGAGTATCACGACGTACCGGTGTGACAAAACAAAAAAAGGTCGTAAAGTCGCGAAAACGTTCGGGCTCTGTGAAAAAGAGACAGGGGCAGAAGAAGAAGGCTGTGAGGAGAAGAAGAGCAACAAAACATACAACTAAGAATCGTTACAAGAAATCAAGAACAGTGACGGATATTTTTGCCTAACGCAATCTTGGAAAAATGGCTTTCTTACACGCTCACTCTTGTGAGTGTCTTAAGTCGGAGCTGGAGCTATTTACACTACCACCAACCCAGACAACAATCGAGGGGTCGCATACAGTGTGTTACAAGCCAATCCCATCATTGACGGATGATTCACCGATAGAGTTTGTCATACCGGGCCAGGGTGATGAGTACATTGATCTTGCGCACACCATGCTAAGCATGCGTGTTAAGATAGAAACCCCTGACAAAGCGGATGTGGCGGCTCCGAAAGTAGGTCCTGTCAATAACCTGTTACACTCAATGTTTAACCAGATCGATGTATTTTTAAATCAGAAACTTGTATCACCTCCTAACAATGTTTATGCGTATAGGGCATACATTGAAACGCTCTTGAATTACGGACCTGCTGCTAAGTCTTCGCATCTCACGAGTACTCTGTGGTATAATGATTTGCCGGGTAAAATGGATGATACAGAAGATAATAATAGTGGGCTTACAAGTCGGCGGAATGTATTAGGTAGGGCTCGAACGATCGATCTCCTTGGTCATTTGCATTGCGATATCTTTAATCAAGAGAGGTTTTTGCTAAATGGCGTTGAGATGCGTCTGCGCCTCGTACGGACCAGTAACGCTTTTTGTCTCATGAGCTCTTCGAAAGATTGTACCATACGTATTACGGAGGCATCGCTACTTGTACGGCGTGTTAAGATAGCACCCGGTATACTTTTGGCACATGCGAGAGCTCTGTCTAAATCTACAGCGAAATATCCTTTGACACGAGTCGAGGTTAAAGCGATATCGCTGCATGCAGGCATACACGGTGATACTCTTGATAATGTCATACTTGGTCAGCTACCTAAACGTATAATCGTCGGTTTTGTCAATAATAAGGCTTTTACCGGCGATCGTAAAATGAACCCCTTCAATTTTCAGAATTACAATATAAATTATTTTTCTTTGTACGCCGATGGTTTGCAAATACCGTCAAAACCTCTACAGCCGGATTTCACAGATACCGATATGTATGTGCATGCATACCACACACTATTCTCCGGTACAGGTGTCCACTTTCTCAACGAGGGCAATTGTATTACACGTACAACTTACCCTGCTGGTTATTGTCTCTTTGCATTTGATCTTACACCCGATCTCTCGGCCAATAGTAGCACACATTGGAATCTTGTGAGGCACGGTAGTGTGAGAATAGAAGTACGTTTCGCTGCGGCCCTAACATCACCGATTAACTGCATTGTGTATGCGGAATATGATAATGTGTTGGAGATCGACTCTTCCAGACAAGTAATTGTGGATTTTAGTGGCTAGATCGCAAGGCTTATAGACGGTCGAGTGAGTGTCATATATCCACAGAGTGTGTAATATTTGTCGTCAGTCTGTATTTAAAAGCCGACGTGTTACGACGGTTGCGGAGCATCATGAACATCGTTATTGATATACAGGGCCTGAAGGATAAATATAATCATTTTATACCTAAAGAAGTTGCCGTGGTCTCTATAAAGACGTCGTATCTAGCCCACTGGATTATATCGACGCCTTACTCTTATAACGTTCTACCACCTAGCGTAAAGCGTCAAAATACCTGGCTACAAACCAATCATCGGCCCACCGAGGGCGTTTCGCCCTCGGTGGGCCGAGGGCGAAACGCATTTACGCACAGTCGAGGCTTCGTTAAAAAAAATAGCAGTGCAGGCTGATCGTCTGTTTACAAGAGGAGCTGATAAAGCGGCGTATCTGACGCAGCTAACGGATTGCTACGTTATAAATCTAGAAGAAGAAGAAGACGACGATTCGTCTATCCGAAATCTTCCCGAAAGCAGTACCCGCTGTATATACCATGGTTTACTGCGTAAAAACTGCTCGTTCACGTGTGCCCTCAACAATGCTGTGAGAATCAAAAAGTGGCTTTCTCATAATGACCGTTCCAGCTCCTTGTGGGAATACAGAACCACAACAGCCTGGAACATCGGTTTACTAGCTGTGGAACGCCACGAGCAGGGAAAAACAGCCGATATAAAAGTGCTCTAGTGTCTCGATAATCGCTGTGTATTATGAACACCGAGCAGCTTCTGCAGTCCCTACGAGGTATAAAGAGCCGTACTGTAGGCGTATACCCAGCAGATCGCATCCCTAAGGTGTGGGCAAAACCAGCAGCGATTGTCGCCAATACCTATGGCCACAAGCAGCCCGGGGCCCACTGGGTCGCCATGTACGTCGATCGAGATGGACGCGGATGGTACTTCGACAGCTACGGACTACCACCGATCATCCCGCAGCATCTCCAACGCCTCCGACAGAACTGCAGGTTCTTTAGCTACAACGCTATACAGCTTCAGGGTCCTGAATCACAGACTTGTGGACATTATTGTGTTATGTTTCTTCATTTCATGTCTACAGGGCTAGGTATTAATATGTTTAGGAGTGTATTTTCAACCGATTTAACACGAAACGATAAAATAGTGTATGACTACTACAATGAGTATATGAATAAGTATAATAAATCTAATCTCGTGAATAATGGGCTTAATAAGGGAGCCAGTGTGGGAGGAGGTTACCGTTATAATAATCTCAATACATTTAGCGTTAAAACTTTGCGTTGTGTACAAGGCTGCTGTTCTCGCACCCGTTAACTGTACCATAATTGTAGACTAAAAATAAAAGTATATTCTTTAAAATGTGTGTGTTCTTCGTCTTTATATTCTTGAACCTCATACGACAATAATTATAATCCACATATTATAGTGATGAGCTGCTGAATTTTCAGAACTCCTTGAAATGGTCATTCACGCAAAGGCACGCGCCAACACGAATTCGATCCTCACGTATCACAGATTTTATAAAATGCTGATGTTGTAAACGATGTCTTGTAATACGGTAAACTAATACTACACTACCATCAAGATGCCTTACTGCTTTTTTTTTGCAAAATAAGCAAATGTTGCACCAATTAAATTCAGAGTGCTTCTCTTTGTATGCAGAGTAGGGGCATGGGTCTGCTTGGTAGGGGGGCTGATGTATCTGTGCTCCTTGATAGACACACATTGTCCTCAAGTCTTCAAAGAAGTAAGCACCGCCGATTAATAGTACGTTTAGACGTCTTTTTGCGAGATATTGCAACGGTTAAAGCAGAAATACACGCGATATCGGAGTTTCGTGCTTTAGAAATAAAACTGAGAAAACTCAAGTTGGATAATGGACTTCACACGTATCAACCAAGTGGGACGCCTGGAGACGCTTCTCCCTGTCAAAAGACTAGCCGAGCTGGAGCTCGAAAAAGACTACTATATCACTGGCATTAAAAGCGTACAGACGAAATGGGGCTCTCGTATTGTCGTGGACGTGGATAATGAATTTACGTGCTACCTACCAACGAGATTCGTCAAGGCTTTCGAAGAAGCGGACGAGTTATTTCAACAAATGAGCGAGGCCGCGACCAATGCAAATCTAATTATGCAGTATTACGGCACGAAATTCAATAAGCTCGAATTCAAAGCTGCTAAGGAGCTATGATAAACAGGTATGTACTAAAAATCATGTATAAAGTACCTCTGTTACGATACGTATATACGATCTTCTCTCACGCCATATGTTTCTGTCTTCCGTAGCTGAACAATCGACGAAGAAAAAGAAGAAGAAGAAGAAGAAGAAGATGCTATGGATTAAAATTCTAATATATATTATCACTTGGTTGAATATTTATTGTAAAAATATATATAACGTATAATTAATAAAAAAACAGTCAGAATATATATCATCGGTCTTTGAGTATTTACTCGCACCTCTTCCCCTCCGCGTCCACGACCGACCGAGCTACGGACTCGGTGGCTGCGGAGTGGAGGAAAAGGAGTAGGAGGGGTAGGTTAAAAATAAATAATAGAAAAATTGAATTTCAAAAGCGTACGTACTATGGTGACATGCTCCATCCCCCTCTTCTCAAAAAAAAATTATCGCCGAGGGGCCGTGGGGGAGAGAGAGAGAGAGTACCACACTCCCCTTTACTTATAGTGAAGATTTTGGCCGATCGCTATAAGAGCCTTCAGCATAAACGTAATATCATAACGGGCCTTGGTGCAGAGGTAAGTATTCAGACCGGCAATCCAAGGGTCGACAGTTCGAGTCTCCGCGCCTGCATCGTATTTTTTTAATTCCTAACACCACCAAAAAGAAAAAAAGCGCACTATGGCGACACGCTCCATACCCCCCTCGCAACTCTTCCCCCCGCACCGACAAGCTGATCACCGCCGGCCGCTATGACGACACGCTCCATCCCCCCCCCTCTTCACCCCCTCGCAACTCTTCCCCCCGCGCCCACAAGCCGCTCACTCGGCGGCTGCGGCGTGGGGGAAAGGAGTGGGGATGAGAGTGGGGATAGGAGTGGGGGTCGCCATAGTGGCCGCTATACTACTTTAATGTATACAAAAAAATGTATCGCGCACTGTGATCGCTTAGTTTTTTAGTTTATACTGTTAAGACCGTGTTTTCGGGCTTAATTATTTATATATTATTTTTTATTATTAATTGTAATGATCGCGCTCGAGTATGTCAGGCCTCTGCGCATGGATCCCTGTCCTATTTTAAGCGGCGTGACGCACCTCACCTTGTAACTGCAGTCGTCTGCGATTTGCTGATGTTGCTGTTGAGCCTGGAGGGTCGGGATGTGAAAGAAGTAACGGCCTTGCCGATCTTGGTCTCGACTCGCCAGGTGTTGTATCTTTATTTAGTTCCAATCGTACACTTACGATACACCGGTACACTTATACGCTTGCGGTGGTTTCGTGTGTGTACTACGCGCACACTTGTATGTCGCGGGGCTAGCGCCTCGCGTCGTGCTGAGTCGGCGTGTAAGACGATATGGAGTTCTCGGGCCGACTCTATAGCGTAGTATGTGTAATATTTATAAACGTATTGTTGGGAATTTGTTAGTTATTCTCGATATAGTCCGTCGCGTAATGCCGCTAAGGTAATTATCGCGTAACGAGATTATATCGAGTGACGATAAGCGCCGCTAAGGTTTGCTTAATCGTATAGAGTTCTTAACCGGTGCTTCTGGTTTTATTCAAGGGCCCCGACACTCACTATCACACTCGCGAGACTCTAAGTGCGCGAGCAGACTTGCCGCTAAGGAAAGAGTTGCTGGTAGGCCGATTGATGCGTCTGTTAGGACGAAGCTGTCAGTTAAGACTGAAGACTCATCGGACTGCCGGAGCCCTCGATACCCTAAGACGAAGGTGTTATGGGAGTCTCGTGGGGGTAGTTACAGAGTGGTGGTGATTGGGAAATTGGGAAATTGGGTTAATTTCCCAATCGGTAGTCAGGGTTTTCGGAATTTTGTTGGGTAATGCTGATAGCGCAGCTCGTGCGAGGTGGCCGAGTTGTGTCGCGAGTTGAAGCGCCTCTGTGGAATTTGGCGCTTCCTTGAATTCAACTCAGACGTTGAAACGCCTCTGAGGAATTTGATGATCGCGAAGAGGTCACCAGCAAGTTGAAGCGCCTTTACGGAATTTGGTGACTGGCGAAGGTCGGTCCGTAACAATACGTTAATTTAAATATAATATTAAATCTAAATTACAACTTATTTATCTTATAAAAAATTCTTTACGCTTTACTCACACCCGTCCTTATCCCAAATCAATTATAATTCATAAAAGTAAGCCGAAATATATTTATATTCGTATTATTATATTAATTCTCATATTTTCATCGAGCGATAAAGCATTATCCCGAAAAATAACCCAATCATCAATCCGGCCGCGAATCGTAAGTTCCAGAAAGTGCATTTTTAACACAAGCGATAAGATGGTCCCGTTGGTAGCGTTACTGAGTTCGGTCCGCAGGGGCGCGGGACTGTTCACCGCGCTCAGTACTTTTATTTTTTTTTATTAATTTCTTTTCGTATGGGACGAATTGTTTATTTCTGAAACACGCTCATTGAAAGAACATTATTCTGAAAATAGGAAAACAGCTCATGATGTTTTACGATTAACAAATTTTTGTTCTGTCATCGGTGAGTGTTCTCAAATAAAGAATTCACCCCACTACAATGAAAATTACCTCTAAATGTAAAAACATAAAAAAATGACATGTTTTGTACTTCTTTTCATGTTACTCATGAGGTAAAGTACAGTGGTACACATTTTTTTTAACGTGGTATCCCCAGGAGGTATAATCCACAACAAAAAAAAACCTGTACGGAACAAATGTAACAAAACATGTACTAACAATCTGTAATAAAAATTTATATATACATATTATATACAACTATATACACCGATAAACAAAATTTATACAAATAAAAATGTCGCACTATGTAAGGGTTAAAGAAACCTCCAAGACCAAGTTTTTATCGATTGCACAATAATTATTCAAATAAACACTTTATTAATATTTTTCGCGAATATTGAACTAAAGGTTGAAACAAACAGCAGGCGGCGACGTGACGCTGGCGGGACGTGAAGAGCTGTAATATTCTATATTAACTAGTATATTACAACTCTTCACGCCCCGCCAGCGTCGCGTCGCCGACCGCTGTTTGTTCCAACCTTAAGATCACTTCTTATTTTTATGTGAGAAAAAATTAATTTAATCCGGAAATTTGTTAACGTCCCAGTAATCGTCGTGGTCGTATTCTCGGACTTGGAGCTTTTCTTTTCGTTTTTTGCCTGCCTGACTGTACAAATTTTCCGCGGTCATTAGTGACAGATGGTCTCGCGTTATTGTCATCGTGGTCGCACTGTCCCCCCTAGCCCTCAAAGCCAACTTCACGACGCAGATAGAATTTAATGTACTCGAACTGAGGCAGTTCCTTTTTTTTTGTTTTTGTATCTGGGATGAGAGAGAACGCTCTTTCAGCCGCAGCATTCGAATGAGGCAATGTCCTCACCATACCCAGCAACAAACGCAAAGTTTCGTACCGGAGGATACCGTCAGAATTCGTAACAGTACAAATTGCCATCCACATCTCGTCGAATGACAATTTACACCATTGTTTCTTCTGATGAATATTCTCTTCGTACAAGGAATGCCATTCGTTGCGAATTTTAATTTTTTCGGAAACGCGAAGTTGATCACAAATGAACAATACGCGCTTAACGGTCGACTCGCGATCTGCATCTAATAACGCGGGGTCCTTTTCGAATACCGTTAAATTTGTCAAAAATTCGTTGTCGAAGGGGAGTCTATCGCGAATTTGACTCGAAGCCGTGACGTAAAATCGAAGGCAGTTTTGGCGGAACATGTCGACTTCGGCTTGTGGAGTCCCTCTGCTCTGTACATCCGTCAAATATTCTTCGCAGTCATCCCCAATATCAATATCAATCAATACGCGCTGATTCGCGCAATTTTCGAAGTTGATACTGGAAGCATGAATGTCAAATATTGCCGGCTGTAACAAAGCGGGTTTGAGAAACCTCTGGAGGATCTCTACAAGCATCGTCTTTGAAGAAGGTTGCAGACGATGCATTAGAGTTTCTTCGCTTTGAAAGAAAGCGTTGATTTTATTGAAAGATTCGAGTGCGAATCGCAAAAAAAGAATATAAGCTTTCGTTACTGAGTTTGTTGCAACCTCGAGAAGTTCTTCTGCTTGTTTAACCTTCTCCAATGACTGATCAGCCAAAAATGCTATCAGCGTCGGCCAATTCTCGATAATTTTAACGACGGCGAAATAGCGTGAAAGCCATCTCGTTTCTGCGTATCGCGTGATTTTTGCCGGACGATCCTGGAAGCTATCTTGAAAATCCCGAAAAACGGCTGTTCGTTTCGGACTGTTGTTCAAAAAGGTCGCGATACCTCTGATAAAACGATCAATCTCTTTTGGGATAGAGGAGAATGCGGCGCTAGCAATCAACGCGAGAGAATGGCAAATACACGGCTGCGTTATTAGATCGGGGTTATTTTCCGACAGAAATGTACGGAACGACGAATGTTTGCCGACCATTACGGATGCGTTATCGCACGCGAGACCGAGAATGCTACGCATGGGAATTTATTTCCGGAAAAGCTCATTTTTGAACGCTTTGAACAGTTCAATGGCCGAACAGTTCGCCGCGTTCAAATGAAGCATCGTCAACAATTCAGTCCTTACCCTCAGCGTACTCGGCTCTACGTAACGGAACATTAACGACATCCATTTATCGTTCGTACAGTACGATGTTTCGTCCACGTGAATCGAAAATTTGTTTTCGCGTAGCACTCGCGTTATCCGGTCGGCTTCTACTACGCTAACCACCCTGTCGACTAGCTTCGTTGCTTTTGTTTTGCCGGCGGTCATAGCCTGCAACACAGCAGGCTCTTGACCGATGAGTTTAAATAGGCTGAGCATATCCGGTGCATCCGTCATCGCAATATTATGCTCAGCCAAAAACGTCGCGAAACGAATTTCAGCAACAGTTAACTTGTACTCGTTCATTAAAGTCAAATTCAGCACCAGAGGCAGCTGAAAACCTCCCTTGAGTACAAGTTGCTTCCGAAACATACGCAGAAGGCGTAGTGTTCCCCGAATGGGCCGATCCTACATTAAACACACTCATGTTTTTCACACTCATGTGCACTTCCGATATCGAATGCCTTTCGATCTCACAGTGGCCACATAACAACGTTGTTCCGCACGCGAGGCAATAAAACTTATCAGGCTGCGAGTCAACAGCCTGACCCCATTGTTTCCACTCTGGATGCTGAACATACCATTGGTGTTGGAAATGTTTCTTTTTAGCCGGTTTCGGCTTTTTTACCGCGGGCTCATCCATGAGCAAAAAAATCAAAAGTAGAAAAAGCACAGCCCAAATGTCGAACAAATTGAGAAAAAAATAATTAAAAAACACCAATGTTACGAGGCACAGAGTAGAAACGCTACCGATTTTTAAGCCAGGACTTCTATAACTGAGACTCGCACTTGCCATATACCTCTATAAGCAAGAATTGAGCATATCGATCTGTTTTGTTTTCCACGAAATTACGAAAGCGTCATACATTGTAACACAGTAAATATGCTCGATTCTCGCTTATAGAGGCATAGGGCAAGTGGTATTTGTGGCAAAGTATTTATTTAAATCATTTTTGTGCAATTGATGAAAAACTTGGACTTGGAGGTTTCTTTAACCTTTTGCGGCATAGTGACTATTATAATAACCACCTGTTTCGTCCAAGATTTTTATTTATAAAAATTTTATTTATAAGTGTGTATAAATGGTTATTTATATACAATTTTGAGCTTAAAATATATATATAAAATATAATATAAAATATCGAAGAAAATGTATGCTTCGAAGGGTGTAGGTTTTTTTTCGTAGTGCATTATACCTCCTCGGGACACCACTTACAAAAAAAAGTGTACCATTGTACTTTACCTCATGGATGACATGGAAAGAAGTTCAAAACATGTCAGTTTTTATGTTTTTACAGTTACAGGTAATTTTTATTGTAGTGGGGTGAATTGTTTATTTGTGAACACTCACCGATGACAGAACAAAAATTTGTTAATCGTAAAACATCATGAGCTGTTTTCCTATTTTCAGAATAATGTTCTTTCAATGAGCGTGTTTCAGAAATAAACAATTCGTCCCATACGAAAAGAAATTAATAAAAAAAAAATAATAAAAAAAATAAAAATACTGAGCGCGGTGAACAGTCCCGCGCCCCTGCGGACCGAACTCAGGAACGCTACCAACGGGACCATCTTATCGCTTGTGTTAAAAATGCACTTTCTGGAACTTACGATTCGCGGCCGGATTGATGATTGGGTTATTTTTCGGGATAATGCTTTATCGCTCGATGAAAATATGAGAATTAATATAATAATACGAATATAAATATATTACGGCTTATTTTTATGAATTATAATTGATTTGGGATAAGGACGGGTGTGAGTAAAGCGTAAAGAATTTTTTATAAGATAAATAAGTTGTAATTTAGATTTAATATAATATTTAAATTAACGTATAAACTAAAAAAATAAGCGATCACAGTGCGCGGTACATTTTTTTGTATACATTATTAACGCAGAAAACCAAGACCTAAATAAGCATTAAAATCATCAAAAAGCCTCGCGCGTGACGTCGGGTGACGTCACGCGCGAGTCGTGCTCAAATTGCTTTTTCCCTCGAAGCCTTCGTTTCGGCCGTTTCGGCTTGGGCGCACATGAACGTGCTCAGCGCCCATGTATTGGTGTAGCTGCCGAAGGCGCGGTCGGGGAACTTCGACCGCGCTCGTTTCTTTCCGAAGATGTCCGAGCGTTGCTCGCTCACGGACACGCGCTAATATGATTGTGTGATGGGCGCGTAAGAGACTAGAGAGAGGGTAAGTTTTACGCGCGATCTGGCTGCACTGCGTGATACGCGACGCGCTACGAGATAGGCACAATCTACTCCCGCGCATCCGACGGTACTCGTGCTCGTACCGACAAATAAAGTATTGCACCTGCGTGCGCCTACCATTTTATTCGCCAGTCCTATATTCCCGTCGCTCAGCGTTCTTCGGTTTGCCTCTCGCTTCTCTCTCACGCTCACTTCGCTACTCCACGCTCTCTCTCGCTCACTCTCTCACACTCTCTATAATTTACTTTTCTCTAGCTATCTGCGTTTCGCGACAACTCCTGTTCGTGGTCGAGATCACACTAATTGCTCCGATCGTCACTCTCGCTCGCCGGCTTCGTCGTGGTCCTATCGGGGGGAGAGGGGAAGAACGTCCTCGCGACAATCGACTCTCGATCGCCGGCACAGCCATCCCTCTCTCTCTCGTTCGCCGGGCGTCGTCTCTCGCGTACGGCCGGCAATGTTTATTTCCCGTGACCTCGTATCTCTGTAAATTACGGAGTATCTCGGCAGCGCATGTTCTAGAGCACAATTTTACTGACTACGGGATCGAGACGACGTGACTCTGCTCATTCTATCTCGCTTCAATATTCGGAAGAATATTTCGATTTCCGCGATTGCGAGGAATATAACGCCTCGTCACAGTATATATGTTATATATATAACATAGAATGTACAGGTATGATCATAAGCAGTAGATTTAGCGTATAAAGTACAGAGTGTAGCGTACAAAGGCATAATGATATCAATATACAGGTGGATGTAGCGTATAATATATAACAATATAATCGGTACTTGTGGATATAGCATATAGAGAATAGGGTAAGGACTATGAGGGTTGGCTCATGTCAGCCCTCGCAGTAATCGGAGATAGGTGGCCTTAAGTGCATCTGTAGAATTTAGCGCTCGCAGCTCGGCTGGTAACGTGGTCCACAGGTCGATTCCAGTGACCAAAAAAGAGCTCTTCGTCGCTTCGGTTCTGCATGAAGGAGCGACAGAACTAGGCACTGCTAGCCGCGACGACCGGCGTGGGGAAATAAGTAGCTTGCGCAGTGGCTCGGAGAGGTACCGCGGTAGGCAAGATTTCAAAGTGCGCTGCACCAATAGGCCCATGAAGTATCGTTTGCGCTGTGGTGAGGTTAGCCAATTCAATTTCCGGTGATAAGGTGAGATATGGACATCTCTCTTGAGATTGAACTGAAACCTTACCGTGCGATTCATGAGGTGTTGAAGTTTGGTATCGAGGTACTGCGGGCAGCCATTCATTAATACCAAAGTATAGTCGAGATGCGGTATAACCAGGGCGTTAAGCGAAAGGTGCTTAACTCTTCTCGGTAGGAGACTTCCACGAATTTTCAGGTGGTGAAGGGTACAGTTTACCCGGGTAGAAGGCGACGATACCTGGCTATTCCAACGTAGATCAGGACGTAGCGTGGCGCCGAGATACCGTAGGGAGTTGCAAAAAGGCATCACAGTTCCTCTCAGTACCACTGGTGGCAGTATACAGAGGGATACGCACGCCAGATTGGCGTTAGATCCGAACATAATAGCTTTAGTCTTGGAGCTGTTCAGTTGGAGACCATGGTGGTCAGCCCAGGCGGCTACTGCTTCAATATCCACGTTTAGGTGGTGGAAAGCATCGTCGATGTGAGCTAGCGGACACTGTGTGTATGCTATAATATCGTCAGCGTAAAGAATGGCAGTACAATGTCAGAGAGCGTTAGGGAGAGTATTTATCTCCACCAGGAAGCAGATGGGTCCCGAGGTAGATCCTTGAGGTACACCCGACGTGACTGGCAGGTAAGATGGAATGTTTCCAGGGTCAATTGTGGCCTGAGAGCACCCGGTTAAGTATGATCGGAACCATCTAAGGATATCGACACCGGCTTCCAGCTTCCTCAGCTCCGTGAGGAATGACGTGTGGTTCATAGAGTCGAATACTCTGCGAAAGTCGAATGCCACCATAATCGTGACATGCCCATTTTCTATTCCTTTGCGTATGGTATCTGTGACCAGGAGTAGTGCTGACTGGGTGCTGTGGCCAGCGCGGAAACCAGATTGCATTTGATGCAGCAGAGAATTTCTCTCAAGACGGTTGGTAAGTCGTCTGCCTACGATCGTATCAAATATATTTGCTATATGGCAAAGATTAGCGATAGACCGCGTATCGGATGGTTGCAGCGGTTTATCGACCTTCTTGAGGGGTGTGATTAGAGATCTTTTCCAACTCAAAGGATAAATAGTAGACATTAATGAACAATTGAAGATGCGGAGCAAGAATCGCTTCAGAGACGGCAACATTGGCACGAGGTAGGCCAGAGATAGTCCACCGTCTAAATCCAAGGGCTGTGTCCCTTGGATTTACGTAGGCACTTTAGAATAGCCGTATCAACCTCAGGCATGGTGATAGGATCAGCGGTGAAGTCTACATAGGTCTCACGGAGAGTCTCGATAATTGTGTCCAGTTGATCAGTGGAGCATTCTGGGTGGACGCTGGCTACTGACGTGTAGTACGAGTTTAATTCGCCGGCTGAGAATGCGCCCAGCGGAGAGGAGTTTCTGGGCTTCACCAAACCCTGGCGAGCGAGAAATTGCCAGAGCTTCGCGGTATCAGTAATACCGTCCATGGCTGAGGCAAGGAACGCTTCGCACGCTGTACGAATGCAACGCTTATCCTCGCGTCTAGATTGTCGATAGTCATCCAAGATAAGGAGAGACTTGGCTGCCCTGTAGCGCCTGTAGAGGTCGTCCCCGGTCCTTTGCAGTTGCCTTAGCTCTGGAGTCATCCAAGGAGCTGTGGGTTTAGAGTCAAGCCTCATTTTGACGGGTGCCTGCATGCCGAGGACGTCCGTTATAGTTGTCTTGAGGCAGGCGAGCAGAGTATCTGGATTGTTCTCGTCCTGAGGGAGAGCAGCAAGCCGATTGCGAATCTCTTTGTTGGCTAGCTCACCATTATACATTTTCCAATGTCCCTGTAGGAGATCGTCCTTGGCAAAAATTTAGAGGCGGAGATTGCAAAGTCCGCAAACAGCGCAAGATGGCCAGCAGCAAACAGTGTCAGCGACTTTTCGTACCTCAGTAGTCTTACTGGACTGTCACAGATTATAGTATCAAGCCATGTCTCGGAGTGCGAGGTGAGGTGTGTAGCACCGTGAGGTCATGAATACAGCGAGTTTTCAGTGATGAACTTGCGCAGGGAGTTTTCTCATGATGAACCCTTGCAAAGATCGCTGTTGAAGTCACCAAAGTAAAAGGTATTTGAGTAGTTGGCGCTTAACTGTTTTATTTGTATGAAGAACTTCACCGACGCAGGGCTATTTGGCTGCCGATAAACAACCGACACAAGTATTTGTATCCCAGTGCTGCCTCGAACCTCCACGCACAAATATTCCGCGTTACTGATTGTCCCTCTCTCGGAGTATTGTAGATATTTGACCATAGGGTCATCCCGAACATATAGGGCAATACCTCCTCCTAAAGTGTAGCGCGATCCATCCTGGGACAGAAGAGGGCGGTCGTTTCTGCACAGCGAATATCCTGGTATGTTCACGGTGGTTGACGCAACATCTCGGGTTAGGCAAAACTCGCTCACAGTCAGGATGTATAGGTCATGCCCATAGGCGAGGTGGGCCGCTGCCTCGACGTGGCTCCGAATGGAATTGGCGTTACGGGCGAGGTAGTACTCGAGGTAGTGGAGTTCGGAGAGGTTTACTGTCTTCGCGGCGCGCTTTGCGCCAATCGCCGCATCACGAACCTGCGTCGACGTCATCTGAATGAGGAACGACTGCCGAGCAGCCGATCCCACAGCGGGCTGAGTTCCAACCGCGCTGACAGTACCAGCCGCGGAATTTTTAAAGACGCGCGTCTTAAGAACATGCGCCACGAGGAGCCGAACCTCGAGCCTCGTAAACAGGCTGCTAATAAACTGTGGATGGGCATCGCTGTTGACCGCAGGTACTCCGGTGATTGAGTACCTGCTTTGGCGTTGGGCTGGATGATAGCTTTAGAGGCCTGGGTGGTGGTGGCCTTCAGCGCGCCTACAGTCGTTTTAACCTTCTCCATGCTCGTTTTAAGTTTGAAAATGTTCTCGGAGTGCATTGCGACGGTAGAAGACAACTTCTACCGCCGCTTGCAGAGCATCCTGCTTGTGCAGCATTTGAGCGATGAGCGTATTGGACTGCGCGACCTGCGCCATTAATTGACTAAGCTTATCGTGCTCCAGCTCATTGAGCCGTGCACGTGCGCAGGCAAGGAATCGCTAGTCCTCAAGCCCGAGTGCGATGGAGAAGCCTGTTACCGGAGGTTTTCACTCCACATCCTTACCGCCTGCGATGTCGGGTGTCGTCGGAGTGCCCTATACATTAGGAGCGTATTCGAGGTCGTACGTCGAACGACTTCGTCGCACTCCGTCGCTTTTCGACCATTTTCGACGAAAAGTAACGAAAGGGCCCGACGCTAGCGCGACGATCAACCGTCAGCGGCTCCCTTCGACCGAGAGTGGCTGATCGATCCTGATCGATCATTAACTGACTAACCATTGAGCGGGTTGGTCGAGAGTTAACCTATTAACCGTTGAACGGAATTGTAAAAAATCCTGGTAGTGATTGTTACGGTGCACCGTCTGTGTGTATCTCGTACAACGATTGTACTTTGTCAAACGATATAGGTGACCCCGGTCGTCTACCACCTATTGACAATAATTAAACCAGTGCGCTGGTCATCGGGAAATTGGTGGAGGAAGGAACAAATGAGAAGTGTAAAAGATTTTGTCCACAGCCATTTGTAAGTACCAATAAACTTGTCTATCTCGGCCAATCATTGGTCTTTAATGATTCGCGAGACTTTCCTTTCGGTCCTTCAACGGAACTCACCCTGAGTTGTCTCAATTATAATTTATTGGTCAAAAGTAAAGAAGTTACGTGTGTCAGTATCGAAAAACCTACTGGCGCCCAACATAGTAAAAGTCGGAAAATATTGTCAAACAGAGCCCCGGCAGCCGACGGACCGCGGCCGCGCCGGGTGGATATCTCTTAAAATTAGCCAAAAAGAGATATCGGTCTCAAGCCTCAGCTGGGGTGAAGAAGGCAGGTGTGTTGAGGACTCAGGTCTCGGCACGTCGACTTCCGGGGCACAGGGTAGTGTTGCCCGATTATTTCCAGAATCCAGGCGTTTAAATTCAAGGCGGCAACATTTGGGCGCAGTCGCAGAGGCTGCTGAGAGGCAGGCGCAGCTGGGGTGGAATTCCCTACCACAACTCGGGCGCCCAACGCAAGTTTTAGTAATGGACTTTAAACACTTGTTGCAGAACCTGACCGTTACCGACATCTAGCCGTTACGTACGGCAGTGTATAATATTATTATTGTTGTCATTGCTACTGTTAGCATTGCCGCTCTTGTTTTGCTTTTGCTTTTGTTTTTGTTTTGGCCTCGACGCAGGAGACAAATCAGTCGCGCCGTTAACCGTAATGAAAATGCGTAACAACAATAACGCTTAGGCAAATAAAAGTAGTAAGTACGAATAAGTAAATAAAATTAATAAAAACAGATAGATCCAACAAAATAACTAATTACAATAAATAAATAAAATAACTGAAGTTGCAGTTAAGCCCATAAATCAGTCACACACATACCATAGATAATGTAAAGTAGCTAGCGCACTTAATACTAAATAAAAGGTAATAGTGTACGTAGATAGAATAGAACAGGTAACAAATAAGATCGATAGAACAAGCAAGTTAAATAATTTAATAAATAGATTGCGTCAGGGTAAATGTAAAAGATAAGAATAACTAAATAAAACAGCGCAATTAAATTTGGTGATCGGTAAGTAGTGACGGGGTGTCGTGGGAGAACAAAACAAAATTGAATTCTTAAAGTGGCTAATAACATATTTTCCTGGTGCGGTTGAAAATTAATGACTTTAATATGAGGTCCCATTACATTCATTTTTTTAAAATCATTTCTAATGCTAACTGTATAATATAAAAGTAGACAAAAAACTAAAATGAGGAAAGTGATATGTGTATAACATAGATTTCATTTTTAAGTTCTAGGGTTAGTTGGTATACAATTTTTGTGTGATTGGGTGTATGCTGTACGAACGTTAATTCCTGTCGATCTGTGTGGTTATACTCATCGCGTTCACGGGGATGGGCAGTGGTGTTGGCAGCGAGAAGATGCTTTCTTCATGGTGTCTGGGGGTGTTATTGTGAAGTCTCATGGTTTCGTAGATGCTACGTGTGGCGCTGTTTCGAGGTCCCGGTACTGCGTAGATCACTCCTTCGTTACGTTGGTAAATGTCGGTGTGTAGACCTTCTGATTCTTCTTGAGGTTTACGATGAGTGTTACCAAGCTCCACAATATATAAATCACCTATGCCGATGAAACTCCGACTCGGCCCCAAAATGGAATCATGCTGATTTCATCATGGTGTCTCTTTTCGCACTTGTGACTCGAGAGTTCCATAAGTTCAGATTCAATTTCTTTTAGGCTGGCGTCGTACAGTGGGTTACTAACAGAAGTTCACCCTTAGCGACTACCATTGGAGTAGCACGGTATTAAGATGTTTCCGCAGGTTGGAGTGGTTCATACGATGCGATGTTTGGTAGATTGTTTATGTTTAGTTCTGCGGATGGTTCGTATGTTTCCTCAATGGTTTCTTCAATTTTTTGGAATCCCATTAATATTGCGTAGTCCATTTTTGCGACGCAGTCAGCCCTGTGTTGAAAAATGCCGTCTCTCCCAGTGTTAACATCATCTTCCTATTATCTTCGCAGAGAATGAGAACTTGCTCTGGCTTTGGTAATGAAAATAGTCATCCTCTGGAAGCTTCCAATTGTTTCCAAAATGGTGTTCGAGTTTGACTAATCCTTACATCGCAATCTCCATAAGATTGTTCATCGTTCCGGATGAGTAAAATCGATTCGCAGGTTTGGTAGGTGTCTGCATTGTAGATAGGTCGCATTGGTACGCAAATCTGGCGTCCGTTGAATGCTTGGCATTTTGGAAGATCGTTCTCGGCGATTAACATGTACTGATTTTGTTCTTTGCAGATCATAATGTGTGACATTCTCGGATGGATGTAGGCAAAGCTCTTGTTATTGGTTCCCATAGTTTGTGAGGTAGGGAAAGGGTGGAGTTTGTACAGGAGGTATGTTGTTCTTTCGAGGAGTGGGATATGCATAACGATGATAATCTTTCCAACGTGGCATGAGGCTGCCAAACGCGATATTTGGGTTAGCGATCCATCATGGAGGTCTTCGAGTGGCACGGGAATGATATGCCGATGATGTGCTTGCTACGACTTCTACGACTTCGTCCAGGGTTTGAGGATTTATCAAACTGTACTTGAGGATTTACCAAACTCTACACTGGTCCCCCATTCAACTGTGGAGTAGGTTACGTTCAATAGTTCCCATTTTCCATGAAAAATTTGTACTAGGAAGGTTATCTAGTGTAAAGCCTTTTGTTAGACTTGCGCAAATAAATCGCTTTATTTATTACGAAAAATAAAAATTAAGTATAATTTTCGTTCGGAAGTATTATTATGATTTGTTCATCGGACAAGTCAATATCCCACAAGTATCATTTCGATATGCAAGCAACCCTTAAATACCATGTTCTTGGATTCGATAAATATATCTCTCCGTTGAATCCAAACATTCTTCAACCCTTGTATGGCTTCAGTTTATCCAGACGCTTCAAGATGCGTTCTCCGTTTTTTAAACTGCATTATGATTATCGTGGATCTCGGTAACAATATATGGCCCAACGTAATGAGTGTCGAATTTGCCTTTTTGCGGTTTCTCCATTACACATGTCATATCGCCAGGTTTTAGGTTTGTGGAATGGAGGCGTTTATCGAAATATTGTTTGGAACGGTATTTGGATTTGTTTAAAGTATTCGTGGCGAGGTTTCGCATTTCATCTAGTCGGAATGTTAAGCCACAGTATTGTCCGCATATCTCAGTTTTTCTCCGGTTGGAAAGGAACTGGGTCTACGCGCGGTTCTACAAAACCCTAATTCAAACGGTACGAAGTTTGTGGATTCGTGTACGGAGTTATTATCGGAAAAAATAGTGAAAGGTATCAGTTTGTCCCAATCTTCGTATTTATCGATATAATGTTTAATAAATTCTGTCAATACTATGTGGCTTCGTTCTAAGGATCCATTTGTTTGGAGGCGGTATCCAGAAGTTGTAACATGTTTCATTTTAAATAATTTTACCAGAGGATGGAAAACGAGTCCTACGAAAGATCTACCTTGGTCGCTCATAATTATTCGCGGGGTTCTAAAATGAATAATGACATTTCGTCCCTAAACGTCTGTGATTCTTTCGGCTTTTATATTGGGTGCGGGAGTACCAATACAACATTTTGTCAGGGTATCTTGTACAGTGAGTATATGCCGGTTTCCATCTGGAGTCAGAGCTAACGGTCCTACGGTGTCGATAGATATTTTATCAAAGGGTTCTGCGGGTGTATCAGTAATTATCATTGGTTCTCGCGATTTGATTCTTGTTAATTTCTGTTTTTGACAGTCGGGACATTTTCGAACGTACTCTGTGACTTCGTCTTTTAGGTTTGGCCAATAGAATCTTTCACGGATACGTCGATAGGTTTTTGTAATTCCCTTGTGACCTACTAGGCTTTCGTGATATTCGGCTACAATTTCTGCTCTTGTTCCTTCTGCGGAGATCACTATATTTCCTTGGCAAATGTAAACGGTGCAGTCGCATTCGCCTAAGAATTCATGTAAAACTTCCGTGATAAAAGAGTGACTGAGATTTAATAGCATATCTTCAGGTTTTGAAATTCGTAAAGTTCTAATTTGACTTTCTTGTATTATTTCTTTAATAGTAATCAATACGTCTTTTAGGTCTTGAATCGGGAATGTTTTAAAATGTTTATTTTTTTAAACTGCACTTCGGATTGTGTCATTACCCTTTGTAGTCACTGAAAATTGCTTTATTTTTTTGTTTGTTTATATATTGTGGAAAATGTTTCTCAGTTTCAATTAACAACCTGGAAATCATTGTTGTGAATTCGCAATCAGCGAAAATGAAATGCAAGTAATTGCCTTTGTGATAAGTCAAGTTTTCGTTTGTAGTAGAAATCTGTATTTGATCATGGTTTTCTTTCATATTCGGAAAATATATTCATGGGGGTATCGAATTTGAAATAATCTTTTGTGGGTTTTCAGTTGCTATGGTTTCGTCACTTGAATTCTCTACCATTGGTTGTAATGCGTTTCTTTGTATCGGGGCTGGGACAGAATCTTCGTCACTGCTCGATTCTGGTATTGTGGGTATTGCGGGTGTTGACCTCCCTACGGGATGTCGAAATGTGATAGCGGTCTCAGTGCCCGCGTCTTCTGCTTCAGAGTTATCCGTCTGCGTGCCATAATGTCGACTCGGAGCGGCAGTTTCTTGGGTAGTGTCCCACCAATGATTGTCTTTAGGGCCAGAGTGTCTTTGAACGTCTATTATGTTCTTATCAGCCTTATTTTTAGGTACATTATTGTATTCGATAGGTTCGTCGCTGTTGACTTCTTCATCGATGTCGAACGCGAATCTTAAAGCATTTGTAAGTCTTTTAACCCTTACGTATGCGACCGGGTACCCGGGTACCCACCTCGTCATATTTCTGCCCGTAATTTTTTCAACGATTTTGTTTTCGACCTAAGTCTCCGGATCTACGAAGTTTTAATCTTTACGAAGAGATTGACATCGCTAGATTTTGAAAAACAATTTGTTTTGCTTCAGGAAAATGACCTCGCAGTACGGGTAGTCCCAATGTGCAACCAGGGTGCCCGGGTACCCACTAGAGACAAATTTGATATATTCACCTGTAAATCAAAATTAATGTAACATGTAAAGTTAATGTAATAACAAATATAACATGAGCCGGTAACTGCTTTTCGCCCAGAACTATCGCGAGTTTCAGTTTCTCTAATGGCAGAAGTAGATGCAGAAGTTGAGGGTCCTACCATACTTTCGATTGCGAGTCTCGCCGAATGATGTCACGTGATTTGAATGTTCAAAGAGCGATCCTCAATCACCGGGTTCGCAAATTCTTCGCTTAAATGGCGCAAGAAAGTACGACGCTGATTCGTTCTTCTCTTGAGCATACTATTATTTTCATAATCAATAATGTATGCTGCAAGAGCAGCGACATCAACAATGTTGAAAAATAATGCAAGAGGCCACCTCTGAGTGCGCCTATGCGTGGTGTATCGTGTCACCATTTGGTCCATCGTGTCGACGCCAATCTTATATTTATTGTAATATTCGATCATATGCGGGTTTTTCTTTGCATCGTCGTTGACCGCAGTGTCGCAATGTACTGTAGAAAGTAATATCACAGCTTTGATTTTTCTTTGGGACGTAAGAGCAAAGTGCGATGTCGTGTTCGTGAAAACCAAAGAGAGAAGAGCATTCGTCTCTAGATTTATTGGCAGCCATTTCTTTGGGAATGTACGGTTTATTTTTCCTCAAAATACCGGTAATTGTCAATTTCCAAGATAATAAGAGTTTAGCGAGAGGTAGAGAACTGAAGAAATTATCCATCGTAATATTTCGGCCGCTTCCTTTGAATGGAGCTGCAAGTTCTTTTACAACTCTCTCTCCCTGATTTTTTTCACGAACGTTGCCAATTTTACCCGTATATATAATTTCCGATAAATGATATGAATTTTCTGCATCGCAAATCCACCATATTTTGATGCCGTATTTAGCCGGCTTAGAGAGAATATATTGTGTGAACTTGGTGTGTCCACGATAAGGATAAAGCTGCTCGTCAATCGTTAAATTTTCCGTCGGTGTATACATCTTACTCAAATTCGAATTCAACATTATCCATACATCGCAGAAAGGTGCAGCTTTATCCTCTCGTGTTCGTTCCTCACGCGTATTAGAATTGTAGAAATGAATGAATCGCAATAACGCACGGAATCTGTTGTAACTCATCGCTGCACGGTAAAGAGGATATGAAGTTGCTTTCCACATTTCATTGACATGATCTGTATTTAGATTATTGGTCCCAGAACAAATCGAAATCCCAATAAAAGCGTACATTTCCTGCATTGTTACTGGTCGCCACGTTCGAGTAAAATTGGGATTCTCTGCGTTGCATCTTTTATAAACCTCCTCAGCGTTTTGATTCGTGTAGCGAATAATGATATCGATCATCTCTACCGTCATCATTTTGTGAATGTATTCGCTACCGACAATGTTTCAATGCATCTGTGTGGACCACTTCTTTGTCGCAATATGTTATGGGAAGCAGTTTGACGAATTTCAGGCGGATTCTTCTTCCAAACAGTGTTGTCCTTTACAATATATTCTTCACTATTTCCGATATATACTTGTTCCCCTCCCACAGATGTACCTGGAACTGCATTCTCGGTCTCGCTTTCACTTTCGTCTGAGTCACTACTGCTCTCTTGCTCTTCTGTGAACGCTTCGTTTTCGGTTTCGACATCCAGTACAGGTCCGTCTCCTAACGCTTGACGTGGTAGCCAGTCTTCATCGTCGCTGTCGTCTTCGAATTCGGAGTCTCCATCTTCGTTTCCAAGATGTTTCGGCGAGACCGAAAGGAGGGTTTGAAAGTTGCCGCTTGACGTAACTCACGGTCGATAGAGGAGCTAGCGTCGATCGATGCTCGCTCGACGCTTGCCCCTTCTTCAGCGTTCGCCGGCTCGCCTCGTGCCTGATTCTTCAGGTAGAAATTTGACCTTCTGCCTGAAGGTCAAATTTTGGACCTTCTCTCAGTTCGTATTAAACGTGATCAGCTTTTAAAGACCATCGCGTAGCGCGAGACGCGCTCTTTGTCTGTGCCGTACGTTTTGTCTAATAAAATCAACGAGCATAACGTGCGAATCTCGCGTCTACGAACTCTTTTCTTTATCTCACTACCACTTCTCCTGTCCACCAGATCCTCACTCGAACGCGAGAATACTTTGCACATATTTCTGTTGGTTACTACGATTCCACCTAAAATAATAATAAATTATTATCCATGTAATATTATAATTGAAGCAACACATAATAAGATTGGAAAATATCGTGAAAATTTGAAACGAAAAATTATGATACGTGGAAAAGTTATACCGGTGGAATCCCCGAAATCCCCTTCTCGATTGCTTTTTATAGCAGCGGCGCACCACTTTGTGATCCATTATAATACAATTTATTCAATTAAGTGATTCGATTTATAATGATTTTGTTCACATTGGAACTCAAAAAGTAATTAAAACTGGAGGTGGGTACCCGGGTACCCCGGTCGCACATCGACGTAGGAAAATTTGGTTGCACACATAAGGGTTAAGAGGGAAACGTATTAATTTATTTTCGCGGTATTTGGTTGATTTTTGTTTTGGGGCGAGGTTAGGAAAAGTACTATTTCGAGCGCGCGTGACAGGAGGAGGTTGTGGAGCTTCTGTTCCGCTTTTATCGTCTTATCGTCGTTGCGTCATGGGTTGTTTACGCGAGGGTTGTGAAGGTTTCGTTATTACCGGGGGTTTGAAATTTATCTACAGTTCCTTACTCTTTCGGCTATCGTTGGCCCGGGAAGGCGAGATGTTTCGAGTACTGTAGGTAGCGGATTCGGTTTGCTGCCGGGCGGTTTATGACGGGTTTCTATGAGATTTGACGAGGTAGCGTTACGGGGGATAGTTTTTACAATCGGTTTCCTAATTGCTGATGAAATAGGAAATATATTGCCATCGAACAGTCATTTTATAAATAAAAAAATGATTTAAGATTTAATTGATAATATTTTTAGGCTCTTAACTTTATTTAAAAGTTGTTACAATAATTGAAAAGAATTAAATAAAAAATACAAAAAAAGTTCCCAGAGGTAGCATCGAACCCTGGTCGTCTGCGTGGTAAGCGAGTTTGCTACTGACTCGGCTACTGCGCTGTTCTTGGAATATGTAAAAATCGACGAGTGTATAAGCTGCGCGTAAAAATTTTGAGGCCCTTTTCTCACAAACTTATGGATAGCGTGCTCTATTACTTTACGAGGTGAATACACTTAAGCTATATTACTAACCTGCCAAGTCTCATCCCGAAGTAAATTTCCGAAACCGTACGGTCTCCTTATGAGTCAATCCATCTTATGGGTTCATGGTCACTGATGAGTGTAAAGTTTCTCCCGTATAGATAAGGTCTAAAGTGTAAAATAGCATAAATGATGGCTAGACATTATTGTTCTGTTGTTCCATAGTTCTTTTTCACCGGATTTAATATTCTTGACATATAAGCTATGGGTTTATTGTTACCAATTTCTCCTTGGCTTAAAAATGCGCACGTGTCACTGTTCGTGTCGCTTTCGAAAAAGTCCTCAGACGTGTCGTAGTATTCCACCGGAATTAATTCTTGCGGGGATTCTTCTATTTCGGTGTCGTTTTCATACACATTGACCGCGTACACGAAACACGTACCGCTATGATTCGTTACAAGCGCATTTTCAATAAAAATATTCTCAGGTATCTCTAGACAGGGAGGTAACCAGTTTTTAAATCGGTATCCGCGAGCTTAATCGGCACCTTAGCGCGGGTTAGGCCCTTGAAAATAAATGTGCTGCAATTGTTATTATTTTCTTATGGAATTTCACATTGGTTGGAGTGGATAGGTGGATTCAACAATGTCTTCGGCATGGTTATCGAACGGGATCGGCGTTACAGATTTTGAAGACGAGAGTGTTGTGGTGAAAACAGATTTCTGCCTTTTCGTTTGTTAAAAAGTTCATGCCAATTATTTCGTCCGCGGATATTATTGAGTTGTTGATTAATACATGAAATTTTTCGGGATTTTCAAAGAACGTTAATTCTGTCGAACCCACGGTTTCTATCTTCTTAGGTATTATACTTGATATGGTTATGGACTCATGTCCCGCGATTATGCATCGTTATTTTAAAGCATGAATTTTTATTAAATTAATGTCCGCACCCGTATCGATTAAACATTGTCTGTACCCTTTTTAAAGTTCAGGTGCACGTAAGGTAATTATTACTGAACGTCTTGTCCGTGCGTCGATCTAATAAATTTCCGGCCGTAAAATATTTTACTGTCGGGGGATGCGTTTTGGGGAAGTCGCTCGTCGACACGTCCGTACGGCGGATGTCTTGGGAGTTTAAATGTCCCATGTCGTTTCTGGAGCGCGGAGAGGGGGCTTGAGATTTGTTATTCTCGTCGAAAGGATATCGTCCATGTATATGTAGCGTGTTTGGATGCGTTGGGTAACGTCCATAAAATTCTGCTGGACGAGGGGGATAGGGGATATATAAGGGTTCAATGGTGGTATCGAAAAATAATTATTGGCTGGGTAATTGTTATAATTTTTACGGAAGGAGTTCCTGTCGAATTGTTGGCGAGAATAATTTCCTTGATTACTCTTATTTTCGCGAGGTGAGAATTTATCGCGTTGAAATATTTTGTGAAAACTCAAATTTGTATTTGAAGTATTTCTATACTCTTGATTTTTAAATGCAACACGACGTGATTCAGGTCGCGGGGGATTTTGTGATATTTTGCTCCGATTGCGTATATCTTAACGAATTTGAATTTCATGCGGATGCACCTTGCATGTCCCTTTCGATTTGCTGCATGACTCTAAATGCATGTTCGATTGTATGCGGATCTTGAACGCTGATAGCGTATAACAGATCGTCTTACAAACCTCTTTGAAATGATTCTAGAATAATGCTAGACATTCAAGCATCAGTAGCATTTGGTTGGTTTGCAATTAGGTGAATTTATCTTTTAAGTGCGGCCAATGCACTTGCTCTTAATTGTTTTATTCGCGTATAATAACCTCACACTGTTTCTTCGCGTATTAATCTGCCGGCTTGAATTTCCGCACAATAATACGGGTATGACTTTTTTGGTGCAAAATATACTGTTAAAGCACTCGACAAATTTTCAATAATCGTAATTTATTTATCAGTTACAGCGTCCGGAGCTGTTTCTTTTAATTTTGAACAAACTCCCTTAAGAGGCAGTGATACCGGTGACGTGCGCTTGGAAATTTTGATCAGTAGTCATGCGAGCAGTAAGCAACTGATCAGGTTAAAAATTGGCCGATACACAAAGAATTATGGCAAAAAGTGCCTCTTGATATATTTTTTCGAAAACTTTGCAAACAAAATTGCAGTTTCAGTTATCACTGGAGAAATGACAGAATTTTATATGGGCGCACAGATCGAACATAATGTCTAGGCCAAGAGCCACTCCACGATTAAAAACACAAATTATGAGCTTTATTTCATTTGATTTTATGCATAAATGAATGAAAATTCGTGATTCAAAATTGTTGAGAAGAAGATAACGACAACGGCTAGAAAATTGTACCGATATATACAAAAATAGTGTACCGAAATTCCGCACGCATGCGCTGGCGAAATTTTCTCCGGAGCCTTGTACGGTAACAGACGAAGGCGGAAACATATGCCGGAAAGCGTTGCCGCTATATATATTTATATATGTTGAACTGCGAGGCCTAGCCTCCTCCGTCGTTGTCAACTGTCACCCGGCCTGTTACATCCAGGTCTCGTGTATGTATACTATGACGAGGCGTTATATTTCTCGCAATCGTGGAAATCGAAATATTCTTGCGAATATTGAAGCGAGATAGAATGAGCAGAGTCGCGTCGTCTCGCACTCGTGGTCAGTAAAATTGTGCTGTAGAACATGCGCTGCCGAGATACTTCGTAATTTACAGAGACACGAGGTCACGGGAAATAAACATTGCCGGCCGTACGCGAGAGACGACGCCCGGCGAACGAGAGAGAGAGGGATGGCTGTGCCGGCGATCGAGAGTCGATCGTCGCGAGGACCTTCTTCACCTCTCCCTCCAATAGGACCACGACGAAGCCGGCGAGCGAGAGTGACGATCGGAGCAATTAGTATGATCTCGACCACGAATCGATATCGTAGAAGAGCGGAACGCGAAGAGTTAGAGGAAGTAAATTGTATAGAGGAATACAGAGTGTGAGAGAGTGAGCGAGTGAGAGCGTGGAGTAGCGAAGTGAGCGTGAGAGAGAAGCGAGAGGCAAACCGAAGAACGCTGAGCGACGGGAGACACGGATTTGGCGAACCAAAAAGGTAGGCGTACGCAGGTGCAATTCTTTATTTGTCGGTACGAGCCCGAGTACTGTCGCACGCGCGGGAGTAGGTCGGGCCTATCTCGTAACGCGTCGCGTATCACGTATTTAGCCGTCCCTACCGGCGTCTCCGGGGGATAGAGCGATCTCACTCTGAGAACTGAATGTGAAAGATATTGTCTTTCGAGCGTGATTGACGCGCAGATAATTATTATATCGAACAAGTGTAATTGATGGGTAAGGTCCAACCTGTGGACCTGAATAATAAATAAGTCATTGTGTATTTTAGAGTATTTTAGAAACGTCTACGCAAACGTTCATTTCGAATATTTGTTTAGATTATTGTAATCGATGCTCGCCCTTCGACCCTACCCTTCCCTGAGTATTGGATAAGAGAAAAGAACGAACAGATAATAATTCCCTTGGTGCTGCAGGGTTGATACGGGAGAAAGCAGGGTCAGTTTGGCCACGAATGACGACGTCGACATGTCGAGAGTGAATACGCGGGAGCGCAGCTCGCGTGCGCCGGATTCATTCCAATGCATAGACTCCACGCCGGATACCGAGGTTCGACAGCTGTTACGCGCGACGGGCGCGAGCGTCGAAGGAACCGGTGAAGTGTTACGCGATAGACTTCGAAGATGCAAGCTTCGCGAAAAAGGGTACACCAGCATCACGTGGGGAGTGGATGATAAGATTCCCGAGGAGGGTCTCGAGAAGGAACACACACCAATAGACAGTTTTGATATGAAACAAATTCGAGATATCCTCCGAGCACTGTTCATCGACCCGACTGGGGTATCGGCCGTGACTCGCAACCGATTGCGGGAGTGGGTGTCGAGTGCGTCACGAGCCACGAGTCAAGATGGCGGCTCGAGGCAAGCGAGCCCCGTGGACGGAGCACGAGGCACCATGCCAGTTAGGAGACGACCGACCAGCGAATGGAGGGAAAGTCTCGGTAGGAGGTCGGTCGCACCGAGCGTCAAGGATCAGAGCGCATGGTGGCAGACCTCTGGACATCGGACCAAGAGGCTCGCCGATCTCGTCGACAGAGCAAGGCCTCGAGAAAAGTCCAGGAAGACGCGCCAGGGGGGATGCAGGCTGTTGGCGAGAGGCGTGCTGCGTCGAGACCGATGAAGAGGCCGGTTCCAAAGTACCGTGAGGTCGGCGTGCAAACCGACAGCGACCACAGCGAGTCTAGCGCGCAGAACTGAACGAAGGTGATGAAGAGAGGAAGGAACATCCCCACACCGCTGACCAGAACCTCGAGGTATCCTGAGGAATACTCGAGTGAATCGTCGACGCAATCGCTAGAGTCAGTGGTCGTACCAAACCATCGATCGAACGGACGGAGTGATGGCGGGAGCTCACGAAGAGGAAACCGCGATCGCAGGGGCAATGGAAGCTCCGACGACGATGGACGTCGCGGAGGACCGAGATCACGCAGGCACACCCGTGATATCGGAGAAGTTGCGCAAAAATGGCAACTGAGGTTTACGGGAGACGCCGACTTCGGATGCGAGGAGTTCATTGACCAGCTCTACGAGAAGATCGCTGCGTCGGACCTTCGGTACAACGAGCGTCTCCAGGTATTACCGGAAGTCTTGAAAGGCCGTGCCGTTCGGTGGTACCAATCGAACCGCTATGAATGGGAAGAGTGGCGGGACTTCCTACACGATTTCCGTGCGTGGTTCGGAGCTGATCATGACCAGCAAGGTCTGAAGGACGACATCCGAGCGAGAACTCAGGGTCCAGATGAATCGGCCAAGGATTATCTGATCTGCATCCAAGGGTTGTACAGTCGGCTCCGAAGGAACGAGAGTATGAAAAGCCAGCTTGATCGAGTGTACGCGGGCTTGAGGCCAGAGTACTGGGACAGGTTGGAAAGAGACGAGGTGCGCACATATGCTGAGCTCGTCGAACGTGCCTCGCAGATCGAACGACGGTGGGCTCGAGCGAAAACGCGCCGACCACCCCATCGAAGAGCGAAAGCCATGTAAAAGAGTTTGCATGGGTCGCCAAAAGGGCTGCGACGACGGCGAATGATCCGAACAAGTCATCGAACCAACGACGTCGCGCCTGTGAGGTGAACGCTGTGATGAGCAGCGGTACCGAGAGCGCAACCGCTGTGGAGGGAGCTGCGCCGAAGAGACGCCGAAGGGAAAGGCGTAGGAACAACTGTGCACGAGCGGCGGTGGCTGAAGTAACGACGTCGCGAGCATCGTATGCCAACGCTGCATCGAAACCTCCAGCGAGTTCCGCTAGACACCACCAGATGCAACCGCAGTCTGGTGGGGGGAACGGCGGAAGCGGCAGGTCGAGCCCTGGTAATCGCGGATCAGGAAATGTTGTGTCACGTGTGTCAGGGAGTTCACCGAGACGAACTCCGCTGTTCTGCTTCAATTACGGTGAACCAGGTCACTTCAGCCGCGATTGCAGCGGGACGAAGGTGCAACTTTGCCTAGGTTGCGTCAGGAAAAACGTAACTGCCGAGAACTGTGGCTGTGCCTTCTCAAAAAACGGGAGTCGAGCCTGGCAACCGCGGGACAGCCAGGGCTCCCCGTAGAGAACCTGCCGAACGAAGGTGAAGAGTTGAAACCCAATCCTCTTCTCCTTTCCTCCACTCTCACTTCCTCGAGCATCGATAGGATAGACTGTGCGAGTACCGCGTTAGGGAATAATCTAACCACAGGTACATCGAGCTCTCCGTGTGCAAATGAATCGGCTAACGTAGAGGAAGTCGAAACAGATAGGTCAAACTACGGGCCGATTGGCATTTGGAGGCTCGACGAATCGGACGAGTCAGATGAGGAAATACCTGAGGCGCGCGTTATCAGCGAGGCGATGGAAACGGATCGGGATAGAGACGTTGAGCGAGTCAACGGCGATTGCGGAAACGTGACGCGTGAACAACCGCGTGAACAAGAGGCCCTTGTCGAGACGCACACTAGATTTCCTTTTGCCTTTCCCGCTCCACCAAAAGAGTGGAAGCGCGAACCGGGACGTCCGAGGGTATTCGCGTTGATAGAGATCGGTGGAAGGCATCTCGAGGTGTTGATAGATTGCGGTGCGACACCCTCCGTGTTTGGGCGAATCGGTAGCCAGATCGTGAATGAGTTAGGGGTACCGTATAGACAATACACGGCGACGAGACTAGACTACGTGACTATGGCGAACGGCACAGCGGAAAAAGTAGTTGGGGAAGCGTTGTTCCCAATTTCGCTGGACGGGGTACAGAAATGGTTCCCCGCGATAATCGTTCGTAATCTGAAATCACATTGCTTGTTAGGCATGGACTTCATGCACGCGTTTGGGGTCAATGTGTGCGCGGGACGCGGAGTTTGATCGTTGGACGAAGTCAGAGTGGAACACCCGATAGTAAAGCCGAATGATGAGGTTGCGGCGATCGGCCTATGTTGCGGACTTCAGAAACCCGTGCGCGACGAGAAGGCGCAATTGAATGAGGTGCTCTCGAGAGTGATCCTAACGATGCCTAAAGATTTTAACGTGGCTATGCCACTCACGCAACACGTGATAGAGGTTACCACCGACCGTGCCGTGAAACAGCGGATATACCGACGCTCGCCCGTGGTAGTAGACGCATTGCATGCCGAAGTAGATAGGATGTTAACCGGTAACATCGTCGAACCGTCGCAAAGCGAATGGGCTAGCCCGCCGGCAATGGTCGCGAAACCGAACGGTACTTGGAGATTCTGTGTAGACTACCGGGAATTGAATAAAGTGACGCGAAAAGACGCGTATCCTTTCCCGCGAATGGACACAATATTGAGTAAACTCCAGGAAGCCGTGTACATCACAACGTTAGACATGAGTGCGGCGTACCACCAGATTATGATGGCGGAAAACAGCAAGCATCTCACCGCGTTTATTGTAGAAGGAAAGGGTCTGTTTCAATTCAGTAGAATGTCCTACGGACTATGCAACGCGCCAGCGACGTTTCAAAGGCTGATGGATAGGCTGATAGGTCCCGAACTCGAGCCTCATGCGTTCGCATACTTAGACGATATTATCATCGTGAATAGGACATTTCAGAAACACCTCGAGTGGATCGAGAAGATACTCGCGATAATTCGAGAGGCCGGTCTCATACTAAATTATGACAAGAGCGAATTCTGTCGAAGCGAGGTACGCTATCTCGGGTTTTTGGTGAACCGCGACGGGCTGCGCCCAGACCTTGAGAAAGCGCGGCTTATACTCGAGTACCCGCGACCGCGAAACGAAACCGAGTTGCGAAGATTCAATGGGATGGTGAACTGGTAACACCGCCATTTGAAAAATATTTCGCGGGTCGCCGGACCATTGAACAGACTGACCAGTAAGACTGTGACTTGGGACTGGACAGACGTGGAAGAGGCTGCATTCCGAGCAGTCAAGGACGAGATTGTGCATGCTGCAATATTGACCTATCCGAACTACGAATTGCCGTTCATCGTGTACACGGACGCGAGCGATCGGGGAATCGGGGCTGTGCTAACACAGAAGGATGGTGAGTCGGTGCAAGAAGGTGCGAGCCGTGCGATGCTAGGACCGGAAACGCGATATACAGTAACGGAGAAAGAGTGTCTCGCGGTAATTTGGGCGGTGCGAAAGTTTAGACCCTACTTAGAGGGGTACGAGTTCACCGTAGTAACCGATCATAGCAGTCTTAGATGGTTGTACAATCTCGCGGACACGATTGGACCGTTCGTCATAACGACGATGAAGTCGCCGAACATAGTTGAGTTGTCCGATAATGCTGGTCGACCTGCGGGGACCTCGCACGTAAAAGATTTTAAAATTGCAGTCGATAAGTGACCTGCGGAGAGCTCGGTGGGACACTCCAACCGCTAAGCGACCTGTCTGTGATCTACAGTAATTTCCCGCTCTTCCCTGTTGCTTGGTTATTCGAGACTAGACAGAAGCGCTGCGCGAGGCGACGGAAAGAAAAAAAAACAGAAAAAGACTATGTAATAGGAAACTTTGTTACCTCCTAGAGAAGTAGGATTAAGTCTTAAATGAAACTGTGTTCTTAATTTGAGGAATTGGTCTGTGAGTTTTGATTGTTGACTTGTGTTATGAAACGAGTGGTGATGGAATCGATCGGGAGCGAGATGGGCAACGACCCTGCTACCGTGCGATGAAGATTGTATCGGCGTGAGCCTGCCTCTTAACGAGGTAGACCTCAGCCTGGTGGGGGGATGTGACAAGGCGCTATATTCCTCGCAATCGCGGAAATCGAAATATTCTTGCGAATATTAAAGCGAGATAGAATGGGCACAGTCGCGTCGTCTCGCACCCGTGGTCAGTAAAATTATGCTCTAGAACATGCGCTGCCGAGATACTTCGTAATTTACAGAGACACGAGGTCACGGGAAATAAACATTGCCGGCCGTACGCGAGAGACGACGCCCGGCGAACGAGAGAGAGGGGGATGGCTGTGCTGGCGATCGAGAGTCGATCGTCGCGAGGGCCTTCTTCGCCCCCCCCCCCTCCCCGATAGGACCACGACGAAGCCGGCGAGCGAGAGTGACGATCGGAGCAATTAGTGTGATCTCGACCACGAATCGATATCGTGGAAGAGCGGAACGCGAAGAGTTAGAGGAAGTAAATTGTAGAGAGCAATACGGAGTGTGAGAGAGTGAGCGAGTGAGAGCTTGGAGTAGCGAAGTGAGCGTGAGAGAGAAGCGAGAGGCAAACCGACAAACGCTGAGCGACGGGAGACACGGATTTGGCGAACCAAAAAGGTAGGCGCACGCAGGTGCAATTCTTTATTTGTCGGTACGAGCCCAAGTACCGTCGCACGCGCGGGACTAGGTCGGGTCTATCTCGTAACGCGTCGCGTATCACGTATTTAGCCGTCCCTACCGGCGTCTCCGGGGGATAGAGCGATCTCACTCTGAGAAATTAATGTCCAACCTGTGGACCTGAATAATAAATAAGTCATTGTGAATATTTTAGAAACGTCTACGCAAACGTTAATTTCGAATATTTGTTTAGATTATTGTAATTGATGCTCGCCCTTCGACCCTACTCTTCCCTGAGTATTGGATAAGAGAAAAGAACGAACAGATAATAATTCCCTTGGTGCTACGGGGTTGATACAAACACCTGGCGCCCAATTAGAAATTGGATAAAGAAGTGGATGGTACATACAATTGTTCGGGGCGTCATTACAGATTTGTATTGGTAGCTCTTCTCGGCTTTCGCGAAATTTAGCCGAAAAGAGCTTGTCACAATACATATATACACACACGAGTGCGACACCGCGCGCTACACATTAGCCCTACGTCAGTCGGACCTAGATGCTATATAAGAACGACTATGTATGCGGCTCTCGAGGCTGTTTCGTCGCCGCCAACCGCGCTTTCCCCGTGAAATAAAGACTCGTGCCCTGTCTTGCCGACAATGCAAATTGCAAATGATACTCGTTTATTTTTCCACAGCATGAAATGAAATAAAGAGAAAATATGCGTATTTTTATTATGCGCTAGCTGTTCATTCAACATCTATGATAAAGTCGATGAAGATATCGGGAATATACCTCTTTGATATATATGTAGATAATATATATATTTTGCAATGGTTATAACGAAACGTGGGATTTGTTTCTCGAAATTTCCAGCAAAAATACCAAGAGCCCATTTCGGCTACTATTCTCTATGTCGTGTCCAAATTTCAACTCGATCGGTTGCTCACAGCACGCTTGCGAACGTTTCGTATTTTGGAATCTGTACCTTTGCGTTTCTCGACGAGAGCGCAAATATATGCCTGTCTGTCGCTGATCAGAGTCGTCCGTCGCCGCGATCGCACTTTCTCGCCTGACATTGACCATGCTTGATCAACGATGCTTTAGAAGCATCGTTCGACGAATAAAAATATTCGAGTAGAACATTGACCGAGAATTTTCAATTCTCGGTCGCAATTTTCAGACTCCCAATTACATTGTCTGACGCATATGCATTTGGCTCAAGAGAGCCGTTTGACGAATCCAACGAGCCAAGTCGAAACACGAACGAGGATTTTCGATTCTCGGTCGCACATATGAAACTTGACAGCATTCTGTACATTTTTTGACACATATTGGAGAGAATTGCAAAATGTTCACGAAATATTATGCGGCTTGAAAAAAATAAATTCTTCCGTATATATCTTTGCAGATATCCAGATATGAATATACCCATTCACAAATATGCAGGTGTATATAGGGTGAGTGGCATAAGGTATAGCAACATTTATTCTGAGGTAGATGGGACCATTACAAACGAAAGTTGCAAATATACATTAGGGATATTTTTAATAGTTTACGAGATATAAATTATTAAGTTGGTCCAATCAGACCGCGCCGAGAAGCGTTGGCGCCGCCCGCTCTCTATCCTAGCCGTAGAGACGGCACAATGTATCAGTCACTGGCTGCCCGCGCTCGCCGCCCCGCTCCCGCGTCTCACCGCGCCGTACCGCGCCAAGACTTTCGTCTCTATGGCCAACAAACTCGCGAATTGTACAGGATATCTAAACTTAAAAATGGCGGAGACAAAGCACAACGAAATTTTGTTGGTTTATTCGTTTGGTGGTATCATAAATAAATTACTAAAAATCTGTCGCAATCAATAATGTATTAAAAGAAGAATCACGCTGGGGGCACGTCCACGGCCAAATAATCACAAAGGAATATTATTACGAGAGAAATAATAGAGGTATTAAAACGAATTGTTTTAAAATTTTATTTTATGTTTTTTAAGTATTAACAAGCAATATCAATGTACCATGTGTATAACAGTTAAACATTATTTGCGGAATGTGAAATTGTTTAATTCACACTGCAAAATGCATATATATATTAAGACGCAGTTCTTGGGTTTGGTAGCGAATAAATTTCGTAGAGTGGTTTAGAAAAACATATTTCATTTATTTATTTATTGAAATGGTGAAATCAAGGTATGCTTATTTAATAATAGTTGGCGATAGTATCGCTGCACTCTTGGTCGTTAGGGTGTATGTGTAGTTTAATTGTATTAATTGGATCTCGGCCTCCTGTGGTGCTGCTCCCCTCTCCAATGCTCGTGATCCACCGAGCTGCGTGGTCGCGTGATGTAGTACGGGATCTTCTATTGATCTCGTATCGTCGCGTTCGCCCCTCCCGCTCGGCTCGCGATGTCAATACTGCCGGTGCGCACCTCTCCTCTCTCCGTCCAGTGACAACTGGACTGTTTTGTTGGTATTTCCGGGTTACAGCTGTTCTCGTGTGAAAACGCACGAGTCTCGTTTCTGTCGCACGACGTGAAAGCCTTTAATATTCTCGTAGAATATCCTCACGTCGTCCCTCCAGCTGTTGGCTACTTTTCAAAGCACTTGTCCCTCCCAAGCAAGACTCTTCTTCAGAGTACGAGATCGGTGAGTAACCAGCCAGGACTGATAATTTTCCTTAATTTTGGGCCCTTTAATACCCATTTGCTCTTCGATTTTCCGTTGGTGCAGGGTCCATCTCGACGAGTCAGCTGTCCCGCTGCGGTGCCGTGTGGAAACGTCGTGCTGGTCGTGCTCTTTTCTTTTATTTTCCTCGCGGCGGGAAATTGTGAGATGGTGTTGGGTTCCGTATGAGACTGTTACCGTCTCAATATATATATTGAAACGGTAAAACATTTCAATAGATTTTTTTCGTGGATGGCACGACGATTGTGTTATCGGTGTAGGTTGTGTGGTAAGGTAAGTGAAGTGTTTTTATAGGCTTTTGATTTAAGAAAATATTTTGTTTATTGTGTTTGTTAGTCTGTACTATTCAATGCGTGGCTACTTTGCTTTTATTAATTTCAATGATAAAGAACTAAATAAATTGTGTATCTTTGATAACAAGGATCCGAACATAACTTGATTAATGTGACTCGGATAAAGAAATTTATGTGAAATAGTGCATATTCTGATATGTCTTAATTCGTTGCTTAGGAGTAGTCCCAGTCCTCGGTCGCTTTCGACTTTCCAGCCGGACAACCCCTGTACTGCCGGTGATCGATAGTTGATTTACGAGAAATCGATCCTGTTTACTCGATTGCCGTCTCTCGGACTATCCCTTCCTTAGTCGAGCGTCCGCGTCTCGTCGGAATGGTGCTCGTGCTCTTTGAGGTGGTTTTCTCGTACTGTTCCGTTACCGGGTCCTCAGTGATGGTGTGTGGTGGTGATCGTGGCTGACTCAGTGCATCGGATCGTGCAGTGTCGAAAACGATACGCCTAGAAATTGACAATTTTTGTGAAAATTAGATAGTCTCGATTCGATAGTAGTAGTGACGAGATGATGAGTGACGGTCTTCGTCTGATTCATCGCTCCTATTTGCACTGCACATCTTGCTTTCGGTAATTCTAAAGTAGATGCCAGTTTATTCGTCATAATATTTGCATTTGAGCAGGCATCGAGCAGGACTCGGCACGGTCGGAATTTGCCTGAGTTGTCTCGCACGTTGAATTTTGCCGTTATAAGTAACTCGTGCGTTGCTGCAGTAGCCACTTAGCTGGTACATGCGGAGTTCGCCGGCGGAGCTGCCTCGACTTCTAGTCAGGCTTGACTTGGGGTCACGACTGTTGCGTTCGACTCCCCCGTCGATACCGGCTTTGGTCAGAATAGTGAACCAAAGTATTGTGCTTCCCGTTGCACGTCATGCAAGTGTAACGAGAATTACACTGTTTTGTCGTGTGATCTGGCCGAAGGCAATTTGTACACAGCCGTGCCTCTAATATTAAATGAAATCTCTCCTTCGCGGCAAGTTTCTTAAATTCCTCACACTAATACATTGCATGAGGCAGTTTGCACATAATACCATACATTCGCTGACCGCGGTGGTCGCGAAACTCCGGATAGGCTTCTGCCCCCGTTCATGTATGCGCAACTTGGACGTATTGGCTTAATTCGCCTCCTTTGGCAGACTGCACACGGTTGCTTCATCGACAGAATTAGCGGCTTGATCGAGGAATTCAAAAAAATCCTCGAACGTGGGTATTTCTGTACCCTTTTGAGACCATAGCCACTCTCAGCGGGTGGTCTTATCGAGTTTATCCAGGGTCAGGTAAACGATTAGTGTGCCCCATTGATCAACAGGCTCTCCGAGTGTTTTGAGACCCGATATATGATATCGTATTTTATTAATGTAGTCTCTGAACTCTAGTGGCGATTCTCGTCGCAATTCTGGTGCTTTTATCATTCCTGATACATGGTTTCACGCAATTCTATTTTTCCGCTCAAACGTTGCCCTTAAAACCTCCCATGCTAGCGCGTAAGTTTCGTCGGTAACTTCGAAGCGTGATATTATTCTTTCCGCTTCCCCACTCAGACATGACTGCAAATATTATAGTTTTTGATTGTTTGCGAGGTCATTTCGTTGACCGATCAAACTTTTAAATTTGCTCTGGAAGTTCGTCCATTCTTCTCATTTGCCGCTGAATCGCGAAAGGTTTTGTTCTGGCAGACGCGCATGTATGTCGGCGTTACGAAGGGATTTGGAGAATCGCGGCTAGTCGCTAAATTCTCTCTCGAGTTTAGTTGATAGGGCTAGTAACTGGATGTACTCTTCCTCCATTTGCGCTAATACTTGATAGTGATCTGTCGCGGCGTCTAATTCTTGCAGATCACTCGTGATATTCGGCATGTCGGCGAAATGTGTTTCTACACGAGCTCTAGCGATTTTTAAATAATCTATATTTGCATTGACATCCATTGCGTCAAATGCTTCTACGATTTTTCTGAAGGAAGTTAGTTAACCCTTAAGTGCGCCCCGTTTGCGATTCAGTCTCTTCTTCCTTCTATGAGGTTCAATTTCTACCTACATGTCTAATATGAAGGAAAGGAGAATATCGGATTTGGCAATAATTATAATTTACGAGCTTATCTTTTTGTCGGTTGTCGTCAGTGCTGGTTAGCATGTTGAATGGTGGTTGGGTGACGCTTGCCCCGTCCCTTTGTGCCCAGCCTGACCGTAGTGTTGCTCGTTGATTTTTTATTTTCGAAAGTCTATTCGCGTTTGTTACACCTGATGCACTATATTTCGGATCTATCCAGCTCGAAGGACCAACAAATGTATCGACCTCTTTGTGCTGCGGTGCGACTTCTATTGTATAAGTCGGCCCAGGTCGTAAAGCTGGGCCCCACACATATCACGGACACAACAGCCGAAAAGTCTTCACGACAAATTAATGTGGTGAAGATGGTTAAAATTGTAAAACACTCGTTAATCACAAACAATTTATTAACAACATTTATTAACAACAGTAGAATGTCTTAATTTTAGATTGAGAATAATTGCAATACACGCGATCGGAATGCCCACACCGCGCGGAGTCTATCACTGATTATTTAATGACTTGTTTATTATAAGACTCGGTAGTTACTCCGACGAAGACAGACGACGGCTTGTCGGTTCGTACACTACGCGACGACTTTGTATATTTTAACCTTTCGGATAAAGAGTTGGTAAAAGACGGAGTTTTTTATTGAACAGAACAGAAGAACAAGACTCAGAGTATCGGTGGTGGGAGGAATTGGTCAAACTAGTGAAATTTCTATCGGCAAATTTGATTGGTCTCAAGTTTTAAAGAAGGAATGCACCGCGTGGGAAAACCCGCTGAGTCCGCGGGCCCGCAGATCGTGGCCGATGGGTAATTAGCGTACATCTGCAAGAGAGCCATAACTTCCAAAAAAAACCCAGCTAAATGGCGGGTTTTCATAGAACCCTTCAGAACGAATTCGGAAATTCCCACACCTTGTCTGCTCCTCTGTCTCTCTCCTTTTTATCTAAATTTAAAAATATATTTTTTGTCTCGTTCCGCTCGCGACGGAACAAGTGTTGTGTCACGATGCTATAAATCTCGATTCAAGGTTTCATTATGAGAAATATGTAGCAATAATCAACTTGCAGCTTTTACGGAAGGTCGCAATTTTATTGGTTACAGATTTTTCAGAACGAAAACGCGAATCGATCGAGAAGTAGTACATCTTATTCACCAGATGTTAGAGAATTACGAGAACGTGAAATACTTAGTCGCTACAAACAAAGTTTTCCACCACACTTTATGTATTTTCTATAGGAGAGTATTTAATCATTAAACCAAATTTTTATTCTTTCTTTAATTCTTTAAGATTTTATTACAAAGAAATTAATAAAGAGACTAAAACGAGGTGTTTTATTTTATTCTATGCACTTTGTGCCGTGTGAATTAAAAAATTTCACATTCCGCAAATAATGTTGAACTGTTATAAATATGATATATTGATATTGCTTCTTAATACATACTAAAAAGAAAACAAAATAAAATTTAAAAAAATTCGTTCAATGCCTTTATTATTTCTCTCGTAATAATATTCCGTTGTAATTATTTGTCCGCGGACGTGCGTCTAGTGTGATTCTTCTTTTAAGGGCTTACATACAGTTAGAAGGCTTTAAAAAGACGGATTTTCAAGAATTTTTTTCGCGCAGACTATTCAATTTATTAATTTGAAAATTGGTGTACATATTATAATAACCTTATAATATATTAACATATTTTTTATTTGTCAAAATAATCATCGCGAATGTTGCTATCGCCGATCTCCTAGAGCTCCGCAAAAAAAAACAATTTTGCGGTGATCACGATATCTCTGGACCGAATTATCTGAAATGAAAAAACCGAATAAATTTCGTTAATATAATACATTATCTAGTATTTAATCGAAGGAATTAGCGAAAAAATAATTTTTGACAAAATGGCGACTTCTCAAAATAAAAGACTCGATTTTGAACGAAAATTTAAGCCTTAAATTGTTTATAAAATGGAAAATATTTATCGGAGAATAAAAATCTTCGATTAATTACTAAAAAATCTAGCTAAAAAGGTTGCGTTAAAATTTGAGACTGATCGGTTCAGCCGTTTTCGAGAAATCTTGATCACCGATTTTGAAAACATAGTTTTGAGAAAAACGCGTTTAAAGTTTCAAAAGCGTTTTACATGTGGTAAACTTTTTTTTTTTTCAACTTACATGGAGTCATCTATTCCAGGGCCATATAATAATCCGTTCGCATCGTTGGCAGCTTCTAATAATTCGATTTGATGCTGTCTGCGAGCCATTCTTCCCTCTCTGGTGCTCTCGTGTGATCTCAGGTCGGAGATCTTGATGCGCTGCGCATCTTCTTTATCTGTATATGAATGCGCATTGGACCCAAGTGAGACGCCCATTGCATTCATATAATATAAAAGGGCAGCTGTCCCTTCATTGAAGATGCCAGCAGCTATATATGCAGCCATTTCCACCGTTTTTGATCCGGCTGGAAGTACTTTTGGAGAGATCTTCCACACCAGTTGGTTATAGCTTTCATTATTGTTTTGGGTGAAACCACCCACACATCTTTCCAATAATTTTTCATTGCTGAGATCTTCATAAATGGGCCTCAGGGCCTCAGCAACTTCTTGTGGAAATGGCTGATAATCATGCTTATAAACTGATAAGTTATCAGAAGCTGGCGCGCCGGTCCCCGACTGTGAGACGCGCCTCCCTAACGCGCCTTCATAAATGTGTCTATAACTTCGAAAATATTCGTCTGATTGACATAAAATTTTGAGTGTGTATGCTCAAATATATGTATATTCAGAAAATACAAAAAAAACGATTTTTTGAAAATTACAAGTGTATGTAAGCCCTTAATACATTATTGATTGCGACAGATTTGTAGTAATTTATTTATGATACCACCAAACCAATAAACCAACAAAATTTCCTTGTGCTTTTTCTCCGCTATTTTTAAGTTTAGATATTCTGTACTAATTCGTGAGTTTGCTGACCATAGAGACGAAAGTCTTGGCGCGGTACGGCGCGGGGTGACGCGGGAGTGGGGCGGCGAGCGCGAGCAGCCAATGATTGATACATTGCGCTGTCTCTACGGCTAGGGCGGAGAGTGGGCGGCTCCAACGCTTCTAGGCGCGCTCTGATTAGACCACTTTAAAATTGTATATCTCGTAAACTATTAAAAATATCCCTAATGTATATTTGCAACTTTTGTTTGTAATGGTCCCACCTACCTCAAAGTAAATTCTGCTATACCTTGTGCAACTCGCCCTGTATATGTCGAATCATTGGGGTACGGCACTAGCAGCTCAGAAAAAGCGAGAGTCGGCATGTGTGCCCCAGTGTATGCTTCGCATTAAAGAAAAAGGGGACGGAGCTACGCCATGAAGATATGTGAGGTATACGTGAACGTGTATGTGTGACCTACACATTGTCGTAGCAACCCCAGCGATACCAGTAAGTGGGGTACTCAATTTCTCGAGCCAATCGAAGTATAGGTGTATTGCTTCTATAGTCGACTGACTTCGTTGGTAATACAGTGACTGACAAAAAAGAGACCACCTTCTAGTGTATCAGTATTTGGCTTGGGAATCGGTAAAAAATAAAAATTTCTGATGTTTTGGCTGAAATATATCGGTAACAGTTTTATTTTAATAGTCACAAAATAGAAAAGTAAACAATTTGATCAAAGAAAAGTTTTAGCCTTATTATTGAAAGGACCTGGACTCAGTTATGGACAAAAAAAAAGAAACCGCTGTTTTTTTACTCATGGAAACTAAGAAGAAAATATTTTGTTCAACTTAAGTTAATATTTGGTATGGCCCCTTTTGCCGTTATGACTACTTGAAGTCGTTTGAGCATGCTCTTCACGAGGGTTTGAAGATAATGGACATCCAGCTTCCCAAGCTTCCTTCAGCGCCGCAAAGTACGAATCTTTGTTCGATACATTTGTTTTATCAATCTTCGTGTCCAGAATCAACCATAGATTGTCTATGGGATTGAGATCTGGTGACTGTGCAGGCCATTCAGGAATTATTATTCTATTGGATTTCACAAATTGTTGAGTTATTTTCGCTGTATGCTTCGGGTCATTATCTTGCTGGAAAATAAAGTTCCCTTCTAATCCAACCCGAAGCAAGGAAACATCCAAATTTTCACTGAGAATATCGATGTACTTATTCGCAGTCAATATATCGTTGATTTTCGCTAAATTGCTTACTCCTGACCAAGCAAAGCAGCCCCAAACCATAATACTGCCTCCACCGTGTTTCACAGTCTGCCGCAAATGATGCTCTTCGTTTTCTTCCCCGGATTTTCTCCATAGTCTCAATCTTCTTTTTCGATTGAACAACTCAAACTTGCTCTCATCAGACCGAAGGACCTTTTTCCAGAACTCAATTGACATTTCCACAAATTTTCTTGCAAATTCTAAGCGCTTCTTTTTGTTGCGCCTATTAATAAAAAGCCGTTTACGAGCGAATCGGCTTTTCAAATTAGCTTCTTGAAGCCTCCGTCAAATTGTTTTATGCGATACACTTAGTTGGACTGTCTCTTGAATAGCTCGTATTGTTGTATACGGATTTTTCTTAATCTCCCGTACGATACGAGAATCGTCTCGATACGTAGTCGCCCGTATCTTTCCTCTTCCACTTCTATCAGTTCGACACCTTGGGTGTCGTCGCCAAGGGCAAGCCAAGGTCACATCAATATTTTGAAATGGAACACCCTATTTTTCATTTCATATTCTTATAGTACATCTCGAGAGCTTTCCAAAACACTATAGAACAATATTTTTTCATGAAGTACTTTTCGAGTTATGATGCGTCAAAGTTACAGTATCGACGGCACTAGCCGAGGTATACCACGCAGAGGTTGCCCAGGCGGAGTGACATGCATTTTGTGCTCCGAGAAAGATCCGAGTATAATGCAGCCAGTCGGTCGGTGATCCGGCCAGTCAAGGTAATATCGGTCGGTGATCCAGACATCAAGGCAAGAGCGGTATGTGATCCCGCCAGTCAAGACAAAATAGGTCTGTGTCCGGTGACAGATGGCAGATCTGATTTTGGGGTTATGACGCTAGGAAAATCTCGAGGAAATTTGAAGCAGGAAGTAGAAGGGCCCGTAAATAAAATGTCGAGACACAGAAGTTAACAAAAAACAATAAACTTAATATTTATTAACAAGAGAGAAGGTGAAGTACCCGGTGGTCGTATTCAAACCCCGTAATGGCAGTCGCCGGTTAACGCGCACACGTGTTCGGGAGAATTCGTCCTTAGAGAGAGCCGGTTCGTTGTAAGTAATTTCACGATCGAAGTGCCATGATCACAAGAATAGAACTTAGAAAAGAAAGCCGGTCGTGAAGCGTATTAATTCACTGAGTTAGAAGAAGGTTGCCGTGTTTAAATGCCGAGGTCGATTCATGAAAACTAGAAACTTTGAAGCGTACAATGAAAACCCGAACGTCCGCCGTTGCAAATCACAATTGAAGAAGTGAAGAAGACGCCGGGATCGATGTCGATCGATGACGGATGGGTGGGGTTATAATTCGGGAGTTTGAGTACCGCCGAGTCCCCACGAGAGTCAAAGGCCGAGAACTGCTGACCTGTCGCACGAACTCCCGGCACTACGTACTTTTCGGAACAGTCTGTGATCCGGCCAGTCAAGGTACAAGATACAATTAAATGTGTTATATCGGCAAAACGTTAGTATTGCGCGATAAGATATTATTTTGGGATATTAGCCAATGAGGAGTAGAACTCGAGTTTATGAAGTAAAAAGAAATAACAGTTTATTGTAAGATTCGGATTGGTAGTTTACAAAGTTAGGCAACGTTATAGGATATGAGCTTTAATCAAAGACCAACTGATTAGCTCCGCTCGTCAGTTAAGACTGAATTAATTGTCGGGGCGATCTCGGATCGCCCGCGAGTTGCTAGGCGAAAGTGCCAATTCGGCATTTGGTCGCTATGACCATATATGGTCACAACGATGATATCGATGGCGTGATTCGCCTTTACTAAACTGCCTATTGTGCAGTTGGGGAATACTTGGTTTTATGACCATATATGGTCACAGCGAATTTCTGGTGGCGTGATTCTCACGCTTTATTTTTATAAGTGATTAGTATGCATTTTATATCCCATTCGCTTAGTCTACTGGAATATTCCATTGGAATATTCTTTCGTTGTACTGTGGGGTACAACATCTCTCCTCCCTAAGAAAAAGAAACGGATTTATTTATTTTCGTTTCTCTTTTACAATTTTCTTATTTTATTTCCCAAAATTATTTTGTGCTCGTGGTTGGCGTATTACGCTGAAAGAAAACGTGTAGTTTGCCAGCGGATGCTTTCCTTTTCCTAGGTTTTGGTTTGGCTTCCTCCATCTCAATGGTTTCTGTTGGTAGTCCTAGCATTTCGATTTTCTGCGTTGGCTGTATTATCGTCGTCTTTCCTCTTCGTTTCTTCAGATACATGTATATTATGTATGCTGCTATTAAGATTATTGCTATAGTGCTAATTGAATATGTGCCAATAGTATGGCGGTAATGTAAAGTTTGACTGTCTCCTGTTTCTATTTCTTTCTGCAGGGTATGTAATTTGATGCCTAAATTATTTCATTCTTTTGGATTACTTATTACATTTTTTAAATTAATCTTTCTATTTTCGATTATCGTTTTTGATTCGATATCGAATTTTTCTCCCAAATGGGTTAAATTGAACGGCGGTAAATATGTTTCATATTTTTCCTGAACGGTTTTTCTCTCAGTTTTTATCTTAAAATTAGTGGCGGTCACAACGCATTTCCCTATCAAAGCCAGTATACCTGTTCCTTTTAATATTGCATTCTCTCTAATTTTCTTATTACATGATATCGTTATTCGCTCTTCCGTTGGAGCTACGAAGATCCATCGACTTGGTTATTGCAATGGGATTATCAATGTATTTTTGAGCGTTATTAATTTTGTTGTGCATCCTGCTTTTTCAGGATTCGTTATCGCAAATGTTAATATTTCGCAGGGTGCGGAATTTGTAATTGTGAGGGATGGGTGGGTGGGTTTACACATGTATGTATCGCTTAATCTTTTACATTTATGCAGGTCGGTATTGCGAATATATGTACGACGTTCCTTGTCTACTATTATGTTTTCGTCCGTCGTTTCTATGTATTGGTACGTGTCGTTGAACGCGTGCGTTGGTAGTGGGTATACTCTGCTGACAATGTATTCTTGTTCTCCGACGAGTGGTATCTCTATTACCAACACTATTGTATTTTCTCGGCTGTATGCTTTTATCGCAGCTAGCTGAAGTAGTTTGTGTGCGTTCTGTCGTGTGATAGTAGTCGGTAGGGTACGTCCTGTGGGTAGGTGTGGTAGTGCGTCTGTGAGGTATCTTACCATTTTTTCTCCCGAGAGTACGCCCGGTGTAATAATACCTTGAGCGAGTCCCGATAAGAAATTTTCTAATTCTCGTATGTCGTCAAGCAATGATTCGACGATCATGCCAAGGATGTTGATATTTTCGTCTAGTGTTTATCTGGTTATAAAATGAGAAATTTCGTAATTCATGCATCTTTCAATGTTTTGTATTACGGTTTTTAGCTTGTTTTCGTTTTCTTGTATGTTTTTAGTTGTTTTATTGAGGATATCTATAGTGGTTTCCACAATTTGTAGATTTTCCTTTAGGTTACTTTTGAATGTCTGTTGAGCGGTTTTTAATTCGTTTATTTCGTCATCCAGTCGTTTAGCGTCGTCAGCGTCCATGTTTCCAGTGAGGGCTTTAATTACGCTGCCGAGGCCATCGATAAGACCTCTTTTGGCTCGCAGGTTGCTTCCTGATAATTCGTATATCGTCCCGATACCATTATTAATTTTTTGTTGTAATTCTAATAATGTGCCGTTAAGCGTTTCGCAAAGGGAATCCGTGGTTGCTTGTTTTGCGCATGGGGTGCTGAGGTCGCGTAGGGTAGTTTTAATTAGTTTCACCCTAGATTGCAGCGATTGTAGGTCCATGTGTAGAATTAAACTCCATGTGTCTTCGGTTATTGACATGGTTCCGATTTTTTCGTATAAGATCCCTGGATTGGTTTCGAGAGTTCGTATCTCGTACGGCCACGGGTCGTCTCGCGCGTCTCCTCTGGCCGTTGCCAGTATCATGGTGCTGTAATTAGGACGCACGGCGTTATCTTCATGGGAAAGTGCTGACGGTAAGTTCGTAAGTCTATATATATATTTTTTTTTGTTCTTCTGCCGTACGTTACCGGTCGGCCATCTTTCTTTTAATTTTATTTTTATTTTTCAAAGGATCCTCCGTGCTCTGGAGCTCTCTTCGAGCTTCATTAGCTCTTTGACTCTCGAGCAAGAGACTCTTTTCGTTGTACTTCTTTTCATTATGGGATCTGCGCCATGGGAGAGATTCGCGGCGCTGTGCCGGCGCAATTATGCGCAGAGGGTGGCGGTAAGTTTCCGCTTTTGATTTATTATTGTTTAATTTCGGCTAAATTTCGGCCATTTATTTTGTTTTTGTATTAATCTTTTATTTTGATGTTTCCAGAGGTATTGGCGTCCGGGTGGTCTGATCGGCGGGTCCATAGGTATGGACCAGTTTATCCGGAGCGCCCGGGTGGTGCGTCGCCGCAGGGAGGCGTATAGGCGCGCGGTTGACGCCCTGTGGGGGTTCGGCGTCTTTGCGGAGGAGGACGGCGAGCCTTATGAAGACTATATAGGGCTGCGCGCTCTATTTTCGCCGCACGGGCCGTGCGTTTCTTGCGGCTACGTCGCGGATTATTAGTTTAATTATTAACTCTGGAATGTTATTCTGACGAAAGTTCGCAGGGCGAGGGGTGTGGCTATTCGCCGCACCCATAATAAAAATTGTTTATTTTGAATTTTGTCTTTTGTGTTTCATTTAGTTAAGGTTGTTTTATTTGTTGATTTTAATTTTAAACAAAATTATTTATTTATTGAATTACTCTTCTCCGTATTTCTCTCTCTTCCTCACGCGCTTAGATAATCAAGAAGAGAGACGAAACAAAAAATATATAAGTAATACTTCTCCACGTGGTAAGTCATTCTGCTAGTATCACCGCAAGCTCTGCGAGAGTACACAATAGCCGCTGCTAGCACGGTTTTTTTTGTTTTTTTTTTATACGGTGATATTTCTCTTATTCTTCTTGTTTTTAAATTTATTTTAATGTTATCTTTCGGCGGCTGTTTATTTTTAGTATTCGATGAAGAATTTTAGGCGGTTCGCGTGAACCTTTAAGGATCTACGTCCCTTTTTTATCACTTAGGTGACGGGTGACGTCCGGTCGGTAACGTCATACGGCTTAATCCATTTAGGGGTTAGTTTCGTTGACCGTCCGCGTCGTACCGTCTCATCGTGTAAGAGAACTTTGTCACCGATTCGGAATTCGGGGATTTTAGTCCTAGCGTCGAAAGATTGCTTAGATTTTGTTTTCGCATTTATTAAATTTTTCCTCGCGAGACACCATGCGGCTCGGAGTCTTTCGCGTACTTCTTGTGCGAAGTCGTCGGCGGTGTAGGTGAGCCGGGGCTCTGTTTTTATCGACGTCGGTAATGTAGCGGGCGTTCCGTACACGAGTTCGTGCGGAGTATAGCCAGTGGCTGTGTGCGGTGTAGTATTATAAGTAAACATCGCGTATGGTAGCCACTCGTCCCAATTTTCCTGGTCCTCCTCTATATAACATTTCAGGTATTCGGCCAGTGTTCGATGTGATCGTTCAAGCGCTCCGTTCGATTCCGGGTGGTAGGCCGTTGTTTGAATTTTTTGAATTTTCAGCAATTTACAAACCTCTTTGAAGGTAGTACTAAGAAAATTTGTTCCCTGATCGCATAGTATGGTTTGTGGTGCACCAAAACGGCAAATTATTTTGGTGACGAGCGCTTTCGCGACTTCCGCTGCTTCTTGGTTTTGTAGAGGAATAGCTTCGCTGTATTTCGTCAATAGATCCTGGAAGGTCAAAATGTATTTGTTTTTTGATGAGGTGATGGTGAGGGGCCCTACTATGTCGACGGCGCATTTCTCGAACGCTTTCGTCGGAGTGTCGGTGATGACCATGGGCGCCTTCGTTATTCTTCTCACCTTATTCTTTTGGCATTTATCGCAAGCGGATATGTACTCTCCAATTTGTTTTCTCATCCCAGGCCATTCGTATTTTAATTTTATTCTTTCCAGCGTTCGCGTTATACCCTGGTGACCGCCGAGGGGAGCGTCGTGGTACTCGTGTATTATAATTGTCCGATCGCTTGGCTCGGGACAGCTTACGCCTATGTGGCCGCTGTCTCTCTCATTCTCGTGGCGGAGGTGCTGTGGCTCCGTGTCGCTCTCTTTTTCTTTCTTCGCGATATCCTTGTCGTCGCGAGACTGTGGGGCTCGGGTTTCCCTCGCCTGTGCGCGTGTCGTCGCGTATATGCGACTGAGCGCGTCCGCATTAGTATTTGTTTTACCGGCTTTGTATTCAACGTTGAATTCATGTTCCGATAGTTTTAATTTCCATCTCATAAGTCTTGAGCCGGGATCTTTTACGCTGAATAACCACGTCAAAGGTCGATGATCCGTGATTACCGTGAATTTGGTCCCGTAGACGTATGGACGAAATTGTCCTACGGCCCAAACGATAGCAAGCAATTCTTTTTCGGTTGTTGAGTAGTTTTGTTCCGCCTTATTTAAAGTTCGACTAGCGTAACTTATTGGCAGATCTTCGCCTATCTTTCCTTGAGATAGTACCGCGCCAATTGCTTTATCGGCTGCATCTGTTGTTACTAAGAACGGTTTGGTGAAATCCGGATATTGCAGAATCGGAGCCGTTGTAAGCATTCCTTTTAAAGTTTCGAATGCCTCGTCTCGTTCCGCTGTCCATTCGAAGGGAACGTCCTTTTTTAATAACGTAGTTAGCGGTTTCGTTATTTGAGAAAAGTTTTTTATAAACTTCCGATAATATCCTGCGAGTCCCAAGAATGACTGTATACCTTTCACATTTTTTGGTAACGGAAATTCTTTGACGGCCTTGATTTTTCCGTCGTCGGGTTTTACTCCTTCCTCGGTTATTACGTGTCCGAGGTAATGAGTTTCTTTTCGAAGAAAATGGCATTTTTTCGGCTGAACTACCAATTTCGCTTCTTTTAGTGGTTGAAATACGTCTTTGAGACGATCATTATGTTGTTTCAGTGAAGAACCATAGACGACGATGTCGTCGAGGTAAACGTAACATCGAATACCTTGTATTTCTGCCAGAACGGTGTTCATGAGTCGTTGGAACGTCGGCGGTGCATTTTTCAGTCCGAAGGGCATACGAGTGTATTCGAAATGACCTTGCGGCGTGGAAAATGCCGTTTTCTCCTTATCAGTCTCTGCCATCGGAATTTGGTGAAAGCCCGAGGCGAGATCGAGCGTGGAGAAATATTTTGCCTTTTCCAATTGGTCCAATATCTCGGAGATATTAGGTAATGGGTAAGAGTCTTCCACGGTGGCATCGTTTAATTTGCGAAAATCCACCACGACTCTCATTCGAGGCTTACCGCTGCTGTCGGGTTTTTTGGCAACCACTAGCAACGGTGCGTTCCATTGGCTCCTACTCGGCCTATTGATTCCGTCTTCCAACATCTCAGCGGTTTGTTTTTCTACTTCTCTCTTGTGTGTTTCGGGCAGTCGGTACGGGTGTACTTTAATTGGTCGTATTCCCTCTTTCAGGGGAATTTCATGCTCTACCAGGTCAGTGCATTTTAGTCGGTCTCCGTCTAAATGAAAAATCTCTTCGAAATGTTCGCATATTTTTATTAATACGAATATTTCTTCAGCGTTGAGGTGAGCCGTGTCGATCTCATTGCATAGAATTTTTAGACGTGCAGCCCCACTTCCAGCGGCGACTGTACTTATTTTTCGCTCGGACTCGGCGTCGTCCGGCAATTCAGCGAGCGTCAGCGATTTCATTGTTATGACGGGTCGTTCCATCTCGACTTCCTCGTCGTTCGTATTCACGATGCTCACAATGCAATTAATATTTTTTGCTTCGGTTATGCATGAACCAATTACGGTTCCTTCGGCTAATTCAAGTTTTTCTACGAGACCAACGGTTTTTCCCAAAGTTTTGGCATGAACGATGTTCTCGCTCCTCGGCGGGAGTTTAATTTTTTCATCCGCGTTCACCACGCGCTTCGTATCTCCATATATTTTGATATATTTGCCTCCCAATATATCAACGTCGTGTTCTCGCATAAAATCCATTCCTAATAAACCATCCGTGGTCATTGGTACGGAGTTGCTCACGACATAGAAATCGTGCTTTATCGAGATAGCCCGGGTGTCAAGTATTACCGTGGCCTTGCACAGTGCCTTGAATGTTGTACCCTCGATTCCTCTCAGCTGTATGGTCGAGGGCGTTATCGGCGTCTCAGGTTTCAGCGCGTCCTTGTGCACCACGCAACATTGCGCGCCCGTGTCGCCCTTTAGGGTCAACGTTCCAGCTGATGCATGCGGCGAGGTAACGGTGAAGTCGCTCATCGCGCCTTCGATCCAAGGCGAGCTGACGTTGCAAATTCTTATATTCTCTGTCTCTTTAATTTCTTCGTCGGGGACAATCGTAATCGTGCCGAGTTCCAGTGATCCTAGTGTAGGCCTATTTTCGCGATTTCTTGGCGGAGTGTTATTTTGATTTTTCGGCCATACATTTGGGTTTCTTCGGCCACAATCGTTCTGCACTCTTTGTGAAGGTCCGGTTTCCTTTCGCGTTCCTTCGTCCCATCTCTTTTTCCGACATTCTGCGATGATGTGTCCTGGCTTCTTGCAGTAATGACACGTGACGTCCATCTTCAGGATTCCTCTGCTCGGTCCTGGAGCAGGCAAACTCATGCGGACTTGCGAGCTTCTGCAGTCGCGTGCCAAATGCCCGTGCTTATGGCGTTTATGGCATGTGATTTGCGACGTGTGATTTGGGAAGTGCGTCTGCTTGGCGATAGATTCGCCACCTTGAACAGATTTTTCTTCTTCCATTGCCCCTTTCATGGCGGTGCCGAGATCCGTGAAGTTACGGGCCTTCACGATGACTTGAAATTCCTTTTTCAGTCCTCGCTCAAAATTATGCAAGGCTAGCTGTCTCACGTAGCCTTCTATCGTTTTCTTTCCCGCGGCTGTAGTTTCGCCCGCGGTGCTTGCGTCAACTAGCTCCATCATAACGGCTTCTAATCTTTGTCCGTATGCTAACACGGTTTCATTGTATTTTTGTTTGCAGGTATTAAATTCGACCTGTAATGCGGCGACTGTCCGGCGAGTACCGTATAACGAGAGTAATTCCTCTTTTAATTTCGCGAATGTGTCGATTTGTTTATATCGGAGATCGCGTTTCGCTCGGCCAATAATTTTAGTGGCTAAAATAGCCTTTAATAAATTTGCACGATCGTTTACGGCTACGCTTTCGTAAGCATATTCGAATGCTTCGATGATATCGTATACCGTCTCAGGTCTTTCTCCGTCAAAAGGCTGAATTAGGCTCCCGGCCTCTTTCAGGGTCATGTTATCGGCCTGCATTCTAACTCTTTCGTTATGAGGAGTGAGCAAAGGGAAATCGGAAAACTTAATCTTCCGTCCGCGTTCTGTTTCGACGGCATCGGAGAAGTCGTCGTCCGTGTCGCTTGAGGTATTAGAGGAATTTACCGCGGAAATTCTGCGTCGTTTTACTACTAGTTCGTCGTGGAGAGATTCCTCTTTTGTATATTCTAATACTCGGTCGAATATCGAATTTTCTGACCGCGATAAACAATTCTTTCCCGGTAAACGCAGAGATACTAAACGCTCTTCATCGGACATAAAGTTTCCCTAACTGGCTTTGAGTTACGAGTGTAAATTGTGTGCCGCCACTTACATTAGGATGGTCTTGTACATTGTCGAATTCTGCCGGTTGCGATGTCTGTTGTGGGCTGATTTTCGTTCGGGTCCTCGGTCTTCCTTCTTTCCTTCTCTAGGATGATCTTCGGTAGGTCCTGCTTCGTCGATCCTCGGGATGACGGTTGTGATCCGGCGACTCGGTCGTTCGCGGATTCTTCCTTTGCCGTGACGTAAATCAGTCAGGCAATTCTCTCCAGAAACTCAACGACTGCGTGTTGATTTCTCTTCGATTCCTCCGCCCTAGGTGTTTGATAGGAGATCGGATAACTTCTAGTTGTCACTGATTCTGACAACTCTTCTATACACTTCGCGCACAACTGATTATTATTCACTTCACGAACTTTGGCTATCCCACCGCTGCCACCAATGTTATATCGGCAAAACGTTAGTATTGCGCGATAAGATATTATTTTGGGATATTAGCCAATAAGGAGTAGAACTCGAGTTTATGAAGTAAAAAGAAATAACAGTTTATTGTAAGATTCGGATTGGTAGTTTACAAAGTTAGGCAAAGTTATAGGATATGAGCTTTAATCAAAGACCAACTGATTAGCTCCGCTCGTCAGTTAAGACTGAATTAATTGTCGGAGCGATCTCGGATCGCCCGCGAGTTGCTAGGCGAAAGTGCCAATTCGGCATTTGGTCGCTATGACCATATATGGTCACAACGATGATATCGATGGCGTGATTCGCCTTTACTAAACTGCCTATTGTGCAGTTGGGGAATACTTGGTTTTGTGACCATATATGGTCACAACGAATTTCTGGTGGCGTGATTCTCACGCTTTATTTTTATAAGTGATTAGTATGTATTTTATATCCTATTCGCTTAGTCTACTGGAATATTCCATTGGAACATTCTTTCGTTGTACTGTGGGGTACAACAAATGCTTGAATTGTGCACCATTTACTGTTTCATAATGAACTACTCGATCATAAAAACTGGATATGGCACATTTGAGGGACCCTGGATAAATGAGTGCAGCTTCGGCAATAATCCTTTAACGAAGTTCCTCTAAATTTCTTTGTTTTATTGCATACACTTTGCCTTTCAGGTAGCCCAGCAAGCAGTAATCAAGCGGTGATAAATTAGATGAACGTGGTGGTCACTATCTGTCCTCTCCTTCTAATCCATCGGTTGAAAAACTCCGTATCGAAGACGTCTCGCACACCTCTACCATAATGCGGTCCAGCACCGTCTTGCTGAAACCATGTATAAGCAAAGATATCTCCTACAATACGTCTGATTGCTGGAACCATCTCATTCCTCAGCACATCTTCATACTTTGCAGAGTTCAAATTTCCATCAATGAACAATGAGCCGACCAATGTATTATTCAACATACCTGCCCATACGTTCAACTTTTGAGTTACTGCGTATGAGCTTCTAGCATCCAGTGAGGATTATTGTCAGACCAGAATTTGCAATTATGTCTATTAACAAGACCATTCAATTCAAAAGTAACTTTATCTGAGAAAACTACATTCAAAATTAAGTTGGGGTCATCATCAGTTTTTCTTATCTGGCGTCGCAAAATTCCATACGACGGTCAATATCATTTTTGTTCAACTCTTATTCCAGATGAATTTTATACGGATGGAATTGATTTTCTTCAAAATTCTTTGCACATACATGCGACTAATATCATGTTGCTGATTTGCTTTGCGAACACTGAGGTGGACATATTCGACAAATGATTGTGCAACATCTAATTGTTTTTTTTTCATTAGTCGCCGATATAGGTCGTTCTAGCATTTTGCGATTCTTTACGCTACCAGTTTCATTGAAACGCCTGACCGTTGGCTCTACGCTGAATCTCGAAATGCCTGTATTTTCATTGCGAAAAGTTTCGTTAAAAATCTGCCTAACTTTATTGTACGATCGCTCACTCCATCCTCGTATCATGAGAAGAGATATTCTCTCCTTCTGAAAGATAAGCCATCGTAGGGGAAAAATAATAAATACAAATATTCAATCTGTGACGGAAAATATTTCAAATATGAAACAAAAATTAAATCAGTTAATTTTGAAATTATTTATCTGGCTGAATCACACACAGATCGCTCAGATACAAGATTCGAACACGTTGAATATTCGATCTAGTTGACCGGTTCTAAGTTCTAACAAATAAGCATTTAATTTGAATATTTCAGACAGTTTGAATAACTCGAGCTGAAACAGTGATCGGAATGAATTGTCAATCCGTCATGTCTGAAGTTCGGATAGTAAAGAAAATGCAATATGCATTGGAAAACCAAACGTAACGTGTTACAGATGTTTTTGTGTGGAGACTGGCCAGTCGAGGTAAGATCGGTCGGTGGTTCGTGAATTATAATCTTGACCCTCAGTTAATGCACAAACAAAAACATAACGTAGCAAAATCGTGAGGGCCTCCAGAACGATCTTGAATTGACTGGCCAGATCACAAACCGATCTTGCCTTGACTGGTTGGATCACAGACCGATCTTGCCTTGACTGGCTGTATTATTCTCGAAACGTTCTCGGAGCACAAAAGACATGGCATTCCGCCTCGGCAACCTCCGCGTAGTATACGTCGGCTAGTGCCGTCGATACTGTAATTTTGAAGCATCATAACTCGAAAAGTACTTCATGAAACAATATTTTTGTATCGTGTTTTGGAACGCTCTCGAGATGTACTATAAGGATGTGCAATGAAAAATAGGGTGTTCCATTTTTTAAAATTGATGTGGCCTTGACCTGACATTGGCGACGACACCCAAGGTCAAATTGATAAAATCAGTAAATAGATATTTTTAAACTATATAACTTTTGACTGAAACACTGTTCGGTAAAACTTATATTTTCTGAGATATATAGGTGTCCCGACTCTGCTGGGACACCCTGTATATATGGTGGTACTAATAAAAAGTTTAGAGAAGGAAACTCGTTCAAATATTTATCAACTCGCGAGCAGTATTGGATCTGGTAGAAAGTAAGTTATTGTATAATGCACTGAAAAAGAGAGGGCTCCGGAAACGGTTATGGGAGGCTATACCATACCATACTTGCATAGCGGTGCGATAAGTATGTGGGACGCAAAGGGATCTCCGGGTATCAAAGCAGCAGAGTTGAGAATGGCAGCTAAGTCTACTCCTGTCTCTCTAATGCGTTCCAAAAATGGGAAAAAACACGTGAACTCACCGGTGAAAGATAGGGGGAAGAGGAAAAATCTGCTAATTAGACTGCGCGGATGATATGGTAGTGTTAATTGGATATAGAAAAGGTACATAGGAAGTATTCTGTGAAAATGAAATTGAAAATAAATGTACAGCAACGAAAATCATAGGACTTACGAAGGTAGAGTTATAAGGGTATAAAATAAAAATTTCAAGTAGATAACAATAGAGGAGATAGCAAAATTTGAATGAATTGTAAATAAATAAGGAAATCACAGTATACGATTCTTATGCCAAGTATCAGCCAAGGTTAATCAGGAAGAACCGGGCTTCAACAATTTTTCTGTTCAATATATTTAAATGGGTGGTGACAGGCAAGGGGATATGCGGATGGATCGTACAAAGGAGTAGAATAAAGGCACGAGCCCACTGTAATGATCAGAAAAACGAGCTTCTTTTCATGAATATGTTTAATTCACTTGTACCCCACAGTACAACGAAGGAATATTCCAATGGAATATTCCAGTAGATTAAGCGAATGACATATATAAAAATGCAAATTAATCACTTATAAAAATAAAGCGTGAGAATCACGCCACCAGAAATTCGCCGTGACCATATATGGTCACAAAACCAAGCAAAATAGAAAGTTCCAAACTGCACAATAGGCAGATTAGTCCAAAGGCGAATCACGCCATCGAAATCATCGTTATGACCATATATGGTCATAACGACCAAAATGCCGAACTGGTACTGTCGCATAGCGACTCACGGGAGCGACCCGCGATCGCCTCGATAATGCATAGAGTATTAATTGACGAGCAGAGCTAATCAGTTGGTCTTTGTTAAAGCTCGTATCCTATAACTTTGCCTAACTTTGTAACTTGCCAATCTATATGTTACAATAAACTGTTATTTCTTTTTACTTTATAAACTCGAGTTCTACTCCTTATTGGCTAATATCCCAAAATAATGTCTTATCGCACAATACTAACGTTTTGCCGGTATAACACACTTGGTTATGGTTTTTGGGGCTTAATTAAAGATATGTTATTCCACATATGTCCAAGCTCGATTAAAATTAAAATAGAAGTAGTAACTAGCAGGTTGCCGCCTTGGCCTTCTACGCTATAGAGATGGCGCTGGCAGAGCCCGCGCGCGACCACGCACAGTAGCGAAAGACAAGGCAGAGATTGCAGGCAGCGTCACACGTCTCGCATCATTAAAGTTTTAATATTGTGTTTTGTTTCGATTTCCATCGTTTTGTGGTTCGTTCGTTTATATCAAAAAACATTTATTTTGTTCCCATACATCCGATATAAGAAATATAAGTCTTCCTTACTCACATGCCCAAACGAGGAAAGAAAAAGACAAAAATATAAAAAATAAGCGGTTCGGAAGTAAAAACTTCAGTCACTATTGGTGCGGTACAATACGAACGTACCGTACGATACAACATACGTTAAAGTAAATTCAACTCAATTTTTATTTAAAAAAAAAACAATCGTTGAAGTACAATAAATTGTTCTCGAAACCACGTTTTTTGACCTGGTGCGGGCCATGACTGGAGCGATAATAATCGGATATGGAAAATTCTTGCACGAAGTTTTTAATACAAATTTAAACGGCTATGTTCAACGATAGATATCACGATTACAAAAAAAATCCTGCAAAAATTTTGAATATCCGATCATTATTATTCTACTTATCGTTCTCATCAGTTCGAACAACGTGGTTTCGACAGGTATTTTACTTTTACTATTGTTTTTTTTCAATGAAAGTTTACTTAAATCTACTTTGATGTATGTGGAATAACATGTTTAATTGAGCTCAAAAACCATTAAGTGAATTAAAAATGTTCATGAAAAAAGCTTATTTTTCTGACTATCACATTGAGCTTCTGCCTAAATACGAGAATAAAGTTTCCGATAGCTGATAGGGGAAGCTTCACTCATCAGACGGGATGTCGTTTTCCTAATGGCACAGAAAGCTATGACAAAAGGATGAGAAGAGCCCACGATGAGCGAAGTGATAGTGAGCATGAGAGGAAGTAATACAATAAAACAGAAAAGGAATATAGAAGAAAGCAGGAAAATAAATTAACAGAAAAAAACCTATGTGTACTCATGTACGCAAGTAAGAAGTTATACTTATTTGTCGTGAATGAAAAAATCATTTTTTATTTTCCAGTGTAGATATTTTTTATCGGAATTGGGTTTTAAGATTTGAGCTTAAATTAAATTAAATACAAATCTTATATTAGATTCTTTCAAATGAAGGCAGTTAAAAGTAATATAAATATAAATATGTGTAAATATAAATTTTGCTAAAATAATATTAAATCAGACGATTGAATAGAAATAATACTTATATTAATATAACCACAAATCCTCAAACAGAATTTTCACAAAAAAGAAATATCTACATTACAATATAAATAAAGTTTTATGAATATGAACAATGATGATATTCGCAGTTTAAAAAATCACTTGTGTCTGCGGAAATCTTACGTACTATTTCAGTATGTTAGTGTACAATAGAGCTGAGGGGCGATTATGTCCTTGGCGCAATGGTAGTTCGTTTTTGCGTCGGACGCTACATGTTGCACCTGATACAGCTATACTATGCCCTTCTGGCATAGTATAAAGCATTTGCGCTCCACTCGGATAACTTCAGACCGAAAAAAAAACAACAAAAATTCTCACTCGCAACTAACTTCATAGTGTTTAACGGTGCGCGCGCAGTTCCTGACATCGAGAAAATACACTCCCATCAGAACTGCCTAACGGCTCTAAAGAAGTATAACTTCAAAAATAAAGTAGCACACATACAGCCTGTGTAGTAGGTATCGCGGAATAAGAACAGATGCGCTGTCAGCAAACCCAAGGGGATGCCCTTAACGTGCGGTTGCAATAAGAAAAGATGACAAAGAATAGCGAGGCATACGATCGGAAATCAGATAAGAACAAGCAAGTATTTTGGATCGACGAAGGGGGTTGAGTCGGATGTACAATGACTTAAAGAACACATTATCAAGTGACAGACATACGCAAAGAGGGGTAGGATATTAGTCGACGACTCAGTGCAATGATTAGCGGAATCTTAGGTGAGTGAGACAAGCTAAAGAAGTATATAGAAGCGTTTGACAGGAAAAAAGAGACACGGGAGAGAGACGACCAAAGCGCGATCGACGGAGAGACATGATAAAAGATGCAATGGACTGATTCAGACGGAAATGGCAGTCGGCGACCGATAAAGATATAGAGAATAGACATTATCAAAGAGGGCATATGGTATGATGCCACGCTTAGCCGGGAAGGAAGACAGTTAAGAGAGGTATCAAAAAATAAAGGAAACGAACAATCGTAGATAGAATACAGTACTAGCGGTATCCTATAATATGGCAGCTTAAAGGGTTAAGGAGATGCAGTCGACATAGGCATAAACCAAGATTTTTTATTTAAACTTATTGTTAGATGTGTATTTTGATGCAAAGCAGATCGAGCTTTTGTAAATCAACGATGTATTTGTATATAAACTTTTTCGTAGAGACATATTTAAAAATAGGGGAGATACAGCCGATCTCGGGAATGATTTTATTGTGGACACGAGAATATACATGACATCGGCGAAATAATATTTGAAATATTTTTTGGAAAAAGCGTTTTAAAAAAATGCGATAAAAGTTGCGAGCCCCTACCTTGCGGTTACAACATTTATACTCTTGTATTTTCGTGACTCGTACTCGGTTCGTTTTGAAATTTTGTGGGGATATTCTCCAGATGGTATACCTACTTAAAAACATTCCAAAATCGAAAAACCGATTTTTTTGACCCGGACGGCTGCACATAATCCTTCAAGAAAATATAGGCATTATTAAATTTGACATTGCAATCCAGAAAATATTCAATCTCTAGTTGGTAAAATTCATGGTAGCTGAATATATTACATTTTTATAAGCTCAATTGAAAAAGCGGCGGTAATTACCAATACAAGCTTAGGTATATGGTCCTAGTTCAGTTTAGATGGTTTTGAGACATTACACGTGCACTTATAAAATATATAGTGTACGTAAGTATACTTATCTGAATTTAACATATTTACCATTTATGGTATGTTTTTAGCAATATCTAAATTTATATTTTTGCAGCACTGCAAGGCTGATAAGTCAGAGTAGATTCCCGTAGTTTCTTCATGATCCACGGGAAATTTTCGGTACATACTTTCGGATGAAGGGATTTTTAATTGATATTCCTTGAAATTATACCAGTACAAAGTGCGTCCATAAATCGAATTTCTTCTGTAAATAGATATCGATGTCGAACGTTAGATTAAAAATTAATCGTAACTGTATCCATTGTGTTTCAGATTCCAAGTGGCAGCGGAGTAGAGAGTGAAAAGATCATTCCAGGTGATCGTATTATCGCAGTTTGCAGTGAGAATGTTCAAGATTCAAGTGTCGAAGAGGTAGCATTGTTAATGAAGGCTTCGCATCCTCTTAATTTAAAAGTGATGAGGTACAAATCTGCTCGCACATGAAGGTTTCGATTGATAGACATTTTCATCGGCCTCATTTAACTTCATAAGATCGTATTTGGTATATGAAGTGTATTTTTTTTATGGAGTTGTAGCCCCATGTAATGAAATGATACCATATTAAGAACGGTTATTCTGGAGTTTATATGCGTGTATGTATGCATTACGATACTGTGCTACCTACGACGAGAGGGCGAAGTTACAGCACGAGAATTCGGAAGAGCTTCCATGGAATCAGGCAATGGACGTGTATACGTGGATATAAGCGGTCGCGAATGCTTGTGTATGTGCGTGCATATATGTGTGTGTAGAGTGCGTGCAGAGAGAAGCGCTCACGGAAAAGCCAATTTAAAGCGGATGAAGAGCACTGGTTCATATTTCGCACCGTCGGTGGGATCGAGGCTCTCGCCGAACTTTGATAGCCGAACTCTAATCACGAGTGAAAAAAGCTCCAAGATCAGTTCGACCAACGACAAATATGTACTTCTTAATAGTCGTCGTGAATGTATACATGGAAGGATCATTAAGGCGCAAGGGTGAAGCCAAGTACGCTTGTATACTGCGATCAATTTAGTATAAGTTAAGGGCTCTGCCGAGTATTACTTAAAAACACTGATGAAAATTAAGCCCGTAGTTGGTTTGCATGCCGTTAGAAAGCGTCGCTATATCGCTAAGACCACGCGTGTGGTTTTACTTATGTTTTTCTTTTTATGCCTATAAGCCCTTACATTTTTCCTGCCGACGCTTTTTCTTTCTTAATTATAAACCATCGTCTCGAACACACGTCTCTAAATACATAATAAAGAAATACTTACTTTCGAAATCCGGATACAATCATTAATTAGTGGACGAATCCTTACACTACTGTACAAATAATAACAACCATGTATTTGTTTTCATGCACTTACCTGTAAAGTGCACATATTGGATCTGGTGAAAAATTGGCATCGAGGCTTGGCAATCCAATCAGAGGCGCAATTACTGGTCCCATGATAAAAGGTTATCTGACAAAACGAAATAAATCATGGAAAATTTGTGTATGACTCAAATAAACAAAAGCCGGGTCACTATTGCTTAGCTTAACCATAGTGTGGGATTAGTTACTTATTATATAATAACTATATTCTGATTATTACGTTCGGAGTCACTACCGATATACATGAATGAAGCACGATTAGACTCGTGTTGCACGGCGGTCATGTATCAAGAAACGGAATCGGAGTGCTTGGATCGTCGGAAGCATGCCTTAAAAATTATAAATTATCTCCTACGTAGAACATAGCATTTTGATCCTCATGGGAGCGTTAATTCAGCAAAAGACCGACTTAACTCCCATGGAAACTACAATTTACCAATTTTACCCCATCATGCCAAAAGAGTCGCGTGGTAAGAGTCGCAAAGGCCCAGCTTTAGAAAAAGCAGTTAGTCTGAAATAATGCGCGAAAAGTAACAGTTCTAAATTTGTACTCCTCTCTCGTCTAAGTGCTCAAGGTCCATTGTTGAATAAGACAATCTTTAATTTTATTTCCAGCTTTTATTTTATGTTCGATGGACAATATATTTTGTTAAAGTTTAATGTATTGAGTAATTTCTTTTGATGAAACCAAGTCGAATCCAGACCAGTCCGAAGGAACATGGACACGGGGACAGTCATGAGAAAACGAGGTAAGTGCAATAAATTGACTCCCGTCAATTTATTGCACTTGCGGTATCCTCCCGCGGATATAACTCATAAGTACAAACCCCTTAAGGGGGGTGGCCACACTGGCCGCCCAGAAAATAGGTATATTTTTAAATAATTCATAATCTTGCAAATATAAAACAAAATATGTTTACTTTTGAATAGAAGGTAAGAAATGGCTTTAAGAAAGGCTGAAATACATTTAAGTTTATAATATTCAAAAATGGTGGCGCTGCGAGAATTTCGCGGGGGCCCTCTGTGCGACGCGCGCTTATGTTGCAACAGTTGAATCACCCACAAGTTGCATCTGAAAAAAAAATTAGCTTATGCGTCGATAATATCGCTGCACTATAGCGTAGCGTCTTTTCCGACTATTAGGGACTTTATTGGTGGGCCGAAGAAGAAAAGATATGAGTTTTTCACCGTAATGTCACGATAAAAAACGTCAATAAAAAAACAATCAAGTTATTGCAAAAATTCTACATCACATTTTAGATAATGTATGTAAAAGTATTATTTACTAATTTCACAGTAATCGGACCGATAGTTTACGGGATTTCCTTCACCGCAGTTCAAAAAATATAGTTTCGATATAATCGCAAAAGATAGTAAATGTGCGGATATTCGGCTAACCGTGCGGTTTTTATGAGTCCTACCTTTAATCAGCGATTCCTGGTTCATACATGCCCTCTTCGGCAGTTGAGTATCCTGGGCCCCTTTTTGAGAAGATCTACGTGCTTGGCATGGTTCATTCGTGCTTTTTGAATGGGTTATATGCAGTTGGAAATTTCAGAAAGTTGATTTTTTATTACATTGTCGGAATGTACATACATTTGAGTATATTCCCTGAAAATTTCAAATCGATCCGGCAAATATTCTTGGAGATACATGCATATTTGTAAGGGTTCTCAGGGTTACAAAGTAGGCGGAGTGACGACCGGAGCAGCTGCTGTCTTTATGGCGCGCGATACCTGCGTCGACCCTCCTTTCTATTGTTTTCGCATTAATAAAAAGACAATATAGAAGGTCTATTTTATACCTGAGAGCCAACAGTCATTTCTTATATCAAAGAAGTGAATTTTGTCAGTTGAAAACGGTCTGCCACGCTGTAAAGTCATGCATTCAGTTTATACACTCTGTTCGTAGTTTTGAGTTTCAAAATGCCCCTCAAGTGTAGCAGAAAACGAAGAGCATCTCGCAAGGTCCAAATATCGTGATACAAAAAGAGACAAAATATTTTTAATCCAAAAATATCTGAGACCGATGAAAGTAGCTTCAGTGTGTCCGCGAGAAAATCAAAAAGACAGGAGGAGATCTTAGTTTCCCGTGATTCTTCTATTGAATATTTAATTTTCAATTTTATAACAGTGATTGCAGCAATAAGTAAATACGTAAAATGTAAACCTTGTGATGGAGAAGTCAAATTTGAAACAGCTTCACAAAGAGGACTTGGTTTTAAATCGTTATACTGGGTGATAAGTGTGATGCTCGTACCATAAACTCTTGTCCCTTTATCAAGCATTCTTATGAGATAAACAGACGATTTGTATTTGTCACGAGAACTCTCGGATTAGGATTAGAAGGCGCAGCTAAATTTTGTGGATTGATGGACATGCCAGCTTTTATAATGCAAAATACTTATGACCTGATTATAACAAATATTCACAGATGGTACCTGGAAAAAACGAGCATTTACTTCTATATATTAAGTAACATCATTGATCGGTTATTATGCACGGAAAATTATTGATATCGTTGTGAAAAGTTCGTACTGCAAACTATGCGAACTTTGGACAAATAAAAAGGATACTGAAGGGTACAACAAATGGTATGACGGTCATAAAGATATTTGTTCTGATTTACTTCTATATATGGAGTAACATCATTGATCGGTTATTATACACGGCAAATTATTGATATTGTTGTGAAAAGTTCGTACTGCAAACTATGCGAACTTTGGACAAATAAAAAGGATACTGAAGGGTACAACAAATGGTATGACGGTCATAAAGATATTTGTTCTGCAAATCATAACGGCTCCTTGGGGAAAATGGAAGTCGATGCTGTCATAGAAATGTTCAGGCGTTCTATGGAAAAATGTAACGTCCGTTACAAAAATTACATCGGTGATGGTGACTCTAAAACATACTCTGGGAGTTTAAAAGCAGCTCCCTATCGTGAAATGGTAATGAGCAAGAAATAATGTATTGGATATATCCAGAAAAGAATGGGTTCACAACTCCGAGACTATGTAAACAAAAATACGGAAACTGTAGATAAAGGCGGGAAAACCCCCCCACTAAAGTACTTGGTGGTAACGGTAAGCTGACTGCTAAACTGATAGATAAGTGGACAGTTTATTATGGCTTGTCAATCAGGAGACATTGCGATTCCGGTGATAATATGTATAATGTAATATGGGCCACATATAACCATTACTGTTCAACGGATGAAAATCCTCAACACGAGAGGTGCCCGGTTGGAGCTGAGTCATGGTGTTGTTGGCAGCGAGCGCGAGCTTCGAATACATTATCAAATTATATACATGAATATCAGTCATTACCACAGGATGTTGCTGAATCTCTATTTCCAATCTACACAGATCTCAGCAATAAGAAATTATTAGAAAGACGTGTTGGAGGCTTCACGCAAAACAACAACGAAAGCTAGAATCAGCTGATATGGAAGATAGCTCTGAAAATCATTCCTTGTGGCTCAAATATAGTGGAAATAGCAGCTTCCATCGCAGCCGGCACATTCAACGAAGGTACAACATCACCTTTGTATTATATGAGGGCACTGGGACTGTCAATAGGGCCCAATGCCTATGCTTATGCCGAAAGGAAGGATGCAGAGCGCGTCGCAATCTCCGAGTTGAGAGCGCATGGGAACACGCACGAGGGAAGAATGGCTCGCAGACAACAGCAAATGGAAACGTTAGAAGCTGTTGATGATGCGGAGGGTTCGTTTGATGGCCCTGGCATAGATGACTCCAGGTAAGTTGAAAAAAAAACATTTTTAACAATGTTAGAAACAGCTAAACATGTTAAACAGTTTTAACGACGAACAACTTTTGAAACCTTAAACGTGCTTTTCTCTAAACGGCGTTTTCAAAGTCGATGGGGACGATCGCTCAATAACGACTTGTTGTACCCCACAGTACAAAGAAAGAATATTCCAATGGAATATTCCAGTAGATTAATGGAATGATATATAAAATACATACTAATCACTTATAAAAATAAAGCGTGAGAATCACGCGACCAGAAATTCGACGTGACCATATATGGTCACAGAACCAAGTATTCCTAAACCGCACAATAGGCAGTTTAGTCTAAAGGCGAGTCACGCCATCGAAATCATCGTTATGACCATATATGGTCATAACGACCAAATGCCGAATTGGGACTTTCGCATAGCGACTCGCGGGCGACCCGTGATCGCCCCGATAATTAATTTAGTCTTAATTGACGAGCGGAGCGCATCAGTTGGTCTTTGATTAAAGCTCATATCCTATAACTTCGCCTAACTTTGTAAATTGCCAATCCAAATCTTACAATAAACTGTGATCTCTTTTACTTCATAAACTCGAGTTCTACTCCTTATTGGCTAATATCCCAATATAATATCTTATCGCGCAATACTAACGTTTTGCCGATATAACATTGGTGGCAGCGGTGGGATAGTCAAAGTTCGTGAAGTGAATAACAATCAGTTGTGCGCGAACTGTATAGAAGAGTTGTCAGAATCATTGAGAACTAGAAGTTATCCGATCTCCTATCAAACGCCTTGTGCGGAGAAATCGAAGAGAAATCAACACGCAGTCGTTGAGTTTCTGGAGAGAATTGCCTGACTGATTTACGTCACGGCAAAGGAAGAATCCACGAACGGCCGAGTCGCCGGATCACAACCGTCATCCCGAGGATCGACGAAGCAGGACCAACCGAAGATCATCCTAGAGAAGGAACGAAGACCGAGGACCCGAACGAAAATCAGCCCACAACAGACATCGCAACCGGCAGAATTCGACAATGTACAAGACCATCCTAATGTAAGTGGCGGCACAAAATTGACACTCGTAACTCAAAGCCAGTTAGGGAAACTTTATGTCCGATGAAGAGCGTTTAGCATCTCAGCGTTTACCGCGAAAGAATTGTTTATCGCGGTCAGAAAATTCGATATTCGACCGAGTGTTAGAATATAGAAGAGAGGAATCCCTTCACGGCGAACTAGTAGTAAAAAGACGCAGAATTTCCGCGGTAAATTCCCCTAATACTTCAGGCGACACGGACGACGATTTCTCCGTCGCCGTCGAAACAGAACGCGGACGAGATATTACGTTTTCCGATTTCCCTTTGCTCACTCGTCATAACGAAAGAGTTAGAATGCAGGCCGATAACATGACCCTGAAAGAGGCCAGGGGCCTAATTCAGCCTTTCGACGGAGAAAGACCTGAGACGGTATACGATATCATCGAAGCATTCGAATATGCTCACGAAAGCGTAGCCGTAAACGACCGCGCAAATTTATTAAAGGCTATTTTAGCCACTAAAATTATTGACCTAGCGAAACGCGATCTCCGATATAAACAAATCGACACATTCGCGAAATTAAAAGAGGAATTACTCTCGTTATACGGTACTCGCCGGACAGTCGCCGCATTACAGGTCGAATTTAATATCTGCAAACAGAAACACAATGAAACCGTGTTAGCATACAGACAAAGATTAGAAGCCGTCATGATGGAGTTAGTTGACGCAAGCACCGCGGGCGAACCTACAGCCGCGGGAAAGAAAACAATAGAAGGCTACGTGAGACAGCTAGCCTTGCGTAATTTTGAGCGAGGACTCAAAAAGGAATTTCAAGTCATCGTGAAGGCTCGTAACTTCACGAATCTCGGCACCGCCATGAAAGGGGCAATGGAAGAAGAAAAATCTGTTCAAGGTGGCGAATCTATCGCCAAGCAGACGCACTTCCCAAATCACACGTCGCAAATCACATGCCATAAATGCCATAAGCACGGGCATTTGGCACGCGACTGCAGAAGCTCGCAAGTCCGCATGAGTTTGCTTGCTCCGGAACCGAGCAGAGGAATTCTGAAGATGCACGTCACGTGTCATTACTGCAAGAAGCCAGGACATATCATCGCAGAATGTCGGAAAAAGAGATGGGACGAAGGGACGCGAAAGGGAACCGGACCTTCACAAACAGTGCAGAATGATTATGGCCGAAGAAACCCAAATGCTTGGCCGAAAAATCAAAATAACACTCCGTCAAGAAATCGCGAAAATAGGCCTACACTAGGATCACTGGAACTCGGCACGATTACGATTGTCCCCGACGAAGAAATTAAAGAGACAGAGAATATAAGAATTTGCAACGGCAGCTCGCCTTGGATCGAAGGCGCGATGAGCGACTTCACCGTTATCTCGCCGCATGCATCAGCTGGAACGCTGACCCTAAGAGCCGACACGGGCGTGCCATGCTGCGTGGTGCGCAAAGACGCGCTGAAACCTGAGACGCCGATAACGCCCTCAATCGTACAGCTGAGAGGAATCGAGGGTACAACGTTCAAGGTACTGTGCAAGGCCACGGTGATACTTGACACTCGGGCTATCTCAATAGAGCACGACTTCTATGTCGTGAGCGACTCCGTACCAATGACCACGGGTGGTTTATTGGGAATGGATTTCATGCGGGAACACGACGTTGATATATTGGGAGGTAAATATATGAAAATGTATGGAGATACGAAGCGCCTGGTGAACGCGCATGAAAAAATTAGACTCCCGCCGAGGAGTGAGAACATCGTTCGTGCAAAAACTCTGGGAAAAACCGTCGGTCTCGTAGAAAAACTCGAATTAGCCGAAGGAATCGTAATTGGTTCATGCATAACTGAAGCAAAAAATAGTAATTGCATTGTGAGCATCGCGAATACGAACGACGAGGAAGTCGAGATGGAACGACCCGTCATAACAATGAAATCGCTGACGCTCGCTGAATTGCCGGACGACGCCGAGTCCGAGTGAAAAATAAGTACAGTCGCCGTTGGAAGTGGGGCTGCACGTTTAAAAATTCTATGCAATGAGATCGACACGGCTCACCTCAACGCTGAAGAAAAATTCGTATTAATAAAAATATGCGAACATTTCGAAGAGATTTTTCATTTAGACGGAGACCGACTAAAATGCACCGACCTGGTAGAGCATGAAATCCCCCTGAAAGAGGGAATACGACCAATTAAAGTACACCTATACCGACTGCCCGAAACACACAAGAGGGAAGTAGAAAAACAATAGGCAGAGATGTTGGAAGACGGAATCATTAGGCCGAGTAGGAGCCAATGGAACGCACCGTTGCTAGTGGTTGCCAAAAAAAAACCGACAGCAGCGGTAAGCCTCGAATGAGAGTCGTGGTGGATTTTCGCAAATTAAACGATGCCACCGTGGGAGACTCTTACCCATTACCTAGTATCTCCGAGATATTGGACCAATTGGGAAAGGTAAAATATTTCTCCACGCTCGATCTCGCCTCGGGCTTTCACCAAATTCCGATGGCAGAGACTGATAAGGAGAAAACGGCATTTTCCACGCCGCAAGGTCATTTCGAATACCCTCGTATTCCCTTCGGTCTGAAAAATGCACCGCCGACGTTTCAACGACTCATGAACACCGTTCTGGCAGGAATACGAGGTACTCGATGTTACGTTTACCTCGACGACATCGTCATCTATGGTTCTTCACTGAAAGAACATAATGATCGTCTCAAAGACGTATTTCAGCGACTAAGAGAAGCGAAATTGGCAGTTCAGCCGACAAAATGCTATTTTCTTCGAAAAGAAACTCATTACCTCGGACACGTAATAACCGAGGAAGGAGTAAAATCCGACGAAGGAAAAATCAAAGCCGTCAAAGAATTTCCATTACCAAAAAATGTGAAAGGTATACAGTCATTCTTGGGACTCGCAGGATACTATCGGAAGTTTATAAAAAACTTTTCCCAAATAACGAAACCACTAACTATGTTATTAAAAAAGGACGTTCCCTTCGAATGGACAGCGGAACGAGACGAGGCATTCGAAACTTTAAAGGGAATGCTTACAACGGCTCCGATCCTACAATATCCGGATTTCACCAAACCGTTCTTAGTAACAACAGATGCGTCCGATAAAGCAATTGGCGCGGTACTATCGCAAGGAAAGATAGGCGAAGATCTGCCAATAAGTTACGCTAGTCGAACTTTAAATAAGGCGGAACAAAACTACTCAACAACCGAAAAATAATTGCTTGCTATCGTTTGGGCCGTAGGACAATTTCGTCCATACGTTTACGGGACCAAATTCACGGTAGTCACGGATCATCGACCTTTGACGTGGTTATTCAGCGTAAAAGATTCCGGCTCAAGACTTATGAGATGGAAATTAAAACTATCGGAACATGAATTCAACGTTGAATACAAAGCCGGTAAAACAAATACTAATGCAGACGCGCTCAGTCGCATATACGCGACGACACGCGCACAGGCAAGGGAACCCGAGCCCCACAGTCTCGCGACGACAAAGAGAGCGCGAAGAAAGAAATAGAGAGCGATACAGAGGATAGCGACGACGACGGCTCGAGCGACGAGGCCCCCGCGGACTCGTGGGCAGTGCAGTAAAATATGCATGGCCTGGAATGAGAAAACAAATTGAAGATTACATATCTGCTTGCGATAAATGCTAAAAGAATAAGGTGAGAAGAATAACGAAGGTGCCCATGGTCATCACCGACACTCCGACAAAAGCGTTCGAGAAATGCGCCGTCGACATAGTAGGGCCCCTCACCATTACCTCGTCAAACAACAAATACATTTTGACCTTCCAGGATGTATTGACGAAATGCAGCGAAGCTATTCCTCTACAAAACCAAGAAGCAGCAAAAGTTGCGAAAGCGCTCGTCACCAAAATAATTTGTCGTTTTGGTGCACCAGAAACCATACTGTCCGATCAGGGTACCAATTTTCTTAGTACTACCTTCAAAGAGGTATGTAAATTGCTGAAAATCCAAAAAAATCCAAACAACGGCCTACCACCCGGAATCGAACGGAGCGCTCGAACGATCACATCGAACACTGGCCGAATATCTGAAATGCTACATAGAGGAGCACCAGGAAAATTGGGACGAGTGGTTACCATACGCGATGTTTACTTATAATACTACACCGCACACAGTCACTGGCTATACTCCGCATGAACTCGTGTACGGAACGCCCACTACATTACCGACGTCGATAAAAACAGAGTCTCGGCTCACCTACGTCGCCGACGACCGCGCACAAGAAGTACGCGAAAGACTCCGAGCCGCATGAAGTCTCGCAAGGAAAAATTTAATAACCGCAAAAACAAAATCTAAACAATCCTTCGACGCCAGCACTAAAATCTCCAAATTCCAAATCGGCGACAAAGTGCTCTTACACGACGAGACGGTTCGACGCGGACGGTCAACGAAACTAACCCCTAAATGGATCGGGCCGTACAACGTTATCGACCGGACGGCACCCGTCACCTACGTGATAAAAAAGGGACGTAGATCCCTAAAGGTTCACGCAAACCGTCTAAAATTCTTCATCGAATACTAAAAAATAAATAGCCGCCGAAAAATAAAATTAAAATAAATTAAAAAACAAGAAGAATAATAGAAATATCACCGTATCAAAAAAAAAAACGGTGCTAGCAGCGGCTATTGTGTACTCTCGCAGAGCTTGCGGTGATACTAGCAGAATGACTTACCACGTGGAGAAGTATTGCTTATATATTTTTTTTGTTTCGTCTCTCATCTTAATTATCTAAGCGCGTGAGAAAGAGAGAAATATACGGCGAAGAGTAAATCAATAAATGAATAATTTGGTTTGAAATTACAACAACGAATAAAAACACCCTTAATTAAATAAAATATGAAAATACATTGATAATCCCATTGCAATAACCAAGTCGATGGATCTTCGTAGCTCCAACGGAAGAGCGAATAACGATATCATGTAATAAGAAAATTAGAGAGAATGCAATATTAAAAGGAACAGGTATACTGGCTTTGATAGGGAAATGCGTTGTGACCGTCACTAATTTTAAGATAAAAACTGAGAGAAAAACCGTTCAGGAAAAATATGAAACATATTTACCACCGTTCAATTTAACCCATTTGGGAGAAAAATTCGATATCGAATCAAAAACGATAATCGAAAATAGAAAGATTAATTTAAAAAATGTAATAAGTAATCCAAAAGAATTAAATAATTTGGGCATAAAATTACATACCCTGCAGAAAGAAATAGAAACAGGAGACAGTCAAACTTTACATTACCGCCATACTATAGGCACATATTCAATTAGCACTATAGCAATAATCTTAATAGCAGCATACATAATATACATGTACGTGAAGAAACGAAGAGGAAAGACGACGATAATACAGCCAACGCAGAAAATCGAAATGCTAGGACTACCAACAGAAACCATTGAGATGGAGGAAGCCAAACCAAAACCTAGGAAAAGGAAAGCATCCGCTGGCAAACTACAGCGTTTTCCTTCAGCGTAATACGCCAAGCACGAGCACAAAATAATTTTGGGAAGTAAAATAAGAAAATTGTAAAAGAGAAACGAAAATAAACAAATCCGTTTCTTTTTCTTAGGGAGGAGGGATGTTGTATCCCACAGTACAACGAAAGAATATTCCAATGGAATATTCCAGTAGATTAATCGAATGATATATAAAATACATACTAATCACTTATAAAAATAAAGCGTGAGAATCACGCGACCAAAAATTCGCCGTGCCCATATATAGTCACAAAACCAAGTATTCCTAAACTGCACAATAGGCAGTTTAGTCTAAAGGCGAATCACGCCATCGAATCATGGTCGTTATGACCATATATGGTCATAACGACCAAATGCCGAATTGGGACTTTCACGACTCGCGGGCGACCCGTGATCGCCCCGATAATTAATTTAGTCTTAGGGTTTGGGGTTGGTTTGGTTTGGGTTTGGTTTGGGGTTGGTTTGGTTTCGGTTTGGTTTGGGTTTGGTTTGGGTTTGGTTTGGTTTGGGTTTGGATTGGGTTTGGGTTTGGTTTGGTTTGGGTTTGGATTGGGTTTAGGTTTGGTTTGGTTTGGGTTTGGTTTGGGTTTGGTTTAGTTTGGGTCTCTGTCTCTCTCTCTATCTCTCTCTGTCTCTGTGTCTCTCTGTGTCTCTCGGGTTTCGTTTGGGTTTGGTTTGGTTTGGGTTTGGGTTTGGTTTGGTTTGGTTTGGGTCTCTGTCGCTCTCTCTATCTCTCTCTCTGGCTCTTTGTCTCTCTGTCTCTCTCTGTCTCTCTGGGTTCTCTCTGCCTCTGGGTTAGGTTTGGGTTTGGTTTGGTTTGGGTTTGGTTTGGTTTGGGTTTGGTTTGGTTTGGGTTTGGTTTGGGTTTGGGTTTGGTTTGGGTCTCTGTCTCTCTCTCTATCTCTCTCTGGCTGTTTGTCTCTCTGTCTCTCTGGGTTCTCTCTGCCTCTGGGTTTGGTTTGGTTTGGTTTGGTTTGGGTTTGGTTTGGGTTTGGTTTGGTTTGGTTTGGTTTGGGTTTGGTTTGGGTTTGGTTTGGTTTGGTTTGGGTCTCTGTCTGTCTCGCTATCTCTCTCTCTCTGGCTGTTTGTCTCTCTGTCTGTCTCGCTATCTCTCTCTCTGGCTGTTAGTCTCTCTGTCTCTCTCTGTGTCTCTGGGTTCTCTCTGCCTCTGGGTTTGGTTTGGGTTTGGTTTGGTTTGGGTCTCTGTCTGTCTCGCTATCTCTCTCTCTGGCTGTTTGTCTCTCTGTCTCTCTCTGTCTCTGTGGGTTCTCTCTGCCTCTGGGTTTGGTTTGGGTCTCTGTCTCTCTCTCTATCTCTCTCTCTGTCTCTCTGTCTCTCTCTGTCCCTCTGGGTTCTCACTGCATCTGGGTTTGGTTTGGGTTTCGTTTGGTTTGGGTTTGGTTTGGTTTAGGTCTCTGTCTCTTTCTCTATCTCTCTCTCTCTGGCTCTTTGTCTCTCTGTCTCTCTCTGTCTCTCTGGGTTCTCTCTGCCTCTGGGTTTGGTTTGGGTTTGGTTTATTTGGGGTTTGGTTTGGTTTGGTTTGGTTTGGTTTTGGTTTGGTTTTGTTTGGGTCTCTGTCTCTCTCTCTATCTCTCTCTCTGGCTGTTTGTCTCTCTGTCCTTCTGGGTTCTCTCTGCCTCTGGGTTTGGTTTGGGTTTGGTTTGGTTGGGGTTTGGTTTGGTTTTGGTTTGGTTTCGTTTGGGTTTGGTTTGGTTTGGTTTGGGTCTCTGTCTGTCTCGCTATCTCTCTCTCTGTCTCTCTGTCTCTCTCTGTCCCTCTGGGTTCTCACTGCTTCTGGGTTTGGTTTGGGTCTCTGTCTCTCTCTCTATCTCTCTTTCTGTCTCTCTCTGTCTCTCTGGGTTCTCACTGCCTCTGGGTTTGGTTTGGGTTTGGTTTGGTTTGGGTTTGGTTTGGTTTGGTTTGGTTTGGGTTTGGTTTGGTTTGGGTTTGAGTTTGGGTTTGGGTTTGGGTTTGGTTTGGGTTTGGTTTGGGTCTCTGTCTCTCTCTCTCTCTCTGTCTCTCTGGGTTCTCTCTGCCTCTGGGTTTGGTTTGGGTTTGGTTTGGTTTGGGTTTGGTTTGGTTTGGTTTGGGTGTCTGTCTGTCTCGGTATCTCTCTCTCTGGCTGTTTGTCCCTCTGTCTCTCTGGGTTCTCTCTGCCTCTGGGTTTGGTTTGGGTTTGGGTTTGGGTTTGGTTTGGGTCTCTGTCTCTCTCTCTCTGTCTCTCTGGGTTCTCTCTCCCTCTGGGCTTGGTTTGGGTTTGGTGTGGGTTTGGGTGAGGTTTCGTTTAGGTTTTGTTTGGGTTTGGTTTGGGTTTGGTTTGGTTTGGTTTGGTTTGGTTTGGTTTGGGTCTCGGTCTCTCTGGGTTCTCTCTCCCTCTGGGCTTGGTTTGGGTTTGGTTTGGGTTTGGTTTGGGTCTCTGTCTCTCTCTCTCTGTCTCTCTGGGTTCTCTCTCCCTCTGGGCTTGGTTTGGGTTAGGTTTTGTTTAGTTTTTGTTTGGGTTTGGTTTGGGTTTGGTTTGGTTTGGTTTGGGTTTGGTTTGGGTCTCTGTCTCTCTCTCTGTCTCTCTGGGTTCTCTCTCCCTCTGGGCTTGGTTTGGGTTTGGTTTGGGTTTGGGTCTCTGTCTCTCTCTGTCTCTCTGGGTTCTCAATGCCCCTGGGTTTGGTTTGGGTTTGGTTTGGTTTGGTTTCGGTTTGGTTTGGTTTCGGTTTGGGTTTGGTTTAGGTTTGGGTTTGGGTTTGGTTTGGGTCTCTGTCTCTCTCTCTCTGTCTCTCTGGGTTCTCTCTGCCTCTGGGTTTGGTTTGGGTTTGGTTTGGTTTGGTTTGGGTCTCTGTCTGTCTCGCTATCTCTTTCTCTGGCTGTTTGTCTCTCTGTCTCTCTCCGTCTCTCTGGGTTCTCTCTGCCTCTGGGTTTGGTTCGGGTCTCTGTCTCTCTCCCTATCTCTCTCTCTGTCTCTCTGTCTCTCTCTGTCCCTCTGGGTTCTCACTGCTTCTGGGTTTGGATTATGTTTGGTTTGGTTTGGGTCTCTGTCTCTGTCTCTATCTCTCTCTCTGGCTCTTTGTCTCTCTGTCTCTCTCTGCCTCTCTGGGTTTGGTTTGGGTTTGGTTTGGTTGGGGTTTGGTTTGGTTCGGTTTGGTTTGGTTTTGGTTTGGTTTGGTTTTGGTTTGGTTTGGTTTGGTTTGGGTCTCTGTCTGTCTCGCTATCTCTCTCTCTGTCTCTCTGTCTCTCTCTGTCCGTCTGGGCTCTCACTGCTTCTGGGTTTGGTTTGGGTCTCTGTCTCTCTCTCTATCTCTCTTTCTGCCTCTCTGTCTCTCTCTGTCCCTCTGGGTTCTCACTGCTTCTGGGTTTGGTTTGGGTTTGGTTTGGTTTGGGTTTGGGTTTGGGTTTGGTTTGGATTGGGTCTCTATCTCTTTCTCTATCTCTCTCTCTGGCTCTTTGTCTCTCTGTCGATCTCTGTCTCTCTGGGTTCTCTCTGCCTCTGGGTTTGGTTTGGGTTTGGTTTGGTTTGGGTTTGGTTTGGTTTGGGTTTGGTTTGGGTCTCTGTCTCTCTCTCTATTTCTCTCTCTGGCTGTTTGTCTCTCCGTCTCTCTGGGTTCTCTCTGCCTCTGGGTTTGGTTTGGGTCTCTGTCTCTCTCTCTATCTCTCTCTCTGTCTCTCTGTCTCTGTCTGTCCCTCTGGGTTCTCACTGCTTCTGGGTTTGGTTTATGTTTGGTTTGGTTTGGGTCTCTGTCTCTTTCTCTATCTCTCTCTCTGGCTCTTTGTCTCTCTGTCTCTCTCTGTCTCTCTGGGTTTGGTTTGGGTTTGGGTTTGGTTTGGGTTTGGTTTGGTTTGGGTCTCTGTCTCTTTCTCTATCTCTCTCTCTGGCTCTTTGTCTCTCTGTCTCTCTCTGTCTCTCTGGGTTCTCTCTGCCTCTGGGTTTGGTTTGGGTTTGGTTTGGTTGGGGTTTGGTTTGGTTTGGTTTGGTTTGGTTTTGGTTTGGTTTGGTTTGGTTTGGGTCTCTGTCTGTCTCGCTATCTCTCTCTCTGTCTCTCTGTCTCTCTCTGTCCCTCTGGGTTCTCACTGCTTCTGGGTTTGGTTTGGGTTTGGTTTGGTTTGGGTTTGGGTTTGGCTTGGGTTTGGTTTGGTTTGGGTTTGGTTTGGTTTGGTTTGGTTTGGGTTTGGTTTGGTTAGGGTTTGGTTTGGGTCTCTGTCTCTCTCTCTATTTCTCTCTCTGGCTGTTTGTCTCTCCGTCTCTCTGGGTTCTCTCTGCCTCTGGGTTTGGTTTGGGTCTCTGTCCCTCTCTCTATCTCTCTCTCTGTCTCTCTGTCTCTCTCTGTCTCTCTGGGTTTGGTTTGGGTTTGGGTTTGGTTTGGGTTTGGTTTGGTTTGGGTCTCTGTCTCTTTCTCTATCTCTCTCTCTGGCTCTTTATCTCTCTGTCTCTCTCTGTCTCTCTGGGTTCTCTCTGCCTCTGGGTTTGGTTTGGGTTTGGTTTGGTTGGGGTTTGGTTTGGTTTGGTTTGGTTTGGTTTTGGTTTGGTTTGGTTTGGGATTGGTTTGGTTTGGTTTGGGTCTCTGTCTCTCTCCCTATCTCTCTCTCTGTCTCTCTGTCTCTCTCTGTCCGTCTGGGTTCTCACTGCTTCTGGGTTTGGTTTGGGTCTCTGTCTCTCTCTCTATCTCTCTTTCTGTCTCTCTGTCTCTCTCTGTCCCTCTGGGTTCTCACTGCTTCTGGGTTTGGTTTGGGTTTGGTTTGGTTTGGGTTTGGGTTTGGTTTGGGTTTGGTTTGGTTGGGTCTCTGTCTCTTTCTCTATCTCTCTCTCTCTCTGGCTCTTTGTCTCTCTGTCTCTCTCTGTCTCTCTGGGTTCTCTCAGCCTCTGGGTTTGGTTTGGGTTTGGTTTGGTTGGGGTTTGGTTTGGTTTTGGTTTGGTTTCGTTTGGGTTTGGTTTGGTTTGGTTTGGGTCTCTGTCTGTCTCGCTATCTCTCTCTCTGTCTCTCTGTCTCTCTGTCTCTCTCTGTCCCTCTGGGTTCTCACTGCTTCTGGGTTTGGTTTGGGTCTCTGTCTCTCTCTCTATCTCTCTTTCTGTCTCTCTCTGTCCCTCTGGGTTCTCACTGCTTCTGGGTTTGGTTTGGGTTTGGTTTGGTTTGGGTTTGGGTTTGGGTTTGGGTTTGGGTTTGGGTTTGGGTTTGGTTTAGGTTTGGGTCTCTGTCTCTCTCTGTCTCTCTGGGTTCTCACTGCCTCTGGGTTTGGTTTGGGTTTGGTTTGGTTTGGTTTGGTTTGGGTTTGGTTTGGTTTGGGTTTGAGTTTGGGTTTGGGTTTGGGTTTGGTTTGGGTTTGGTTTGGGTCTCTGTCTCTCTGTCTCTCTCTGTCCCTCTGGGATCTCACTGCTTCTGGGTTTGGTTTGGGTCTCTGTCTCTCTCTCCATCTCTCTTTCTGTCTCTCTCTGTCCCTCTGGGTTCTCACTGCTTCTGGGTTTGGTTTGGGTTTGGTTTGGTTTGGGTTTGGGTTTGGTTTGGGTTTGGTTTGGTTTGGGTCTCTATCTCTTTCTCTCTCTATCTCTCTCTCTGGCTGTTTGTCTCTCTGTCTCTCTCTGTCTCTCTGGGTTCTCTCTGCCTCTGGGTTTGGTTTGGGTCTCTGTCTCTCTCTCTCTATCTCTCTCTCTGGCTGTTTGTCCCTCTGTCTCTCTGGGTTCTCTCTGCCTCTGGGTTTGGTTTGGGTTTGGGTTTGGGTTTGGTTTGGGTCTCTGTCTCTCTCTCTCTGTCTCTCCGGGTTCTCTCTCCCTCTGGGCTTGGTTTGGGTTTGGTTTGGGTTTGGTTTGGGTTGGGTTTGGTTTGGGTTTGGTTTGGGTTTGGGTCTCTGTCTCTCTCTGTCTCTCTGGGTTCTCACTGCCTCCGGGTTTGGTTTGGATTTGGTTTGGTTTGGGTTTGGTTTGGTTTGGTTTGGGTTTGGTTTGAGTTTGGGTTTGGTTTTGGTTTGGGTTTGGGTTTGGTTTGGGTCTCTGTCTCTCTCTCTCTGTCTCTCTGGGTTCTCTCTCCCTCTGGGCTTGGTTTGGGTTTGGTTTGGGTTTGGGTTAGGTTTTGTTTGGTTTGGTTTGGGTTTGGTTTGGGTCTCTGTCTCTCTCTCTCTGTCTCTCTGGGTTCTCTCTGCCTCTGGGTTTGGTTTGGGTTTGGTTTGGTTTGGTTTGGGTCTCTGTCTGTCTCGCTATCTCTCTCTCTGTCTCTCTGTCTCTCTCTGTCCGTCTGGGTTCTCACTGCTTCTGGGTTTGGTTTGGGTCTCTGTCTCTCTCTCTATCTCTCTTTCTGTCTCTCTGTCTCTCTCTGTCCCTCTGGGTTCTCACTGCTTCTGGGTTTGGTTTGGGTTTGGTTTGGTTTGGGTTTGGGTTTGGGTTTGGTTTGGATTGGGTCTCTATCTCTTTCTCTATCTCTCTCTCTGGCTCTTTGTCTCTCTGTCGATCTCTGTCTCTCTGGGTTCTCTCTGCCTCTGGGTTTGGTTTGGGTTTGGTTTGGTTTGGGTTTGGTTTGGTTTGGTTTGGTTTTGGTTTGGTTTGGTTTGGGTTTGGTTTGGGTCTCTGTCTCTCTCTCTATTTCTCTCTCTGGCTGTTTGTCTCTCCGTCTCTCTGGGTTCTCTCTGCCTCTGGGTTTGGTTTGGGTCTCTGTCTCTCTCTCTATATCTCTCTCTGTCTCTCTGTCTCTCTCTTTGTCCCTCTGGGTTCTCACTGCTTCTGGGTTTGGTTTATGTTTGGTTTGGTTTGGGTCTCTGTCTCTTTCTCTATCTCTCTCTCTGGCTCTTTGTCTCTCTGTCTCTCTCTGTCTCTCTGGGTTTGGTTTGGGTTTGGGTTTGGTTTGGGTTTGGTTTGGTTTGGGTCTCTGTCTCTTTCTCTATCTCTCTCTCTGGCTCTTTGTCTCTCTGTCTCTCTCTGTCTCTCTGGGTTCTCTCTGCCTCTGGGTTTGGTTTGGGTTTGGTTTGGTTGGGGTTTGGTTTGGTTTGGTTTGGTTTGGTTTTGGTTTGGTTTGGTTTGGTTTGGGTCTCTGTCTGTCTCGCTATCTCTCTCTCTGTCTCTCTGTCTCTCTCTGTCCCTCTGGGTTCTCACTGCTTCTGGGTTTGGTTTGGGTTTGGTTTGGTTTGGGTTTGGGTTTGGCTTGGGTTTGGTTTGGTTTGGGTTTGGTTTGGTTTGGTTTGGTTTGGTTTGGGTTTGGTTTGGTTAGGGTTTGGTTTGGGTCTCTGTCTCTCTCTCTATTTCTCTCTCTGGCTGTTTGTCTCTCCGTCTCTCTGGGTTCTCTCTGCCTCTGGGTTTGGTTTGGGTCTCTGTCCCTCTCTCTATCTCTCTCTCTGTCTCTCTGTCTCTCTCTGTCTCTCTGGGTTTGGTTTGGGTTTGGGTTTGGTTTGGGTTTGGTTTGGTTTGGGTCTCTGTCTCGTTCTCTATCTCTCTCTCTGGCTCTTTATCTCTCTGTCTCTCTCTGTCTCTCTGGGTTCTCTCTGCCTCTGGGTTTGGTTTGGGTTTGGTTTGGTTGGGGTTTGGTTTGGTTTGGTTTGGTTTGGTTTTGGTTTGGTTTGGTTTGGGATTGGTTTGGTTTGGTTTGGGTCTCTGTCTCTCTCCCTATCTCTCTCTCTGTCTCTCTGTCTCTCTCTGTCCGTCTGGGTTCTCACTGCTTCTGGGTTTGGTTTGGGTCTCTGTCTCTCTCTCTATCTCTCTTTCTGTCTCTCTGTCTCTCTCTGTCCCTCTGGGTTCTCACTGCTTCTGGGTTTGGTTTGGGTTTGGTTTGGTTTGGGTTTGGGTTTGGTTTGGGTTTGGTTTGGTTGGGTCTCTGTCTCTTTCTCTATCTCTCTCTCTCTCTGGCTCTTTGTCTCTCTGTCTCTCTCTGTCTCTCTGGGTTCTCTCTGCCTCTGGGTTTGGTTTGGGTTTGGTTTGGTTGGGGTTTGGTTTGGTTTGGTTTGGTTTGGTTTTGGTTTGGTTTTGTTTGGGTCTCTGTCTCTCTCTCTATCTCTCTCTCTCTGGCTGTTTGTCTCTCTGTCTCTCTGGGTTCTCTCAGCCTCTGGGTTTGGTTTGGGTTTGGTTTGGTTGGGGTTTGGTTTGGTTTTGGTTTGGTTTCGTTTGGGTTTGGTTTGGTTTGGTTTGGGTCTCTGTCTGTCTCGCTATCTCTCTCTCTGTCTCTCTGTCTCTCTGTCTCTCTCTGTCCCTCTGGGTTCTCACTGCTTCTGGGTTTGGTTTGGGTCTCTGTCTCTCTCTCTATCTCTCTTTCTGTCTCTCTCTGTCCCTCTGGGTTCTCACTGCTTCTGGGTTTGGTTTGGGTTTGGTTTGGTTTGGGTTTGGGTTTGGGTTTGGGTTTGGGTTTGGGTTTGGGTTTGGTTTAGGTTTGGGTCTCTGTCTCTCTCTGTCTCTCTGGGTTCTCACTGCCTCTGGGTTTGGTTTGGGTTTGGTTTGGTTTGGTTTGGTTTGGGTTTGGTTTGGTTTGGGTTTGAGTTTGGGTTTGGGTTTGGGTTTGGTTTGGGTTTGGTTTGGGTCTCTGTCTCTCTGTCTCTCTCTGTCCCTCTGGGTTCTCACTGCTTCTGGGTTTGCTTTGGGTCTCTGTCTCTCTCTCCATCTCTCTTTCTGTCTCTCTCTGTCCCTCTGGGTTCTCACTGCTTCTGGGTTTGGTTTGGGTTTGGTTTGGTTTGGGTTTGGGTTTGGTTTGGGTTTGGTTTGGTTTGGGTCTCTATCTCTTTCTCTCTCTATCTCTCGCTCTGGCTGTTTGTCTCTCTGGCTGTTTGTCTCTCTGTCTCTCTCTGTCTCTCTGGGTTCTCTCTGCCTCTGGGTTTGGTTTGGGTCTCTGTCTCTCTCTCTCTATCTCTCTCTCTGGCTGTTTGTCCCTCTGTCTCTCTGGGTTCTCTCTGCCTCTGGGTTTGGTTTGGGTTTGGGTTTGGGTTTGGTTTGGGTCTCTGTCTCTCTCTCTCTGTCTCTCCGGGTTCTCTCTCCCTCTGGGCTTGGTTTGGGTTTGGTTTGGGTTTGGTTTGGGTTGGGTTTGGTTTGGGTTTGGTTTGGGTTTGGGTCTCTGTCTCTCTCTGTCTCTCTGGGTTCTCACTGCCTCCGGGTTTGGTTTGGATTTGGTTTGGTTTGGGTTTGGTTTGGTTTGGTTTGGGTTTGGTTTGAGTTTGGGTTTGGTTTTGGTTTGGGTTTGGGTTTGGTTTGGGTCTCTGTCTCTCTCTCTCTGTCTCTCTGGGTTCTCTCTCCCTCTGGGCTTGGTTTGGGTTTGGTTTGGGTTTGGGTTAGGTTTTGTTTGGTTTGGTTTGGGTTTGGTTTGGGTCTCTGTCTCTCTCTCTCTGTCTCTCTGGGTTCTCTCTGCCTCTGGGTTTGGTTTGGGTTTGGTTTGGTTTGGTTTGGGTCTCTGTCTGTCTCGCTATCTCTTTCTCTGGCTGTTTGTCTCTCTGTCTCTCTCCGTCTCTCTGGGTTCTCTCTGCCTCTGGGTTTGGTTTGGGTCTCTGTCTCTCTCTCTATCTCTCTCTCTGTCTCTCTGTCTCTCTCTGTCCCTCTGGGTTCTCACTGCTTCTGGGTTTGGTTTATGTTTGGTTTGGTTTGGGTCTCTGTCTCTTTCTCTATCTCTCTCTCTGGCTCTTTGTCTCTCTGTCTCTCTCTGTCTCTCTGGGTTTGGTTTGGGTTTGGGTTTGGTTTGGGTTTGGTTTGGTTTGGGTCTCTGGCTCTTTCTCTATCTCTCTCTCTGGCTCTTTGTCTCTCTGTCTCTCTCTGTCTCTCTGGGTTCTCTCTGCCTCTGGGTTTGGTTTGGGTTTGGTTTGGTTGGGGTTTGGTTTGGTTTGGTTTGGTTTGGTTTTGGTTTGGTTTGGTTTGGTTTGGGTCTCTGTCTGTCTCGCTATCTCTCTCTCTGTCTCTCTGTCTCTCTCTGTCCCTCTGGGTTCTCACTGCTTCTGGGTTTGGTTTGGGTTTGGTTTGGTTTGGGTTTGGGTTTGGCTTGGGTTTGGTTTGGTTTGGGTTTGGTTTGGTTTGGTTTGGTTTGGTTTGGGTTTGGTTTGGTTAGGGTTTGGTTTGGGTCTCTGTCTCTCTCTCTATTTCTCTCTCTGGCTGTTTGTCTCTCCGTCTCTCTGGGTTCTCTCTGCCTCTGGGTTTGGTTTGGGTCTCTGTCCCTCTCTCTATCTCTCTCTCTGTCTCTCTGTCTCTCTCTGTCTCTCTGGGTTTGGTTTGGGTTTGGGTTTGGTTTGGGTTTGGTTTGGTTTGGGTCTCTGTCTCTTTCTCTATCTCTCTCTCTGGCTCTTTATCTCTCTGTCTCTCTCTGTCTCTCTGGGTTCTCTCTGCCTCTGGGTTTGGTTTGGGTTTGGTTTGGTTGGGGTTTGGTTTGGTTTGGTTTGGTTTGGTTTTGGTTTGGTTTGGTTTGGGATTGGTTTGGTTTGGTTTGGGTCTCTGTCTCTCTCCCTATCTCTCTCTCTGTCTCTCTGTCTCTCTCTGTCCGTCTGGGTTCTCACTGCTTCTGGGTTTGGTTTGGGTCTCTGTCTCTCTCTCTATCTCTCTTTCTGTCTCTCTGTCTCTCTCTGTCCCTCTGGGTTCTCACTGCTTCTGGGTTTGGTTTGGGTTTGGTTTGGTTTGGGTTTGGGTTTGGTTTGGGTTTGGTTTGGTTGGGTCTCTGTCTCTTTCTCTATCTCTCTCTCTCTCTGGCTCTTTGTCTCTCTGTCTCTCTCTGTCTCTCTGGGTTCTCTCAGCCTCTGGGTTTGGTTTGGGTTTGGTTTGGTTGGGGTTTGGTTTGGTTTTGGTTTGGTTTCGTTTGGGTTTGGTTTGGTTTGGTTTGGGTCTCTGTCTGTCTCGCTATCTCTCTCTCTGTCTCTCTGTCTCTCTGTCTCTCTCTGTCCCTCTGGGTTCTCACTGCTTCTGGGTTTGGTTTGGGTCTCTGTCTCTCTCTCTATCTCTCTTTCTGTCTCTCTCTGTCCCTCTGGGTTCTCACTGCTTCTGGGTTTGGTTTGGGTTTGGTTTGGTTTGGGTTTGGGTTTGGGTTTGGGTTTGGGTTTGGGTTTGGGTTTGGTTTAGGTTTGGGTCTCTGTCTCTCTCTGTCTCTCTGGGTTCTCACTGCCTCTGGGTTTGGTTTGGGTTTGGTTTGGTTTGGTTTGGTTTGGGTTTGGTTTGGTTTGGGTTTGAGTTTGGGTTTGGGTTTGGGTTTGGTTTGGGTTTGGTTTGGGTCTCTGTCTCTCTGTCTCTCTCTGTCCCTCTGGGATCTCACTGCTTCTGGGTTTGGTTTGGGTCTCTGTCTCTCTCTCCATCTCTCTTTCTGTCTCTCTCTGTCCCTCTGGGTTCTCACTGCTTCTGGGTTTGGTTTGGGTTTGGTTTGGTTTGGGTTTGGGTTTGGTTTGGGTTTGGTTTGGTTTGGGTCTCTATCTCTTTCTCTCTCTATCTCTCTCTCTGGCTGTTTGTCTCTCTGTCTCTCTCTGTCTCTCTGGGTTCTCTCTGCCTCTGGGTTTGGTTTGGGTCTCTGTCTCTCTCTCTCTATCTCTCTCTCTGGCTGTTTGTCCCTCTGTCTCTCTGGGTTCTCTCTGCCTCTGGGTTTGGTTTGGGTTTGGGTTTGGGTTTGGTTTGGGTCTCTGTCTCTCTCTCTCTGTCTCTCCGGGTTCTCTCTCCCTCTGGGCTTGGTTTGGGTTTGGTTTGGGTTTGGTTTGGGTTGGGTTTGGTTTGGGTTTGGTTTGGGTTTGGGTCTCTGTCTCTCTCTGTCTCTCTGGGTTCTCACTGCCTCCGGGTTTGGTTTGGATTTGGTTTGGTTTGGGTTTGGTTTGGTTTGGTTTGGGTTTGGTTTGAGTTTGGGTTTGGTTTTGGTTTGGGTTTGGGTTTGGTTTGGGTCTCTGTCTCTCTCTCTCTGTCTCTCTGGGTTCTCTCTCCCTCTGGGCTTGGTTTGGGTTTGGTTTGGGTTTGGGTTAGGTTTTGTTTGGTTTGGTTTGGGTTTGGTTTGGGTCTCTGTCTCTCTCTCTCTGTCTCTCTGGGTTCTCTCTGCCTCTGGGTTTGGTTTGGGTTTGGTTTGGTTTGGTTTGGGTCTCTGTCTGTCTCGCTATCTCTTTCTCTGGCTGTTTGTCTCTCTGTCTCTCTCCGTCTCTCTGGGTTCTCTCTGCCTCTGGGTTTGGTTTGGGTCTCTGTCTCTCTCCCTATCTCTCTCTCTGTCTCTCTGTCTCTCTCTGTCCCTCTGGGTTCTCACTGCTTCTGGGTTTGGATTATGTTTGGTTTGGTTTGGGTCTCTGTCTCTGTCTCTATCTCTCTCTCTGGCTCTTTGTCTCTCTGTCTCTCTCTGCCTCTCTGGGTTTGGTTTGGGTTTGGTTTGGTTGGGGTTTGGTTTGGTTCGGTTTGGTTTGGTTTTGGTTTGGTTAGGTTTTGGTTTGGTTTGGTTTGGTTTGGGTCTCTGTCTGTCTCGCTATCTCTCTCTCTGTCTCTCTGTCTCTCTCTGTCCGTCTGGGTTCTCACTGCTTCTGGGTTTGGTTTGGGTCTCTGTCTCTCTCTCTATCTCTCTTTCTGTCTCTCTGTCTCTCTCTGTCCCTCTGGGTTCTCACTGCTTCTGGGTTTGGTTTGGGTTTGGTTTGGTTTGGGTTTGGGTTTGGGTTTGGTTTGGATTGGGTCTCTATCTCTTTCTCTATCTCTCTCTCTGGCTCTTTGTCTCTCTGTCGATCTCTGTCTCTCTGGGTTCTCTCTGCCTCTGGGTTTGGTTTGGGTTTGGTTTGGTTTGGGTTTGGTTTGGTTTGGTTTGGTTTTGGTTTGGTTTGGTTTGGGTTTGGTTTGGGTCTCTGTCTCTCTCTCTATTTCTCTCTCTGGCTGTTTGTCTCTCCGTCTCTCTGGGTTCTCTCTGCCTCTGGGTTTGGTTTGGGTCTCTGTCTCTCTCTCTATATCTCTCTCTGTCTCTCTGTCTCTCTCTTTGTCCCTCTGGGTTCTCACTGCTTCTGGGTTTGGTTTATGTTTGGTTTGGTTTGGGTCTCTGTCTCTTTCTCTATCTCTCTCTCTGGCTCTTTGTCTCTCTGTCTCTCTCTGTCTCTCTGGGTTTGGTTTGGGTTTGGGTTTGGTTTGGGTTTGGTTTGGTTTGGGTCTCTGTCTCTTTCTCTATCTCTCTCTCTGGCTCTTTGTCTCTCTGTCTCTCTCTGTCTCTCTGGGTTCTCTCTGCCTCTGGGTTTGGTTTGGGTTTGGTTTGGTTGGGGTTTGGTTTGGTTTGGTTTGGTTTGGTTTTGGTTTGGTTTGGTTTGGTTTGGGTCTCTGTCTGTCTCGCTATCTCTCTCTCTGTCTCTCTGTCTCTCTCTGTCCCTCTGGGTTCTCACTGCTTCTGGGTTTGGTTTGGGTTTGGTTTGGTTTGGGTTTGGGTTTGGCTTGGGTTTGGTTTGGTTTGGGTTTGGTTTGGTTTGGTTTGGTTTGGTTTGGGTTTGGTTTGGTTAGGGTTTGGTTTGGGTTTGGTTTGGGTCTCTGTCTCTCTGTCTCTCTCTGTCCCTCTGGGTTCTCACTGCTTCTGGGTTTGCTTTGGGTCTCTGTCTCTCTCTCCATCTCTCTTTCTGTCTCTCTCCGTCTCTCTGGGTTCTCTCTGCCTCTGGGTTTGGTTTGGGTCTCTGTCCCTCTCTCTATCTCTCTCTCTGTCTCTCTGTCTCTCTCTGTCTCTCTGGGTTTGGTTTGGGTTTGGGTTTGGTTTGGGTTTGGTTTGGTTTGGGTCTCTGTCTCTTTCTCTATCTCTCTCTCTGGCTCTTTATCTCTCTGTCTCTCTCTGTCTCTCTGGGTTCTCTCTGCCTCTGGGTTTGGTTTGGGTTTGGTTTGGTTGGGGTTTGGTTTGGTTTGGTTTGGTTTGGTTTTGGTTTGGTTTGGTTTGGGATTGGTTTGGTTTGGTTTGGGTCTCTGTCTCTCTCCCTATCTCTCTCTCTGTCTCTCTGTCTCTCTCTGTCCGTCTGGGTTCTCACTGCTTCTGGGTTTGGTTTGGGTCTCTGTCTCTCTCTCTATCTCTCTTTCTGTCTCTCTGTCTCTCTCTGTCCCTCTGGGTTCTCACTGCTTCTGGGTTTGGTTTGGGTTTGGTTTGGTTTGGGTTTGGGTTTGGTTTGGGTTTGGTTTGGTTGGGTCTCTGTCTCTTTCTCTATCTCTCTCTCTCTCTGGCTCTTTGTCTCTCTGTCTCTCTCTGTCTCTCTGGGTTCTCTCTGCCTCTGGGTTTGGTTTGGGTTTGGTTTGGTTGGGGTTTGGTTTGGTTTGGTTTGGTTTGGTTTTGGTTTGGTTTTGTTTGGGTCTCTGTCTCTCTCTCTATCTCTCTCTCTCTGGCTGTTTGTCTCTCTGTCTCTCTGGGTTCTCTCAGCCTCTGGGTTTGGTTTGGGTTTGGTTTGGTTGGGGTTTGGTTTGGTTTTGGTTTGGTTTCGTTTGGGTTTGGTTTGGTTTGGTTTGGGTCTCTGTCTGTCTCGCTATCTCTCTCTCTGTCTCTCTGTCTCTCTGTCTCTCTCTGTCCCTCTGGGTTCTCACTGCTTCTGGGTTTGGTTTGGGTCTCTGTCTCTCTCTCTATCTCTCTTTCTGTCTCTCTCTGTCCCTCTGGGTTCTCACTGCTTCTGGGTTTGGTTTGGGTTTGGTTTGGTTTGGGTTTGGGTTTGGGTTTGGGTTTGGGTTTGGGTTTGGGTTTGGTTTAGGTTTGGGTCTCTGTCTCTCTCTGTCTCTCTGGGTTCTCACTGCCTCTGGGTTTGGTTTGGGTTTGGTTTGGTTTGGTTTGGTTTGGGTTTGGTTTGGTTTGGGTTTGAGTTTGGGTTTGGGTTTGGGTTTGGTTTGGGTTTGGTTTGGGTCTCTGTCTCTCTGTCTCTCTCTGTCCCTCTGGGTTCTCACTGCTTCTGGGTTTGCTTTGGGTCTCTGTCTCTCTCTCCATCTCTCTTTCTGTCTCTCTCTGTCCCTCTGGGTTCTCACTGCTTCTGGGTTTGGTTTGGGTTTGGTTTGGTTTGGGTTTGGGTTTGGTTTGGGTTTGGTTTGGTTTGGGTCTCTATCTCTTTCTCTCTCTATCTCTCGCTCTGGCTGTTTGTCTCTCTGGCTGTTTGTCTCTCTGTCTCTCTCTGTCTCTCTGGGTTCTCTCTGCCTCTGGGTTTGGTTTGGGTCTCTGTCTCTCTCTCTCTATCTCTCTCTCTGGCTGTTTGTCCCTCTGTCTCTCTGGGTTCTCTCTGCCTCTGGGTTTGGTTTGGGTTTGGGTTTGGGTTTGGTTTGGGTCTCTGTCTCTCTCTCTCTGTCTCTCCGGGTTCTCTCTCCCTCTGGGCTTGGTTTGGGTTTGGTTTGGGTTTGGTTTGGGTTGGGTTTGGTTTGGGTTTGGTTTGGGTTTGGGTCTCTGTCTCTCTCTGTCTCTCTGGGTTCTCACTGCCTCCGGGTTTGGTTTGGATTTGGTTTGGTTTGGGTTTGGTTTGGTTTGGTTTGGGTTTGGTTTGAGTTTGGGTTTGGTTTTGGTTTGGGTTTGGGTTTGGTTTGGGTCTCTGTCTCTCTCTCTCTGTCTCTCTGGGTTCTCTCTCCCTCTGGGCTTGGTTTGGGTTTGGTTTGGGTTTGGGTTAGGTTTTGTTTGGTTTGGTTTGGGTTTGGTTTGGGTCTCTGTCTCTCTCTCTCTGTCTCTCTGGGTTCTCTCTGCCTCTGGGTTTGGTTTGGGTTTGGTTTGGTTTGGTTTGGGTCTCTGTCTGTCTCGCTATCTCTTTCTCTGGCTGTTTGTCTCTCTGTCTCTCTCCGTCTCTCTGGGTTCTCTCTGCCTCTGGGTTTGGTTTGGGTCTCTGTCTCTCTCTCTATCTCTCTCTCTGTCTCTCTGTCTCTCTCTGTCCCTCTGGGTTCTCACTGCTTCTGGGTTTGGTTTATGTTTGGTTTGGTTTGGGTCTCTGTCTCTTTCTCTATCTCTCTCTCTGGCTCTTTGTCTCTCTGTCTCTCTCTGTCTCTCTGGGTTTGGTTTGGGTTTGGGTTTGGTTTGGGTTTGGTTTGGTTTGGGTCTCTGTCTCTTTCTCTATCTCTCTCTCTGGCTCTTTGTCTCTCTGTCTCTCTCTGTCTCTCTGGGTTCTCTCTGCCTCTGGGTTTGGTTTGGGTTTGGTTTGGTTGGGGTTTGGTTTGGTTCGGTTTGGTTTGGTTTTGGTTTGGTTTGGTTTGGTTTGGGTCTCTGTCTGTCTCGCTATCTCTCTCTCTGTCTCTCTGTCTCTCTCTGTCCCTCTGGGTTCTCACTGCTTCTGGGTTTGGTTTGGGTTTGGTTTGGTTTGGGTTTGGGTTTGGCTTGGGTTTGGTTTGGTTTGGGTTTGGTTTGGTTTGGTTTGGTTTGGTTTGGGTTTGGTTTGGTTAGGGTTTGGTTTGGGTCTCTGTCTCTCTCTCTATTTCTCTCTCTGGCTGTTTGTCTCTCCGTCTCTCTGGGTTCTCTCTGCCTCTGGGTTTGGTTTGGGTCTCTGTCCCTCTCTCTATCTCTCTCTCTGTCTCTCTGTCTCTCTCTGTCTCTCTGGGTTTGGTTTGGGTTTGGGTTTGGTTTGGGTTTGGTTTGGTTTGGGTCTCTGTCTCTTTCTCTATCTCTCTCTCTGGCTCTTTATCTCTCTGTCTCTCTCTGTCTCTCTGGGTTCTCTCTGCCTCTGGGTTTGGTTTGGGTTTGGTTTGGTTGGGGTTTGGTTTGGTTTGGTTTGGTTTGGTTTTGGTTTGGTTTGGTTTGGGATTGGTTTGGTTTGGTTTGGGTCTCTGTCTCTCTCCCTATCTCTCTCTCTGTCTCTCTGTCTCTCTCTGTCCGTCTGGGTTCTCACTGCTTCTGGGTTTGGTTTGGGTCTCTGTCTCTCTCTCTATCTCTCTTTCTGTCTCTCTGTCTCTCTCTGTCCCTCTGGGTTCTCACTGCTTCTGGGTTTGGTTTGGGTTTGGTTTGGTTTGGGTTTGGGTTTGGTTTGGGTTTGGTTTGGTTGGGTCTCTGTCTCTTTCTCTATCTCTCTCTCTCTCTGGCTCTTTGTCTCTCTGTCTCTCTCTGTCTCTCTGGGTTCTCTCTGCCTCTGGGTTTGGTTTGGGTTTGGTTTGGTTGGGGTTTGGTTTGGTTTGGTTTGGTTTGGTTTTGGTTTGGTTTTGTTTGGGTCTCTGTCTCTCTCTCTATCTCTCTCTCTCTGGCTGTTTGTCTCTCTGTCTCTCTGGGTTCTCTCAGCCTCTGGGTTTGGTTTGGGTTTGGTTTGGTTGGGGTTTGGTTTGGTTTTGGTTTGGTTTCGTTTGGGTTTGGTTTGGTTTGGTTTGGGTCTCTGTCTGTCTCGCTATCTCTCTCTCTGTCTCTCTGTCTCTCTGTCTCTCTCTGTCCCTCTGGGTTCTCACTGCTTCTGGGTTTGGTTTGGGTCTCTGTCTCTCTCTCTATCTCTCTTTCTGTCTCTCTCTGTCCCTCTGGGTTCTCACTGCTTCTGGGTTTGGTTTGGGTTTGGTTTGGTTTGGGTTTGGGTTTGGGTTTGGGTTTGGGTTTGGGTTTGGGTTTGGTTTAGGTTTGGGTCTCTGTCTCTCTCTGTCTCTCTGGGTTCTCACTGCCTCTGGGTTTGGTTTGGGTTTGGTTTGGTTTGGTTTGGTTTGGGTTTGGTTTGGTTTGGGTTTGAGTTTGGGTTTGGGTTTGGGTTTGGTTTGGGTTTGGTTTGGGTCTCTGTCTCTCTGTCTCTCTCTGTCCCTCTGGGTTCTCACTGCTTCTGGGTTTGGTTTGGGTCTCTGTCTCTCTCTCCATCTCTCTTTCTGTCTCTCTCTGTCCCTCTGGGTTCTCACTGCTTCTGGGTTTGGTTTGGGTTTGGTTTGGTTTGGGTTTGGGTTTGGTTTGGGTTTGGTTTGGTTTGGGTCTCTATCTCTTTCTCTCTCTATCTCTCTCTCTGGCTGTTTGTCTCTCTGGCTGTTTGTCTCTCTGTCTCTCTCTGTCTCTCTGGGTTCTCTCTGCCTCTGGGTTTGGTTTGGGTCTCTGTCTCTCTCTCTCTATCTCTCTCTCTGGCTGTTTGTCCCTCTGTCTCTCTGGGTTCTCTCTGCCTCTGGGTTTGGTTTGGGTTTGGGTTTGGGTTTGGTTTGGGTCTCTGTCTCTCTCTCTCTGTCTCTCCGGGTTCTCTCTCCCTCTGGGCTTGGTTTGGGTTTGGTTTGGGTTTGGTTTGGGTTGGGTTTGGTTTGGGTTTGGTTTGGGTTTGGGTCTCTGTCTCTCTCTGTCTCTCTGGGTTCTCACTGCCTCCGGGTTTGGTTTGGATTTGGTTTGGTTTGGGTTTGGTTTGGTTTGGTTTGGGTTTGCTTTGAGTTTGGGGTTTGGTTTTGGTTTGGGTTTGGGTTTGGTTTGGGTCTCTGTCTCTCTCTCTCTCTGTCTCTCTGGGTTCTCTCTCCCTCTGGGCTTGGTTTGGGTTTGGTTTGGGTTTGGGTTAGGTTTTGTTTGGTTTGGTTTGGGTTTGGTTTGGGTCTCTGTCTCTCTCTCTCTGTCTCTCTGGGTTCTCTCTGCCTCTGGGTTTGGTTTGGGTTTGGTTTGGTTTGGTATGGGTCTCTGTCTGTCTCGCTATCTCTTTCTCTGGCTGTTTGTCTCTCTGTCTCTCTCCGTCTCTCTGGGTTCTCTCTGCCTCTGGGTTTGGTTTGGGTCTCTGTCTCTCTCTCTATCTCTCTCTCTGTCTCTCTGTCTCTCTCTGTCCCTCTGGGTTCTCACTGCTTCTGGGTTTGGTTTATGTTTGGTTTGGTTTGGGTCTCTGTCTCTTTCTCTATCTCTCTCTCTGGCTCTTTGTCTCTCTCTGTCCGTCTGGGTTCTCACTGCTTCTGGGTTTGGTTTGGGTCTCTGTCTCTCTCTCTATCTCTCTGTCTGTCTCTCTGTCTCTCTCTGTCTCTCTGGGTTCTCTCTCCCTCTGGGCTTGGTTTGGGTTTGGTTTGGGTTTGGTTTGGGTTGGGTTTGGTTTGGGTTTGGTTTGGTTTGGTTTGGGTCTCTGTCTCTCTCTCTCTCTCTGGCTCTCTGTCTCTCTGGGTTCTCACTGACTCTGGGTTTGGTTTGGGTCTCTGTCTCTCTCTCTATCTCTCTCTCTGTCTCTCTGTCTCTCTCTGTCCCTCTGGGTTCTCACTGCTTCTGGGTTTGGTTTGGGTTTGGTTTGGTTTGGGTTTGGGTTTGGTTTGGGTTTGGTTTGGTTTAGGTCTCTGTCTCTTTCTCTATCTCTCTCTCTCTGGCTCTTTGTCTCTCTGTCTCTCTGTCTCTCTGGGTTCTCTCTGCCTCTGGGTTTGGTTTGGGTTTGGTTTATTTGGGGTTTGGTTTGGTTTTGGTTTGGTTTTGTTTGGGTCTCTGTCTCTCTCTCTATCTCTCTCTCTCTGGCTGTTTGTCTCTCTGTCCCTCTGGGTTCTCTCTGCCTCTGGGTTTGGTTTGGGTTTGGTTTGGTTGGGGTTTGGTTTGGTTTTGGTTTGGTTTGGTTTGGGTTTGGTTTGGTTTGGTTTGGGTCTCTGTCTCTCTCTCTATCTCTCTCTCTGTCTCTCTGTCTCTCTCTGTCCCTCTGGGTTCTCACTGCTTCTGGGTTTGGTTTGGGTCTCTGTCTCTCTCTCCATCTCTCTTTCTGTCTCTCTCTGTCCCTCTGGGTTCTCACTGCCTCTGGGTTTGGTTTGGGTTTGGTTTGGTTTGGGTTTGGTTTGGTTTGGTTTGGGTGTCTGTCTGTCTCGCTATCTCTCTCTCTGGCTGTTTGTCTCTCTGTCTCTCTCTGTCTCTCTGGGTTCTCTCTGCCTCTGGGTTTGGTTTGGGTCTCTGTCTCTCTCTCTATCTCTCTCTCTGTCTCTCTGTCTCTCTCTGTCCCTCTGGGTTCTCACTGCTTCTGGGTTTGGTTTGGGTTTGGTTTGGTTTGGGTTTGGGTTTGGTTTGGGTTTGGTTTGGTTTAGGTCTCTGTCTCTTTCTCTATCTCTCTCTCTCTGGCTCTTTGTCTCTCTGTCTCTCTGTCTCTCTGGGTTCTCTCTGCCTCTGGGTTTGGTTTGGGTTTGGTTTATTTGGGGTTTGGTTTGGTTTTGGTTTGGTTTTGTTTGGGTCTCTGTCTCTCTCTCTATCGCTCTCTCTGGCTGTTTGTCTCTCTGTCCCTCTGGGTTCTCTCTGCCTCTGGGTTTGGTTTGGGTTTGGTTTGGTTGGGGTTTGGTTTGGTTTTGGTTTGGTTTGGTTTGGGTTTGGTTTGGTTTGGTTTGGGTCTCTGTCTCTCTCTCTATCTCTCTCTCTGTCTCTCTGTCTCTCTCTGTCCCTCTGGGTTCTCACTGCTTCTGGGTTTGGTTTGGGTTTGGTTTGGTTTGGGTTTGGGTTTGGTTTGGGTTTGGTTTGGTTTGGGTCTCTATCTCTTTCTCTATCTCTCTCTCTGGCTCTTTGTCTCTCTGTCTCTCTCTGTCTGCCTGGGTTCTCTCTGCCTCTGGGTTTGGTTTGGGTTTGGTTTGGTTGCGGTTTGGTTTGGTTTGGTTTGGTTTGGTTTTGGTTTGGTTTTGTTTGGGTCTCTGTGTCTCTCTCTATCTCTCTCTCTGGCTGTTTGTCCCTCTGTCTCTCTGGGTTCTCTCTGCCTCTGGGTTTGGTTTGGGTTTGGGTTTGGTTTGGGTCTCTGTCTCTCTCTCTCTCTGTCTCTCTGGGTTCTCTCTCCCTCTGGGCTTGGTTTGGGTTTGGTTTGGGTTTGGGTCTCTGTCTCTCTCTGTCTCTCTGGGTTCTCACTGCCTCCGGGTTTGGTTTGGGTTTGGTTTGGTGTGGTTTGGGTTTGGTTTGAGTTTGGGTTTGGTTTTGGTTTGGGTTTGGGTTTGGTTTGGGTCTCTGTCTCTCTCTCTCTGTCTCTCTGGGTTCTCTCTCCCTCTGGGCTTGGTTTGGGTTTGGTTTGGGTTTGGGTTAGGTTTTGTTTAGTTTTTGTTTGGGTTTGGTTTGGGTTTGGTTTGGTTTGGTTTGGTTTGGGTTTGGTTTGGGTCTCTGTCTCTCTCTCTGTCTCTCTGGGTTCTCTCTCCCTCTGGGCTTGGTTTGGGTTTGGTTTGGGTTTGGTTTGGGTTTGGGTTAGGTTTTGTTTAGTTTTTGTTTGGTTTGGGTTTGGGTTTGGGTTTGGTTTGGGTCTCTGTCTCTCTCTCTCGGTCTCTCTGGGTTCTCTCTGCCTCTGGGTTTGGTTTGGTTTGGTTTGGTTTGGTTTGGGTTTGGTTTGGGTCTCTGTCTCTCTCTCTGTCTCTCTGGGTTCTCTCTCCCTCTGGGCTTGGTTTGGGTTTGGTTTGGGTTTGGTTTGGGTTTGGGTTAGGTTTTGTTTAGTTTTTGTTTGGTTTGGGTTTGGGTTTGGGTTTGGGTTTGGGTCTCTGTCTCTCTCTGTCTCTCTGGGTTCTCACTGCCTCCGGGTTTGGTTTGGATTTGGTTTGGTTTGGGTTTGGTTTGGTTTGGTTTGGGTTTGGTTTGAGATTGGGTTTGGTTTTGGTTTGGGTTTGGGTTTGGTTTGGGTCTCTGTCTCTCTCTCTCTCTGTCTCTCTGGGTTCTCTCTCCCTCTGGGCTTGGTTTGGGTTTGGTTTGGGTTTGGGTTAGGTTTTGTTTGGTTTGGTTTGGGTTTGGTTTGGGTCTCTGTCTCTCTCTCTCTGTCTCTCTGGGTTCTCTCTGCCTCTGGGTTTGGTTTGGGTTTGGTTTGGTTTGGTTTGGGTCTCTGTCTGTCTCGCTATCTCTTTCTCTGGCTGTTTGTCTCTCTGTCTCTCTCCGTCTCTCTGGGTTCTCTCTGCCTCTGGGTTTGGTTTGGGTCTCTGTCTCTCTCTCTATCTCTCTCTCTGTCTCTCTGTCTCTCTCTGTCCCTCTGGGTTCTCACTGCTTCTGGGTTTGGTTTATGTTTGGTTTGGTTTGGGTCTCTGTCTCTTTCTCTATCTCTCTCTCTGGCTCTTTGTCTCTCTCTGTCCGTCTGGGTTCTCACTGCTTCTGGGTTTGGTTTGGGTCTCTGTCTCTCTCTCTATCTCTCTGTCTGTCTCTCTGTCTCTCTCTGTCTCTCTGGGTTCTCTCTCCCTCTGGGCTTGGTTTGGGTTTGGTTTGGGTTTGGTTTGGGTTGGGTTTGGTTTGGGTTTGGTTTGGTTTGGTTTGGGTCTCTGTCTCTCTCTCTCTCTCTGGCTCTCTGTCTCTCTGGGTTCTCACTGACTCTGGGTTTGGTTTGGGTCTCTGTCTCTCTCTCTATCTCTCTCTCTGTCTCTCTGTCTCTCTCTGTCCCTCTGGGTTCTCACTGCTTCTGGGTTTGGTTTGGGTTTGGTTTGGTTTGGGTTTGGGTTTGGTTTGGGTTTGGTTTGGTTTAGGTCTCTGTCTCTTTCTCTATCTCTCTCTCTCTGGCTCTTTGTCTCTCTGTCTCTCTGTCTCTCTGGGTTCTCTCTGCCTCTGGGTGTGGTTTGGGTTTGGTTTATTTGGGGTTTGGTTTGGTTTTGGTTTGGTTTTGTTTGGGTCTCTGTCTCTCTCTCTATCTCTCTCTCTCTGGCTGTTTGTCTCTCTGTCCCTCTGGGTTCTCTCTGCCTCTGGGTTTGGTTTGGGTTTGGTTTGGTTGGGGTTTGGTTTGGTTTTGGTTTGGTTTGGTTTGGGTTTGGTTTGGTTTGGTTTGGGTCTCTGTCTCTCTCTCTATCTCTCTCTCTGTCTCTCTGTCTCTCTCTGTCCCTCTGGGTTCTCACTGCTTCTGGGTTTGGTTTGGGTCTCTGTCTCTCTCTCCATCTCTCTTTCTGTCTCTCTCTGTCCCTCTGGGTTCTCACTGCCTCTGGGTTTGGTTTGGGTTTGGTTTGGTTTGGGTTTGGTTTGGTTTGGTTTGGGTGTCTGTCTGTCTCGCTATCTCTCTCTCTGGCTGTTTGTCTCTCTGTCTCTCTCTGTCTCTCTGGGTTCTCTCTGCCTCTGGGTTTGGTTTGGGTCTCTGTCTCTCTCTCTATCTCTCTCTCTGTCTCTCTGTCTCTCTCTGTCCCTCTGGGTTCTCACTGCTTCTGGGTTTGGTTTGGGTTTGGTTTGGTTTGGGTTTGGGTTTGGTTTGGGTTTGGTTTGGTTTAGGTCTCTGTCTCTTTCTCTATCTCTCTCTCTCTGGCTCTTTGTCTCTCTGTCTCTCTGTCTCTCTGGGTTCTCTCTGCCTCTGGGTTTGGTTTGGGTTTGGTTTATTTGGGGTTTGGTTTGGTTTTGGTTTGGTTTTGTTTGGGTCTCTGTCTCTCTCTCTATCTCTCTCTCTGGCTGTTTGTCTCTCTGTCCCTCTGGGTTCTCTCTGCCTCTGGGTTTGGTTTGGGTTTGGTTTGGTTGGGGTTTGGTTTGGTTTTGGTTTGGTTTGGTTTGGGTTTGGTTTGGTTTGGTTTGGGTCTCTGTCTCTCTCTCTATCTCTCTCTCTGTCTCTCTGTCTCTCTCTGTCCCTCTGGGTTCTCACTGCTTCTGGGTTTGGTTTGGGTTTGGTTTGGTTTGGGTTTGGGTTTGGTTTGGGTTTGGTTTGGTTTGGGTCTCTATCTCTTTCTCTATCTCTCTCTCTGGCTCTTTGTCTCTCTGTCTCTCTCTGTCTGCCTGGGTTCTCTCTGCCTCTGGGTTTGGTTTGGGTTTGGTTTGGTTGCGGTTTGGTTTGGTTTGGTTTGGTTTGGTTTTGGTTTGGTTTTGTTTGGGTCTCTGTGTCTCTCTCTATCTCTCTCTCTGGCTGTTTGTCCCTCTGTCTCTCTGGGTTCTCTCTGCCTCTGGGTTTGGTTTGGGTTTGGGTTTGGTTTGGGTCTCTGTCTCTCTCTCTCTCTGTCTCTCTGGGTTCTCTCTCCCTCTGGGCTTGGTTTGGGTTTGGTTTGGGTTTGGGTCTCTGTCTCTCTCTGTCTCTCTGGGTTCTCACTGCCTCCGGGTTTGGTTTGGGTTTGGTTTGGTGTGGTTTGGGTTTGGTTTGAGTTTGGGTTTGGTTTTGGTTTGGGTTTGGGTTTGGTTTGGGTCTCTGTCTCTCTCTCTCTGTCTCTCTGGGTTCTCTCTCCCTCTGGGCTTGGTTTGGGTTTGGTTTGGGTTTGGGTTAGGTTTTGTTTAGTTTTTGTTTGGGTTTGGTTTGGGTTTGGTTTGGTTTGGTTTGGTTTGGGTTTGGTTTGGGTCTCTGTCTCTCTCTCTGTCTCTCTGGGTTCTCTCTCCCTCTGGGCTTGGTTTGGGTTTGGTTTGGGTTTGGTTTGGGTTTGGGTTAGGTTTTGTTTAGTTTTTGTTTGGTTTGGGTTTGGGTTTGGGTTTGGTTTGGGTCTCTGTCTCTCTCTCTCGGTCTCTCTGGGTTCTCTCTGCCTCTGGGTTTGGTTTGGGTTTGGTTGGGTTTGGTTTGGGTCTCTGTCTGTCTCGCTATCTCTTTCTCTGGCTGGTTGTCTCTCTGTCTCTCTCCGTCTCTCTGGGTTCTCTCTGCCTCTGGGTTTGGTTTGGGTCTCTGTCTCTCTCTCTATCTCTCTCTCTGTCTCTCTGTCTCTCTCTGTCCCTCTGGATTCTCACTGCTTCTGGGTTTGGTTTATGTTTGGTTTGGTTTGGGTCTCTGTCTCTTTCTCTATCTCTCTCTCTGGCTCTTTGTCTCTCTGTCTCTCTCTGGCTCTCTGGGTTTGGTTTGGGTTTGGTTTGGTTGGGGTTTGGTTTGGTTTGGTTTGGTTTGGTTTTGGTTTGGTTTGGTTTTGGTTTGGTTTGGTTTGGTTTGGGTTTGGTTTGGGTTTGGTATGGTTTGGTTTGGGTTTGGTTTGGTTTGGTTTGGGTTTAGTTTGGGTTTGGGTTTGGTTTGGGTTTGGGTTTGGTTTGGGATTGGTTTGGTTTGGGTTTGGTTTGGGTTTGGTTTGGGTTTGGTTTGGGTTTGATTTGGTTTGGGTTTGGTTTGGTTTGGTTTGGGTTTGGTTTGGGTTTGGTTTGGGTTTGGTTTGGGTTTGGTTTGGTTTGGGTTTGGTTTGGTTTGGGTCTCTGTCTCTCTCTCTATCTCTCTCTCTGTCTCTCTGTCTCTCTCTCTGTCTCTCTGGGTTCTCACTGCCTCTGGGTTTAGTTTGGGTTTGGTTTGGTTTGGGTTTGGGTTTGGTTTGTGTTTGGTTTGGTTTGGGTCTCTGTCGCTCTCTCTATCTCTCTCTCTGGCGCTTTGTCTCTCTGTCTCTCTCTGTCTCTCTGGGTTCTCTCTGCCTCTGGGTTTGGTTTGGGTTTGGTCTGGTTTGGTTTGGGTTTGGTTTGGGTTTGGTCTGGTTTGGTTTGGTTTGGGTTTGGTTTGGGTTTGGTTTGGGTTTAGTTTGGGTCTCTTTCCGTCTCTTTGTCTCTCTGTCTATCTCTCCGTCTCTCTGGGTTCTCTCTCCCTCTGGGCTTGGTTTGGGTTTGGTTTGGGTTTGGGTTGGGTTTGGTTTGGTTTGGGTTTGGTTTGGTTTAGTTTGGTTTGGGTTTGGTTTGGGTTTGGTTTGGGTTTGGGTTTGGGTTGGGTTTAGTTTAGGTCTCTTTCTGTCTCTTTGTCTCTCTCTCTATCTCTCCGTCTCTCTGGGTTCTCTCTGCCTCTGGGTTTGGTTTGGGTTTGGTTTGGTTTGGTTTGGGTTTAATTTGGTTTGGTTTCTCTGTCTCTCTGTCTCTCTCTCTGTCTCTCTGGGTTCTCACTGCCTCTGGATTCGGTTTGGGTTTGGTTTGGTTTGGGTTTGGGTTTGGTTTGGGTTTGGTTTGGTTTGGGTCTCTGTCTCTCTCTCTCTCTATCTCTCTCTCTGGCTGTTTGTCTCTCTGTCTCTCCCTGTCTCTCTGGGTTCTCTCTGCCTCTGGGTTTGGTTTGGGTCTCTGTCTCTCCCTCTCTATCTCTCTCTCTGTCTCTCTGTCTCTCTCTGTCCCTCTGGGTTCTCACTGCTTCTAGGTTTGGTTTATGTTTGGTTTGGTTTGGGTTTGGGTTTGGTTTGGGTTTGGTTTGGTTTGGGTCTCTGTCTCTCTCGCTATCTCTCTCTCTGGCTATTTGTCTCTCTGTCTCTCTCTCTGTCTCTCTGGGTTCTCTCTGCCTCTGGGTTTGGTTTGGGTTTGGTTTGGTTTGGGTTTGGTTTGGTTTGGTTCGGGTCTCTGTCTGTCTCGCTATCTCTCTCTCTGTCTCTGTGTCTCTCTCTGTCCCTCTGGGTTCTCACTGCTTCTGGGTTTGGTTTGGGTCTCTGTCTCTCTCTCTATCTCTCTTTCTGTCCCTCTGGGTTCTCACTGCTTCTGGGTTTGGTTTGGGTTTGGTTTGGTTTGGGTCTCTGTCTCTCTCGCTATCTCTCTCTCTGGCTATTTGTCTCTCTGTCTCTCTCTCTGTCTCTCTGGGTTCTCTCTGTCTCTGGGTTTGGTTTGGGTTTGGTTTGGTTTGGGTTTGGTTTGGTTTGGTTCGGGTCTCTGTCTGTCTCGCTATCTCTCTCTCTGTCTCTGTGTCTCTCTCTGTCCCTCTGGGTTCTCACTGCTTCTGGGTTTGGTTTGGGTCTCTGTCTCTCTCTCTATCTCTCTTTCTGTCTCTCTGTCTCTCTCTGTCCCTCTGGGTTCTCACTGCTTCTGGGTTTGGTTTGGGTTCGGTTTGGTTTAGGTTTGGGTTTGGTTTGGGTTTGGTTTGGTTTGGGTCTCTGTCTCTTTCTCTATCTCTGTCTCTGGCTCTTTGTCTCTCTGTCTCTCTCTGTCTCTCTGGGTTCTCTCTGCCTCTGTGTTTGTTTTGGGTTTGGTTTGGTTTGGTTTGGGGTTGGGTTGGTTTGGGTTTGGTATGGTTCGGTTTGGGTTTGGTTTGGTTTGGTTTGGGTTTGGTTTGGGTTTGGGTTTGGTTTGGTTTGGTTTGGGTTTGGTTTGGGTTTGGGTTTGGTTTGGGTTTTGTTTAGGTCTCTTTCTGTCTCTTTGTCTCTCTCTCTATCTCTCCGTCTCTCTGGGTTCTCTCTGCCTCTGGGTTTGGTTTGGGCTTGGTTTGGTTTGGTTTGGTTTGGGTTTGATTTGGTTTGGTTTCTCTGTCTCTCTGTCTCTCTCTCTGTCTCTCTGGGTACTCTCTCCCTCTGGGCTTGGTTTGGGTTTGGTTTGGGTTTGGTTTAGGTTTGGTTTGGGTTTGGTTTAGGTTTGGTTTGGGTTTGGTTTGGGTCTCTGTCTCTCTCTCTCTCTCTGGCTCTCTGTCTCTCTGGGTTCTCACTGACTCTGGGTTTGGTTTGGGTCTCTGTCTCTCTCTCTCTATCTCTCTCTCTGTCTCTCTGGGTTCTCTGTGCCTCTGGGTTCGGTTTGGGTTTGGTTTGGTTTGGGTTTGGGTTTGGTTTGGGTTTGGGTTAGGTTTTGTTTAGTTTTTGTTTGGGTTTGGTGTGGGTTTGGTTTGGTTGCGGTTTGGTTTGGTTTGGTTTGGTTTGGTTTTGGTTTGGTTTTGTTTGGGTCTCTGTGTCTCTCTCTATCTCTCTCTCTGGCTGTTTGTCCCTCTGTCTCTCTGGGTTCTCACTGCCTCCGGGTTTGGTTTGGGTTTGGTTTGGTTTGGTTTGGGTTTGGATTGGGTTTGGTTTGGTTTGGTTTGGTTTGGTTTGGTTTGGTTTGGGTCTCTGTCTCTCTGGCTTCTCTCTCCCTCTGGGCTTGGTTTGGGTTTGGTTTGGGTTTGGTTTGGGTTGGGTTTGGTTTGGGTTTGGTTTGGGTTGGGTTTGGTTTGGGTTTGGTTTGGGTTTGGTTTGGGTTGGGTTTGGTTTGGGTTTGGTTTGGGTTTGGGTCTCTGTCTCTCTCTGTCTCTCTGGGTTCTCACTGCCTCCGGGTTTGGTTTGGGTTTGGTTTGGTTTGGTTTGGGTTTGGGTTTGGTTTGGGTTTGGGTTTGGGTTTGGTTTGGGTCTCTGTCTCTCTCTCTCTGTCTCTCTGGGTTCTCTCTGCCTCTGGGTTTGGTTTGGGTTTGGTTTGGTTTGGTTTGGGTCTCTGTCTGTCTCGCTATCTCTTTCTCTGGCCGTTTGTCTCTCTGTCTCTCTCCGTCTCTCTGGGTTCTCTCTGCCTCTGGGTTTGGTTTGGGTCTCTGTCTCTCTCTCTATCTCTCTCTCTGTCTCTCTGTCTCTCTCTGTCCCTTTGGGTTCTCACTGCTTCTGGGATTGGTTTATGTTTGGTTTGGTTTGGGTCTCTGTCTCTTTCTCTATCTCTCTCTCTGGCTCTTTGTCTCTCTGTCTCTCTCTGTCTCTCTGGGTTTGGTTTGGGTTTGGTTTGGTTGGGGTTTGGTTTGGTTTGGTTTGGTTTGGTTTGGGTTTGGTTTGGGTTGGGTTTGGTTTGCGTTTGGTTTGGTTTGGTTTGGGTTTGGTTTGGGTCTCTGTCTCTCTCTCTCTCTATCTCTCTCTCTGGCTGTTTGTCTCTCTGTCTCTCCCTGTCTCTCTGGGTTCTCTCTGCCTCTGGGTTTGGTTTGGGTCTCTGGCTCTCCCTCTCTATCTCTCTCTCTGTCTCTCTGTCTCTCTCTGTCCCTCTGGGTTCTCACTGCTTCTAGGTTTGGTTTATGTTTGGTTTGGTTTGGGTTTGGGTTTGGTTTGGGTTTGGTTTGGTTTGGGTCTCTGTCTCTCTCGCTATCTCTCTCTCTGGCTATTTGTCTCTCTGTCTCTCTCTCTGTCTCTCTGGGTTCTCTCTGCCTCTGGGTTTGGTTTGGGTTTGGTTTGGTTTGGGTTTGGTTTGGTTTGGTTCGGGTCTCTGTCTGTCTCGCTATCTCTCTCTCTGTATCTGTGTCTCTCTCTGTCCCTCTGGGTTCTCACTGCTTCTGGGTTTGGTTTGGGTCTCTGTCTCTCTCTCTATCTCTCTTTCTGTCCCTCTGGGTTCTCACTGCTTCTGGGTTTGGTTTGGGTTTGGTTTGGTTTGGGTCTCTGTCTCTCTCGCTATCTCTCTCTCTGGCTATTTGTCTCTCTGTCTCTCTCTCTGTCTCTCTGGGTTCTCTCTGTCTCTGGGTTTGGTTTGGGTTTGGTTTGGTTTGGGTTTGGTTTCGTTTGGTTCGGGTCTCTGTCTGTCTCGCTATCTCTCTCTCTGTCTCTGTGTCTCTCTCTGTCCCTCTGGGTTCTCACTGCTTCTGGGTTTGGTTTGGGTCTCTGTCTCTCTCTCTATCTCTCTTTCTGTCTCTCTGTCTCTCTCTGTCCCTCTGGGTTCTCACTGCTTCTGGGTTTGGTTTGGGTTCGGTTTGGTTTAGGTTTGGGTTTGGTTTGGGTTTGGTTTGGTTTGGGTCTCTGTCTCTTTCTCTATCTCTCTCTCTGGCTCTTTGTCTCTCTGTCTCTCTCTGTCTCTCTGGGTTCTCTCTGCCTCTGTGTTTGTTTTGGGTTTGGTTTGGTTTGGTTTGGGGTTGGGTTGGTTTGGGTTTGGTATGGTTCGGTTTGGGTTTGGTTTGGTTTGGTTTGGGTTTGGTTTGGGTTTGGGTTTGGTTTGGTTTGGTTTGGGTTTGGTTTGGGTTTGGGTTTGGTTTGGGTTTTGTTTAGGTCTCTTTCTGTCTCTTTGTCTCTCTCTCTATCTCTCCGTCTCTCTGGGTTCTCTCTGCCTCTGGGTTTGGTTTGGGCTTGGTTTGGTTTGGTTTGGTTTGGGTTTGATTTGGTTTGGTTTCTCTGTCTCTCTGTCTCTCTCTCTGTCTCTCTGGGTACTCTCTCCCTCTGGGCTTGGTTTGGGTTTGGTTTGGGTTTGGTTTAGGTTTGGTTTGGGTTTGGTTTAGGTTTGGTTTGGGTTTGGTTTGGGTCTCTGTCTCTCTCTCTCTCTCTGGCTCTCTGTCTCTCTGGGTTCTCACTGCCTCCGGGTTTGGTTTGGGTTTGGTTTGGTTTGGTTTGGGTTTGGGTTTGGTTTGGGTTTGGGTTTGGGTTTGGTTTGGGTCTCTGTCTCTCTCTCTCTGTCTCTCTGGGTTCTCTCTGCCTCTGGGTTTGGTTTGGGTTTGGTTTGGTTTGGTTCGGGTCTCTGTCTGTCTCGCTATCTCTCTCTCTGTCTCTCTGTCTCTCTCTGTCCCTCTGGGTTCTCACTGCTTCTGGGTTTGGTTTGGGTCTCTGTCTCTCTCTCCATCTCTCTTTCTGTCTCTCTCTGTCCCTCTGGGTTCTCACTGCCTCTGGGTTTGGTTTGGGTTTGGTTTGGTTTGGGTTTGGTTTGGTTTGGTTTGGGTGTCTGTCTGTCTCGCTATCTCTCTCTCTGGCTGTTTGTCTCTCTGTCTCTCTCTGTCTCTCTGGGTTCTCTCTGCCTCTGGGTTTGGTTTGGGTCTCTGTCTCTCTCTCTATCTCTCTCTCTGTCTCTCTGTCTCTCTCTGTCCCTCTGGGTTCTCACTGCTTCTGGGTTTGGTTTGGGTTTGGTTTGGTTTGGGTTTGGGTTTGGTTTGGGTTTGGTTTGGTTTAGGTCTCTGTCTCTTTCTCTATCTCTCTCTCTCTGGCTCTTTGTCTCTCTGTCTCTCTGTCTCTCTGGGTTCTCTCTGCCTCTGGGTTTGGTTTGGGTTTGGTTTATTTGGGGTTTGGTTTGGTTTTGGTTTGGTTTTGTTTGGGTCTCTGTCTCTCTCTCTATCTCTCTCTCTGGCTGTTTGTCTCTCTGTCCCTCTGGGTTCTCTCTGCCTCTGGGTTTGGTTTGGGTTTGGTTTGGTTGGGGTTTGGTTTGGTTTTGGTTTGGTTTGGTTTGGGTCTCTTTCCGTCTCTTTGTCTCTCTGTCTATCTCTCCGTCTCTCTGGGTTCTCTCTCCCTCTGGGCTTGGTTTGGGTTTGGTTTGGGTTTGGGTTGGGTTTGGTTTGGTTTGGGTTTGGTTTGGTTTAGTTTGGTTTGGGTTTGGTTTGGGTTTGGTTTGGGTTTGGGTTTGGGTTGGGTTTAGTTTAGGTCTCTTTCTGTCTCTTTGTCTCTCTCTCTATCTCTCCGTCTCTCTGGGTTCTCTCTGCCTCTGGGTTTGGTTTGGGTTTGGTTTGGTTTGGTTTGGGTTTAATTTGGTTTGGTTTCTCTGTCTCTCTGTCTCTCTCTCTGTCTCTCTGGGTTCTCACTGCCTCTGGATTCGGTTTGGGTTTGGTTTGGTTTGGGTTTGGGTTTGGTTTGGGTTTGGTTTGGTTTGGGTCTCTGTCTCTCTCTCTCTCTATCTCTCTCTCTGGCTGTTTGTCTCTCTGTCTCTCCCTGTCTCTCTGGGTTCTCTCTGCCTCTGGGTTTGGTTTGGGTCTCTGTCTCTCCCTCTCTATCTCTCTCTCTGTCTCTCTGTCTCTCTCTGTCCCTCTGGGTTCTCACTGCTTCTAGGTTTGGTTTATGTTTGGTTTGGTTTGGGTTTGGGTTTGGTTTGGGTTTGGTTTGGTTTGGGTCTCTGTCTCTCTCGCTATCTCTCTCTCTGGCTATTTGTCTCTCTGTCTCTCTCTCTGTCTCTCTGGGTTCTCTCTGCCTCTGGGTTTGGTTTGGGTTTGGTTTGGTTTGGGTTTGGTTTGGTTTGGTTCGGGTCTCTGTCTGTCTCGCTATCTCTCTCTCTGTCTCTGTGTCTCTCTCTGTCCCTCTGGGTTCTCACTGCTTCTGGGTTTGGTTTGGGTCTCTGTCTCTCTCTCTATCTCTCTTTCTGTCCCTCTGGGTTCTCACTGCTTCTGGGTTTGGTTTGGGTTTGGTTTGGTTTGGGTCTCTGTCTCTCTCGCTATCTCTCTCTCTGGCTATTTGTCTCTCTGTCTCTCTCTCTGTCTCTCTGGGTTCTCTCTGTCTCTGGGTTTGGTTTGGGTTTGGTTTGGTTTGGGTTTGGTTTGGTTTGGTTCGGGTCTCTGTCTGTCTCGCTATCTCTCTCTCTGTCTCTGTGTCTCTCTCTGTCCCTCTGGGTTCTCACTGCTTCTGGGTTTGGTTTGGGTCTCTGTCTCTCTCTCTATCTCTCTTTCTGTCTCTCTGTCTCTCTCTGTCCCTCTGGGTTCTCACTGCTTCTGGGTTTGGTTTGGGTTCGGTTTGGTTTAGGTTTGGGTTTGGTTTGGGTTTGGTTTGGTTTGGGTCTCTGTCTCTTTCTCTATCTCTGTCTCTGGCTCTTTGTCTCTCTGTCTCTCTCTGTCTCTCTGGGTTCTCTCTGCCTCTGTGTTTGTTTTGGGTTTGGTTTGGTTTGGTTTGGGGTTGGGTTGGTTTGGGTTTGGTATGGTTCGGTTTGGGTTTGGTTTGGTTTGGTTTGGGTTTGGTTTGGGTTTGGGTTTGGTTTGGTTTGGTTTGGGTTTGGTTTGGGTTTGGGTTTGGTTTGGGTTTTGTTTAGGTCTCTTTCTGTCTCTTTGTCTCTCTCTCTATCTCTCCGTCTCTCTGGGTTCTCTCTGCCTCTGGGTTTGGTTTGGGCTTGGTTTGGTTTGGTTTGGTTTGGGTTTGATTTGGTTTGGTTTCTCTGTCTCTCTGTCTCTCTCTCTGTCTCTCTGGGTACTCTCTCCCTCTGGGCTTGGTTTGGGTTTGGTTTGGGTTTGGTTTAGGTTTGGTTTGGGTTTGGTTTAGGTTTGGTTTGGGTTTGGTTTGGGTCTCTGTCTCTCTCTCTCTCTCTGGCTCTCTGTCTCTCTGGGTTCTCACTGACTCTGGGTTTGGTTTGGGTCTCTGTCTCTCTCTCTCTATCTCTCTCTCTGTCTCTCTGGGTTCTCTGTGCCTCTGGGTTCGGTTTGGGTTTGGTTTGGTTTGGGTTTGGGTTTGGTTTGGGTTTGGGTTAGGTTTTGTTTAGTTTTTGTTTGGGTTTGGTGTGGGTTTGGTTTGGTTGCGGTTTGGTTTGGTTTGGTTTGGTTTGGTTTTGGTTTGGTTTTGTTTGGGTCTCTGTGTCTCTCTCTATCTCTCTCTCTGGCTGTTTGTCCCTCTGTCTCTCTGGGTTCTCACTGCCTCCGGGTTTGGTTTGGGTTTGGTTTGGTTTGGTTTGGGTTTGGATTGGGTTTGGTTTGGTTTGGTTTGGTTTGGTTTGGTTTGGTTTGGGTCTCTGTCTCTCTGGCTTCTCTCTCCCTCTGGGCTTGGTTTGGGTTTGGTTTGGGTTTGGTTTGGGTTGGGTTTGGTTTGGGTTTGGTTTGGGTTGGGTTTGGTTTGGGTTTGGTTTGGGTTTGGGTCTCTGTCTCTCTCTGTCTCTCTGGGTTCTCACTGCCTCCGGGTTTGGTTTGGGTTTGGTTTGGTTTGGTTTGGGTTTGGGTTTGGGTTTGGTTTGGGTCTCTGTCTCTCTCTCTCTGTCTCTCTGGGTTCTCTCTGCCTCTGGGTTTGGTTTGGGTTTGGTTTGGTTTGGTTTGGGTCTCTGTCTGTCTCGCTATCTCTTTCTCTGGCCGTTTGTCTCTCTGTCTCTCTCCGTCTCTCTGGGTTCTCTCTGCCTCTGGGTTTGGTTTGGGTCTCTGTCTCTCTCTCTATCTCTCTCTCTGTCTCTCTGTCTCTCTCTGTCCCTTTGGGTTCTCACTGCTTCTGGGATTGGTTTATGTTTGGTTTGGTTTGGGTCTCTGTCTCTTTCTCTATCTCTCTCTCTGGCTCTTTGTCTCTCTGTCTCTCTCTGTCTCTCTGGGTTTGGTTTGGGTTTGGTTTGGTTGGGGTTTGGTTTGGTTTGGTTTGGTTTGGTTTGGGTTTGGTTTGGGTTGGGTTTGGTTTGCGTTTGGTTTGGTTTGGTTTGGGTTTGGTTTGGGTCTCTGTCTCTCTCTCTCTCTATCTCTCTCTCTGGCTGTTTGTCTCTCTGTCTCTCCCTGTCTCTCTGGGTTCTCTCTGCCTCTGGGTTTGGTTTGGGTCTCTGGCTCTCCCTCTCTATCTCTCTCTCTGTCTCTCTGTCTCTCTCTGTCCCTCTGGGTTCTCACTGCTTCTAGGTTTGGTTTATGTTTGGTTTGGTTTGGGTTTGGGTTTGGTTTGGGTTTGGTTTGGTTTGGGTCTCTGTCTCTCTCGCTATCTCTCTCTCTGGCTATTTGTCTCTCTGTCTCTCTCTCTGTCTCTCTGGGTTCTCTCTGCCTCTGGGTTTGGTTTGGGTTTGGTTTGGTTTGGGTTTGGTTTGGTTTGGTTCGGGTCTCTGTCTGTCTCGCTATCTCTCTCTCTGTATCTGTGTCTCTCTCTGTCCCTCTGGGTTCTCACTGCTTCTGGGTTTGGTTTGGGTCTCTGTCTCTCTCTCTATCTCTCTTTCTGTCCCTCTGGGTTCTCACTGCTTCTGGGTTTGGTTTGGGTTTGGTTTGGTTTGGGTCTCTGTCTCTCTCGCTATCTCTCTTTCTGTCTCTCTGTCTCTCTCTGTCCCTCTGGGTTCTCACTGCTTCTGGGTTTGGTTTGGGTCTCTGTCTCTCTCTCTATCTCTCTTTCTGTCTCTCTGTCTCTCTCTGTCCCTCTGGGTTCTCACTGCTTCTGGGTTTGGTTTGGGTTCGGTTTGGTTTAGGTTTGGGTTTGGTTTGGGTTTGGTTTGGTTTGGGTCTCTGTCTCTTTCTCTATCTCTCTCTCTGGCTCTTTGTCTCTCTGTCTCTCTCTGTCTCTCTGGGTTCTCTCTGCCTCTGTGTTTGTTTTGGGTTTGGTTTGGTTTGGTTTGGGGTTGGGTTGGTTTGGGTTTGGTATGGTTCGGTTTGGGTTTGGTTTGGTTTGGTTTGGGTTTGGTTTGGGTTTGGGTTTGGTTTGGTTTGGTTTGGGTTTGGTTTGGGTTTGGGTTTGGTTTGGGTTTTGTTTAGGTCTCTTTCTGTCTCTTTGTCTCTCTCTCTATCTCTCCGTCTCTCTGGGTTCTCTCTGCCTCTGGGTTTGGTTTGGGCTTGGTTTGGTTTGGTTTGGTTTGGGTTTGATTTGGTTTGGTTTCTCTGTCTCTCTGTCTCTCTCTCTGTCTCTCTGGGTACTCTCTCCCTCTGGGCTTGGTTTGGGTTTGGTTTGGGTTTGGTTTAGGTTTGGTTTGGGTTTGGTTTAGGTTTGGTTTGGGTTTGGTTTGGGTCTCTGTCTCTCTCTCTCTCTCTGGCTCTCTGTCTCTCTGGGTTCTCACTGCCTCCGGGTTTGGTTTGGGTTTGGTTTGGTTTGGTTTGGGTGTCTGTCTGTCTCGCTATCTCTCTCTCTGGCTGTTTGTCTCTCTGTCTCTCTCTGTCTCTCTGTCTCTCTCTGTCCCTCTGGGTTCTCACTGCTTCTGGGTTTGGTTTGGGTTTGGTTTGGTTTGGGTTTGGGTTTGGTTTGGGTTTGGTTTGGTTTAGGTCTCTGTCTCTTTCTCTATCTCTCTCTCTCTGGCTCTTTGTCTCTCTGTCTCTCTGTCTCTCTGGGTTCTCTCTGCCTCTGGGTTTGGTTTGGGTTTGGTTTATTTGGGGTTTGGTTTGGTTTTGGTTTGGTTTTGTTTGGGTCTCTGTCTCTCTCTCTATCTCTCTCTCTGGCTGTTTGTCTCTCTGTCCCTCTGGGTTCTCTCTGCCTCTGGGTTTGGTTTGGGTTTGGTTTGGTTGGGGTTTGGTTTGGTTTTGGTTTGGTTTGGTTTGGGTTTGGTTTGGTTTGGTTTGGGTCTCTGTCTCTCTCTCTATCTCTCTCTCTGTCTCTCTGTCTCTCTCTGTCCCTCTGGGTTCTCACTGCTTCTGGGTTTGGTTTGGGTTTGGTTTGGTTTGGGTTTGGGTTTGGTTTGGGTTTGGTTTGGTTTGGGTCTCTATCTCTTTCTCTATCTCTCTCTCTGGCTCTTTGTCTCTCTGTCTCTCTCTGTCTGCCTGGGTTCTCTCTGCCTCTGGGTTTGGTTTGGGTTTGGTTTGGTTGCGGTTTGGTTTGGTTTGGTTTGGTTTGGTTTTGGTTTGGTTTTGTTTGGGTCTCTGTGTCTCTCTCTATCTCTCTCTCTGGCTGTTTGTCCCTCTGTCTCTCTGGGTTCTCTCTGCCTCTGGGTTTGGTTTGGGTTTGGGTTTGGTTTGGGTCTCTGTCTCTCTCTCTCTCTGTCTCTCTGGGTTCTCTCTCCCTCTGGGCTTGGTTTGGGTTTGGTTTGGGTTTGGGTCTCTGTCTCTCTCTGTCTCTCTGGGTTCTCACTGCCTCCGGGTTTGGTTTGGGTTTGGTTTGGTGTGGTTTGGGTTTGGTTTGAGTTTGGGTTTGGTTTTGGTTTGGGTTTGGGTTTGGTTTGGGTCTCTGTCTCTCTCTCTCTGTCTCTCTGGGTTCTCTCTCCCTCTGGGCTTGGTTTGGGTTTGGTTTGGGTTTGGGTTAGGTTTTGTTTAGTTTTTGTTTGGGTTTGGTTTGGGTTTGGTTTGGTTTGGTTTGGTTTGGGTTTGGTTTGGGTCTCTGTCTCTCTCTCTGTCTCTCTGGGTTCTCTCTCCCTCTGGGCTTGGTTTGGGTTTGGTTTGGGTTTGGTTTGGGTTTGGGTTAGGTTTTGTTTAGTTTTTGTTTGGTTTGGGTTTGGGTTTGGGTTTGGTTTGGGTCTCTGTCTCTCTCTCTCGGTCTCTCTGGGTTCTCTCTGCCTCTGGGTTTGGTTTGGGTTTGGTTGGGTTTGGTTTGGGTCTCTGTCTGTCTCGCTATCTCTTTCTCTGGCTGGTTGTCTCTCTGTCTCTCTCCGTCTCTCTGGGTTCTCTCTGCCTCTGGGTTTGGTTTGGGTCTCTGTCTCTCTCTCTATCTCTCTCTCTGTCTCTCTGTCTCTCTCTGTCCCTCTGGATTCTCACTGCTTCTGGGTTTGGTTTATGTTTGGTTTGGTTTGGGTCTCTGTCTCTTTCTCTATCTCTCTCTCTGGCTCTTTGTCTCTCTGTCTCTCTCTGGCTCTCTGGGTTTGGTTTGGGTTTGGTTTGGTTGGGGTTTGGTTTGGTTTGGTTTGGTTTGGTTTTGGTTTGGTTTGGTTTTGGTTTGGTTTGGTTTGGTTTGGGTTTGGTTTGGGTTTGGTATGGTTTGGTTTGGGTTTGGTTTGGTTTGGTTTGGGTTTAGTTTGGGTTTGGGTTTGGTTTGGGTTTGGGTTTGGTTTGGGATTGGTTTGGTTTGGGTTTGGTTTGGGTTTGGTTTGGGTTTGGTTTGGGTTTGGTTTGGTTTGGGTTTGGTTTGGTTTGGTTTGGGTTTGGTTTGGGTTTGGTTTGGGTTTGGTTTGGGTTTGGTTTGGTTTGGGTTTGGTTTGGTTTGGGTCTCTGTCTCTCTCTCTATCTCTCTCTCTGTCTCTCTGTCTCTCTCTCTGTCTCTCTGGGTTCTCACTGCCTCTGGGTTTAGTTTGGGTTTGGTTTGGTTTGGGTTTGGGTTTGGTTTGTGTTTGGTTTGGTTTGGGTCTCTGTCGCTCTCTCTATCTCTCTCTCTGGCGCTTTGTCTCTCTGTCTCTCTCTGTCTCTCTGGGTTCTCTCTGCCTCTGGGTTTGGTTTGGGTTTGGTCTGGTTTGGTTTGGGTTTGGTTTGGGTTTGGTCTGGTTTGGTTTGGTTTGGGTTTGGTTTGGGTTTGGTTTGGGTTTAGTTTGGGTCTCTTTCCGTCTCTTTGTCTCTCTGTCTATCTCTCCGTCTCTCTGGGTTCTCTCTCCCTCTGGGCTTGGTTTGGGTTTGGTTTGGGTTTGGGTTGGGTTTGGTTTGGTTTGGGTTTGGTTTGGTTTAGTTTGGTTTGGGTTTGGTTTGGGTTTGGTTTGGGTTTGGGTTTGGGTTGGGTTTAGTTTAGGTCTCTTTCTGTCTCTTTGTCTCTCTCTCTATCTCTCCGTCTCTCTGGGTTCTCTCTGCCTCTGGGTTTGGTTTGAGTTTGGTTTGGTTTGGTTTGGGTTTAATTTGGTTTGGTTTCTCTGTCTCTCTGTCTCTCTCTCTGTCTCTCTGGGTTCTCACTGCCTCTGGATTCGGTTTGGGTTTGGTTTGGTTTGGGTTTGGGTTTGGTTTGGGTTTGGTTTGGTTTGGGTCTCTGTCTCTCTCTCTCTCTATCTCTCTCTCTGGCTGTTTGTCTCTCTGTCTCTCCCTGTCTCTCTGGGTTCTCTCTGCCTCTGGGTTTGGTTTGGGTCTCTGTCTCTCCCTCTCTATCTCTCTCTCTGTCTCTCTGTCTCTCTCTGTCCCTCTGGGTTCTCACTGCTTCTAGGTTTGGTTTATGTTTGGTTTGGTTTGGGTTTGGGTTTGGTTTGGGTTTGGTTTGGTTTGGGTCTCTGTCTCTCTCGCTATCTCTCTCTCTGGCTATTTGTCTCTCTGTCTCTCTCTCTGTCTCTCTGGGTTCTCTCTGCCTCTGGGTTTGGTTTGGGTTTGGTTTGGTTTGGGTTTGGTTTGGTTTGGTTCGGGTCTCTGTCTGTCTCGCTATCTCTCTCTCTGTCTCTGTGTCTCTCTCTGTCCCTCTGGGTTCTCACTGCTTCTGGGTTTGGTTTGGGTCTCTGTCTCTCTCTCTATCTCTCTTTCTGTCCCTCTGGGTTCTCACTGCTTCTGGGTTTGGTTTGGGTTTGGTTTGGTTTGGGTCTCTGTCTCTCTCGCTATCTCTCTCTCTGGCTATTTGTCTCTCTGTCTCTCTCTCTGTCTCTCTGGGTTCTCTCTGTCTCTGGGTTTGGTTTGGGTTTGGTTTGGTTTGGGTTTGGTTTGGTTTGGTTCGGGTCTCTGTCTGTCTCGCTATCTCTCTCTCTGTCTCTGTGTCTCTCTCTGTCCCTCTGGGTTCTCACTGCTTCTGGGTTTGGTTTGGGTCTCTGTCTCTCTCTCTATCTCTCTTTCTGTCTCTCTGTCTCTCTCTGTCCCTCTGGGTTCTCACTGCTTCTGGGTTTGGTTTGGGTTCGGTTTGGTTTAGGTTTGGGTTTGGTTTGGGTTTGGTTTGGTTTGGGTCTCTGTCTCTTTCTCTATCTCTGTCTCTGGCTCTTTGTCTCTCTGTCTCTCTCTGTCTCTCTGGGTTCTCTCTGCCTCTGTGTTTGTTTTGGGTTTGGTTTGGTTTGGTTTGGGGTTGGGTTGGTTTGGGTTTGGTATGGTTCGGTTTGGGTTTGGTTTGGTTTGGTTTGGGTTTGGTTTGGGTTTGGGTTTGGTTTGGTTTGGTTTGGGTTTGGTTTGGGTTTGGGTTTGGTTTGGGTTTTGTTTAGGTCTCTTTCTGTCTCTTTGTCTCTCTCTCTATCTCTCCGTCTCTCTGGGTTCTCTCTGCCTCTGGGTTTGGTTTGGGCTTGGTTTGGTTTGGTTTGGTTTGGGTTTGATTTGGTTTGGTTTCTCTGTCTCTCTGTCTCTCTCTCTGTCTCTCTGGGTACTCTCTCCCTCTGGGCTTGGTTTGGGTTTGGTTTGGGTTTGGTTTAGGTTTGGTTTGGGTTTGGTTTAGGTTTGGTTTGGGTTTGGTTTGGGTCTCTGTCTCTCTCTCTCTCTCTGGCTCTCTGTCTCTCTGGGTTCTCACTGACTCTGGGTTTGGTTTGGGTCTCTGTCTCTCTCTCTCTATCTCTCTCTCTGTCTCTCTGGGTTCTCTGTGCCTCTGGGTTCGGTTTGGGTTTGGTTTGGTTTGGGTTTGGGTTTGGTTTGGGTTTGGGTTAGGTTTTGTTTAGTTTTTGTTTGGGTTTGGTGTGGGTTTGGTTTGGTTGCGGTTTGGTTTGGTTTGGTTTGGTTTGGTTTTGGTTTGGTTTTGTTTGGGTCTCTGTGTCTCTCTCTATCTCTCTCTCTGGCTGTTTGTCCCTCTGTCTCTCTGGGTTCTCACTGCCTCCGGGTTTGGTTTGGGTTTGGTTTGGTTTGGTTTGGGTTTGGATTGGGTTTGGTTTGGTTTGGTTTGGTTTGGTTTGGTTTGGTTTGGGTCTCTGTCTCTCTGGCTTCTCTCTCCCTCTGGGCTTGGTTTGGGTTTGGTTTGGGTTTGGTTTGGGTTGGGTTTGGTTTGGGTTTGGTTTGGGTTGGGTTTGGTTTGGGTTTGGTTTGGGTTTGGGTCTCTGTCTCTCTCTGTCTCTCTGGGTTCTCACTGCCTCCGGGTTTGGTTTGGGTTTGGTTTGGTTTGGTTTGGGTTTGGGTTTGGTTTGGGTTTGGGTTTGGGTTTGGTTTGGGTCTCTGTCTCTCTCTCTCTCTGTCTCTCTGGGTTCTCTCTGCCTCTGGGTTTGGTTTGGGTTTGGTTTGGTTTGGTTTGGGTCTCTGTCTGTCTCGCTATCTCTTTCTCTGGCCGTTTGTCTCTCTGTCTCTCTCCGTCTCTCTGGGTTCTCTCTGCCTCTGGGTTTGGTTTGGGTCTCTGTCTCTCTCTCTATCTCTCTCTCTGTCTCTCTGTCTCTCTCTGTCCCTTTGGGTTCTCACTGCTTCTGGGATTGGTTTATGTTTGGTTTGGTTTGGGTCTCTGTCTCTTTCTCTATCTCTCTCTCTGGCTCTTTGTCTCTCTGTCTCTCTCTGTCTCTCTGGGTTTGGTTTGGGTTTGGTTTGGTTGGGGTTTGGTTTGGTTTGGTTTGGTTTGGTTTGGGTTTGGTTTGGGTTGGGTTTGGTTTGCGTTTGGTTTGGGTTTGGTTTGGTTTGGTTTGGGTTTGGTTTGGGTCTCTGTCTCTCTCTCTCTCTATCTCTCTCTCTGGCTGTTTGTCTCTCTGTCTCTCCCTGTCTCTCTGGGTTCTCTCTGCCTCTGGGTTTGGTTTGGGTCTCTGGCTCTCCCTCTCTATCTCTCTCTCTGTCTCTCTGTCTCTCTCTGTCCCTCTGGGTTCTCACTGCTTCTAGGTTTGGTTTATGTTTGGTTTGGTTTGGGTTTGGGTTTGGTTTGGGTTTGGTTTGGTTTGGGTCTCTGTCTCTCTCGCTATCTCTCTCTCTGGCTATTTGTCTCTCTGTCTCTCTCTCTGTCTCTCTGGGTTCTCTCTGCCTCTGGGTTTGGTTTGGGTTTGGTTTGGTTTGGGTTTGGTTTGGTTTGGTTCGGGTCTCTGTCTGTCTCGCTATCTCTCTCTCTGTATCTGTGTCTCTCTCTGTCCCTCTGGGTTCTCACTGCTTCTGGGTTTGGTTTGGGTCTCTGTCTCTCTCTCTATCTCTCTTTCTGTCCCTCTGGGTTCTCACTGCTTCTGGGTTTGGTTTGGGTTTGGTTTGGTTTGGGTCTCTGTCTCTCTCGCTATCTCTCTCTCTGGCTATTTGTCTCTCTGTCTCTCTCTCTGTCTCTCTGGGTTCTCTCTGTCTCTGGGTTTGGTTTGGGTTTGGTTTGGTTTGGGTTTGGTTTCGTTTGGTTCGGGTCTCTGTCTGTCTCGCTATCTCTCTCTCTGTCTCTGTGTCTCTCTCTGTCCCTCTGGGTTCTCACTGCTTCTGGGTTTGGTTTGGGTCTCTGTCTCTCTCTCTATCTCTCTTTCTGTCTCTCTGTCTCTCTCTGTCCCTCTGGGTTCTCACTGCTTCTGGGTTTGGTTTGGGTTCGGTTTGGTTTAGGTTTGGGTTTGGTTTGGGTTTGGTTTGGTTTGGGTCTCTGTCTCTTTCTCTATCTCTCTCTCTGGCTCTTTGTCTCTCTGTCTCTCTCTGTCTCTCTGGGTTCTCTCTGCCTCTGTGTTTGTTTTGGGTTTGGTTTGGTTTGGTTTGGGGTTGGGTTGGTTTGGGTTTGGTATGGTTCGGTTTGGGTTTGGTTTGGTTTGGTTTGGGTTTGGTTTGGGTTTGGGTTTGGTTTGGTTTGGTTTGGGTTTGGTTTGGGTTTGGGTTTGGTTTGGGTTTTGTTTAGGTCTCTTTCTGTCTCTTTGTCTCTCTCTCTATCTCTCCGTCTCTCTGGGTTCTCTCTGCCTCTGGGTTTGGTTTGGGCTTGGTTTGGTTTGGTTTGGTTTGGGTTTGATTTGGTTTGGTTTCTCTGTCTCTCTGTCTCTCTCTCTGTCTCTCTGGGTACTCTCTCCCTCTGGGCTTGGTTTGGGTTTGGTTTGGGTTTGGTTTAGGTTTGGTTTGGGTTTGGTTTAGGTTTGGTTTGGGTTTGGTTTGGGTCTCTGTCTCTCTCTCTCTGGCTCTCTGTCTCTCTGGGTTCTCACTGACTCTGGGTTTGGTTTGGGTCTCTGTCTCTCTCTCTCTATCTCTCTCTCTGTCTCTCTGGGTTCTCTGTGCCTCTGGGTTCGGTTTGGGTTTGGTTTGGTTTGGGTTTGGGTTTGGTTTGGGTTTGGGTTAGGTTTTGTTTAGTTTTTGTTTGGGTTTGGTGTGGGTTTGGTTTGGTTGCGGTTTGGTTTGGTTTGGTTTGGTTTGGTTTTGGTTTGGTTTTGTTTGGGTCTCTGTGTCTCTCTCTATCTCTCTCTCTGGCTGTTTGTCCCTCTGTCTCTCTGGGTTCTCACTGCCTCCGGGTTTGGTTTGGGTTTGGTTTGGTTTGGTTTGGGTTTGGATTGGGTTTGGTTTGGGTTGGTTTGGTTTGGTTTGGTTTGGTTTGGGTCTCTGTCTCTCTGGCTTCTCTCTCCCTCTGGGCTTGGTTTGGGTTTGGTTTGGGTTTGGTTTGGGTTTGGTTTGGGTTGGGTTTGGTTTGGGTTTGGTTTGGGTTTGGGTCTCTGTCTCTCTCTGTCTCTCTGGGTTCTCACTGCCTCCGGGTTTGGTTTGGGTTTGGTTTGGTTTGGTTTGGGTTTGGGTTTGGTTTGGGTTTGGGTTTGGGTTTGGTTTGGGTCTCTGTCTCTCTCTCTCTGTCTCTCTGGGTTCTCTCTGCCTCTGGGTTTGGTTTGGGTTTGGTTTGGTTTGGTTTGGGTCTCTGTCTGTCTCGCTATCTCTTTCTCTGGCCGTTTGTCTCTCTGTCTCTCTCCGTCTCTCTGGGTTCTCTCTGCCTCTGGGTTTGGTTTGGGTCTCTGTCTCTCTCTCTATCTCTCTCTCTGTCTCTCTGTCTCTCTCTGTCCCTTTGGGTTCTCACTGCTTCTGGGATTGGTTTATGTTTGGTTTGGTTTGGGTCTCTGTCTCTTTCTCTATCTCTCTCTCTGGCTCTTTGTCTCTCTGTCTCTCTCTGTCTCTCTGGGTTTGGTTTGGGTTTGGTTTGGTTGGGGTTTGGTTTGGTTTGGTTTGGTTTGGTTTGGGTTTGGGTTTGGTTTGGTTTGGGTCTCTGTCGCTCTCTCTATCTCTCTCTCTGGCGCTTTGTCTCTCTGTCTCTCTCTGTCTCTCTGGGTTCTCTCTGCCTCTGGGTTTGGTTTGGGTTCGGTTTGGTTTGGTTTGGTTTGGGTTTGGGTCTCTGTCCCTCTCGCTATCTCTCTCTCTGGCCGTTTGTCTCTCTGTCTCTCTCTGTCTCTCTGGGTTCTCTCTGTCTCTGGGTTTGGTTTGGGTTTGGTTTGGTTTGGGTTTGGTTTCGTTTGGTTCGGGTCTCTGTCTGTCTCGCTATCTCTCTCTCTGTCTCTGTGTCTCTCTCTGTCCCTCTGGGTTCTCACTGCTTCTGGGTTTGGTTTGGGTCTCTGTCTCTCTCTCTATCTCTCTTTCTGTCTCTCTGTCTCTCTCTGTCCCTCTGGGTTCTCACTGCTTCTGGGTTTGGTTTGGGTTCGGTTTGGTTTAGGTTTGGGTTTGGTTTGGGTTTGGTTTGGTTTGGGTCTCTGTCTCTTTCTCTATCTCTCTCTCTGGCTCTTTGTCTCTCTGTCTCTCTCTGTCTCTCTGGGTTCTCTCTGCCTCTGTGTTTGTTTTGGGTTTGGTTTGGTTTGGTTTGGGGTTGGGTTGGTTTGGGTTTGGTATGGTTCGGTTTGGGTTTGGTTTGGTTTGGTTTGGGTTTGGTTTGGGTTTGGGTTTGGTTTGGTTTGGTTTGGGTTTGGTTTGGGTTTGGGTTTGGTTTGGGTTTTGTTTAGGTCTCTTTCTGTCTCTTTGTCTCTCTCTCTATCTCTCCGTCTCTCTGGGTTCTCTCTGCCTCTGGGTTTGGTTTGGTTTGGTTTGGTTTGGGTTTGATTTGGTTTGGTTTCTCTGTCTCTCTGTCTCTCTCTCTGTCTCTCTGGGTACTCTCTCCCTCTGGGCTTGGTTTGGGTTTGGTTTGGGTTTGGTTTAGGTTTGGTTTGGGTTTGGTTTAGGTTTGGTTTGGGTTTGGTTTGGGTCTCTGTCTCTCTCTCTCTCTCTGGCTCTCTGTCTCTCTGGGTTCTCACTGACTCTGGGTTTGGTTTGGGTCTCTGTCTCTCTCTCTCTATCTCTCTCTCTGTCTCTCTGGGTTCTCTGTGCCTCTGGGTTCGGTTTGGGTTTGGTTTGGTTTGGGTTTGGGTTTGGTTTGGGTTTGGGTTAGGTTTTGTTTAGTTTTTGTTTGGGTTTGGTGTGGGTTTGGTTTGGTTGCGGTTTGGTTTGGTTTGGTTTGGTTTGGTTTTGGTTTGGTTTTGTTTGGGTCTCTGTGTCTCTCTCTATCTCTCTCTCTGGCTGTTTGTCCCTCTGTCTCTCTGGGTTCTCACTGCCTCCGGGTTTGGTTTGGGTTTGGTTTGGTTTGGTTTGGGTTTGGATTGGGTTTGGTTTGGGTTGGTTTGGTTTGGTTTGGTTTGGTTTGGGTCTCTGTCTCTCTGGCTTCTCTCTCCCTCTGGGCTTGGTTTGGGTTTGGTTTGGGTTTGGTTTGGGTTTGGTTTGGGTTGGGTTTGGTTTGGGTTTGGTTTGGGTTTGGGTCTCTGTCTCTCTCTGTCTCTCTGGGTTCTCACTGCCTCCGGGTTTGGTTTGGGTTTGGTTTGGTTTGGTTTGGGTTTGGGTTTGGTTTGGGTTTGGGTTTGGGTTTGGTTTGGGTCTCTGTCTCTCTCTCTCTGTCTCTCTGGGTTCTCTCTGCCTCTGGGTTTGGTTTGGGTTTGGTTTGGTTTGGTTTGGGTCTCTGTCTGTCTCGCTATCTCTTTCTCTGGCCGTTTGTCTCTCTGTCTCTCTCCGTCTCTCTGGGTTCTCTCTGCCTCTGGGTTTGGTTTGGGTCTCTGTCTCTCTCTCTATCTCTCTCTCTGTCTCTCTGTCTCTCTCTGTCCCTTTGGGTTCTCACTGCTTCTGGGATTGGTTTATGTTTGGTTTGGTTTGGGTCTCTGTCTCTTTCTCTATCTCTCTCTCTGGCTCTTTGTCTCTCTGTCTCTCTCTGTCTCTCTGGGTTTGGTTTGGGTTTGGTTTGGTTGGGGTTTGGTTTGGTTTGGTTTGGTTTGGTTTGGGTTTGGTTTGGGTTGGGTTTGGTTTGGGTTTGGTTTGGGTTTGGTTTGGGTTTGGTTTGGGTTTGGTTTGGGTTTGGTTTGGGTTTGGTTTGGTTTGGGTCTCTGTCTCTCTCGCTATCTCTCTCTCTGGCTATTTGTCTCTCTGTCTCTCTCTCTGTCTCTCTGGGTTCTCTCTGCCTCTGGGTTTGGTTTGGGTCTCTGTCTCTCTCTCTCTATCTCTCTCTCTGTCTCTCTGGGTTCTCTGTGCCTCTGGGTTCGGTTTGGGTTTGGTTTGGTTTGGGTTTGGGTTTGGTTTGGTTTGGGTCTCTGTCGCTCTCTCTATCTCTCTCTCTGGCGCTTTGTCTCTCTGTCTCTCTCTGTCTCTCTGGGTTCTCTCTGCCTCTGGGTTTGGTTTGGGTTCGGTTTGGTTTGGTTTGGTTTGGGTTTGGGTCTCTGTCCCTCTCGCTATCTCTCTCTCTGGCCGTTTGTCTCTCTGTCTCTCTCTGTCTCTCTGGGTTCTCTCTGCCTCTGGGTTTGGTTTGGGTCTCTGTCTCTCTCTCTAGCTCTCTCTCTGTCTCTCTGTCTCTCTCTGTCCCTCTCGGTTCTCTCTGCTTCTGGGTTTGGTTTGGGTTTGGTTTGGTTTGAGTTTGGGTTTGGTTTGGGTTTGATTTGGTATGGGTTTGGTTTGGTTTGGTTCTCTGTCTCTCTCGCTATCTCTCTCTCTGGCTGTTTGTCTCTCTGTCTCTCTCTGTCTCTCTGGGTTCTCTCTGCCTCTGGGTTTGGTTTGGGTTTGGTCTAGTTTGGTTTGGTTTGGTTTGGGTTTGGTTTGGGTTTGGTTTGGGTTTGGTCTGGTTTGGTTTGGTTTGGGTTTGGTTTGGGTTTGGTTTGGGTTTAGTTTGGGTCTCTTTCTGTCTCTTTGTCTCTCTCTCTATTTCTCCGTCTCTCTGGGTTCTCTCTCCCTCTGGGCTTGGTTTGGGTTTGGTTTGGGTTTGGTTTGGGTTGGGTTTGGTTTGGATTTGGTTTGGGTTTGGTTTGGTTTGGGTTTGGTTTGGTTTGGGTCTCTGTCTCTCTCTCTATCTCTCTCTCTGTCTCTCTGTCTCTCTCTCTGTCTCTCTCGGTTCTCACTGCCTCTGGGTTTAGTTTGGGTTTGGTTTGGTTTGGGTTTGGTCTGGTTTGGTTTGGTTTGGTTTGGGTTTGCTTTGGGTTTGGTCTGGTTTGGTTTGGTTTGGGTTTGGTTTGGGTTTGGGTCTCTGTCTCTCTCTCTATCTCTCTCTCTGTCTCTCTGTCTCTCTCTCTGTCTCTCTGGGTTCTCACTGCCTCTGGGTTTAGTTTGGGTTTGGTTTGGTTTGGGTTTGATTTGGTTTGGTTTGGGTTTAGTTTGGGTCTCTTTCTGTCTCTTTGTCTCTCTCTCTATCTCTCCGTCTCTCTGAGTTCTCGCTGCCTCTGGGTTTGGTTTGGGTTTGGTTTGGTTTGGTTTGGTTTGGCTTGGGTTTGATTTGGTTTGGTGTGGGTCTCTGTCGGTCTCTCTGTCTCTCTGGGTTCTCTCTGCCTCAGGGTTTGGTTTGGGTCTCTGTCTCTCTCTCTATCTCTCTCTCTGTCTCTTTGTCTCTCTCTGTCCCTCTGGGTTTGGTTTGGGTTTGGCTTGGTTTGGGTTTGGGTTTGGTTTGGGTTTGGTTTGGTTTGGTTTGGGTTTGGTTTGGGTTTGGTTTGGTTTGGGTTTGGTTTGGTTTGGGTTTGGTTTGGGTTTGGTTTGGGTTTAGTTTGGGTCTCTCTCTGGCCGTTTGTCTCTCTGTCTCTCTCTGTCTCTCTGGGTTCTCTCTGCCTCTGGGTTTGGGTTTGGTTTGGTTTGGTTTGGGTTTGGTTTGGGTTTGGTTTGGTTTGGGTTTGGTTTGGTTTGGGTTTGGTTTGGGTTTGGTTTGGGTTTAGTTTGGGTCTCTCTCTGGCCGTTTGTCTCTCTGTCTCTCTCTGTCTCTCTGGGTTCTCTCTGCCTCTGGGTTTGGTTTGGGTTTGGTTTGGTTGGGGTTTGGTTTGGTTTGGTTTGGTTTGGTTTTGGTTTGGTTTTGTTTGGGTCTCTGTCTCTCTCTCTATCTCTCTCTCTCTGGCTGTTTGTCTCTCTGTCTCTCTGGGTTCTCTCAGCCTCTGGGTTTGGTTTGGGTTTGGTTTGGTTGGGGTTTGGTTTGGTTTTGGTTTGGTTTCGTTTGGGTTTGGTTTGGTTTGGTTTGGGTCTCTGTCTGTCTCGCTATCTCTCTCTCTGTCTCTCTGTCTCTCTGTCTCTCTCTGTCCCTCTGGGTTCTCACTGCTTCTGGGTTTGGTTTGGGTCTCTGTCTCTCTCTCTATCTCTCTTTCTGTCTCTCTCTGTCCCTCTGGGTTCTCACTGCTTCTGGGTTTGGTTTGGGTTTGGTTTGGTTTGGGTTTGGGTTTGGGTTTGGGTTTGGGTTTGGGTTTGGGTTTGGTTTAGGTTTGGGTCTCTGTCTCTCTCTGTCTCTCTGGGTTCTCACTGCCTCTGGGTTTGGTTTGGGTTTGGTTTGGTTTGGTTTGGTTTGGGTTTGGTTTGGTTTGGGTTTGAGTTTGGGTTTGGGTTTGGGTTTGGTTTGGGTTTGGTTTGGGTCTCTGTCTCTCTGTCTCTCTCTGTCCCTCTGGGTTCTCACTGCTTCTGGGTTTGGTTTGGGTCTCTGTCTCTCTCTCCATCTCTCTTTCTGTCTCTCTCTGTCCCTCTGGGTTCTCACTGCTTCTGGGTTTGGTTTGGGTTTGGTTTGGTTTGGGTTTGGGTTTGGTTTGGGTTTGGTTTGGTTTGGGTCTCTATCTCTTTCTCTCTCTATCTCTCTCTCTGGCTGTTTGTCTCTCTGGCTGTTTGTCTCTCTGTCTCTCTCTGTCTCTCTGGGTTCTCTCTGCCTCTGGGTTTGGTTTGGGTCTCTGTCTCTCTCTCTCTATCTCTCTCTCTGGCTGTTTGTCCCTCTGTCTCTCTGGGTTCTCTCTGCCTCTGGGTTTGGTTTGGGTTTGGGTTTGGGTTTGGTTTGGGTCTCTGTCTCTCTCTCTCTCTGTCTCTCCGGGTTCTCTCTCCCTCTGGGCTTGGTTTGGGTTTGGTTTGGGTTTGGTTCGGGTTGGGTTTGGTTTGGGTTTGGTTTGGGTTTGGGTCTCTGTCTCTCTCTGTCTCTCTGGGTTCTCACTGCCTCCGGGTTTGGTTTGGATTTGGTTTGGTTTGGGTTTGGTTTGGTTTGGTTTGGGTTTGGTTTGAGTTTGGGTTTGGTTTTGGTTTGGGTTTGGGTTTGGTTTGGGTCTCTGTCTCTCTCTCTCTCTGTCTCTCTGGGTTCTCTCTCCCTCTGGGCTTGGTTTGGGTTTGGTTTGGGTTTGGGTTAGGTTTTGTTTGGTTTGGTTTGGGTTTGGTTTGGGTCTCTGTCTCTCTCTCTCTGTCTCTCTGGGTTCTCTCTGCCTCTGGGTTTGGTTTGGGTTTGGTTTGGTTTGGTTTGGGTCTCTGTCTGTCTCGCTATCTCTTTCTCTGGCTGTTTGTCTCTCTGTCTCTCTCCGTCTCTCTGGGTTCTCTCTGCCTCTGGGTTTGGTTTGGGTCTCTGTCTCTCTCTCTATCTCTCTCTCTGTCTCTCTGTCTCTCTCTGTCCCTCTGGGTTCTCACTGCTTCTGGGTTTGGTTTATGTTTGGTTTGGTTTGGGTCTCTGTCTCTTTCTCTATCTCTCTCTCTGGCTCTTTGTCTCTCTCTGTCCGTCTGGGTTCTCACTGCTTCTGGGTTTGGTTTGGGTCTCTGTCTCTCTCTCTATCTCTCTGTCTGTCTCTCTGTCTCTCTCTGTCTCTCTGGGTTCTCTCTCCCTCTGGGCTTGGTTTGGGTTTGGTTTGGGTTTGGTTTGGGTTGGGTTTGGTTTGGGTTTGGTTTGGTTTGGTTTGGGTCTCTGTCTCTCTCTGTCTCTCTGGCTCTCTGTCTCTCTGGGTTCTCACTGACTCTGGGTTTGGTTTGGGTCTCTGTCTCTCTCTCTATCTCTCTCTCTGTCTCTCTGTCTCTCTCTGTCCCTCTGGGTTCTCACTGCTTCTGGGTTTGGTTTGGGTTTGGTTTGGTTTGGGTTTGGGTTTGGTTTGGGTTTGGTTTGGTTTAGGTCTCTGTCTCTTTCTCTATCTCTCTCTCTCTGGCTCTTTGTCTCTCTGTCTCTCTGTCTCTCTGGGTTCTCTCTGCCTCTGGGTTTGGTTTGGGTTTGGTTTATTTGGGGTTTGGTTTGGTTTTGGTTTGGTTTTGTTTGGGTCTCTGTCTCTCTCTCTATCTCTCTCTCTCTGGCTGTTTGTCTCTCTGTCCCTCTGGGTTCTCTCTGCCTCTGGGTTTGGTTTGGGTTTGGTTTGGTTGGGGTTTGGTTTGGTTTTGGTTTGGTTTGGTTTGGGTTTGGTTTGGTTTGGTTTGGGTCTCTGTCTCTCTCTCTATCTCTCTCTCTGTCTCTCTGTCTCTCTCTGTCCCTCTGGGTTCTCACTGCTTCTGGGTTTGGTTTGGGTCTCTGTCTCTCTCTCCATCTCTCTTTCTGTCTCTCTCTGTCCCTCTGGGTTCTCACTGCCTCTGGGTTTGGTTTGGGTTTGGTTTGGTTTGGGTTTGGTTTGGTTTGGTTTGGGTGTCTGTCTGTCTCGCTATCTCTCTCTCTGGCTGTTTGTCTCTCTGTCTCTCTCTGTCTCTCTGGGTTCTCTCTGCCTCTGGGTTTGGTTTGGGTCTCTGTCTCTCTCTCTATCTCTCTCTCTGTCTCTCTGTCTCTCTCTGTCCCTCTGGGTTCTCACTGCTTCTGGGTTTGGTTTGGGTTTGGTTTGGTTTGGGTTTGGGTTTGGTTTGGGTTTGGTTTGGTTTAGGTCTCTGTCTCTTTCTCTATCTCTCTCTCTCTGGCTCTTTGTCTCTCTGTCTCTCTGTCTCTCTGGGTTCTCTCTGCCTCTGGGTTTGGTTTGGGTTTGGTTTATTTGGGGTTTGGTTTGGTTTTGGTTTGGTTTTGTTTGGGTCTCTGTCTCTCTCTCTATCTCTCTCTCTGGCTGTTTGTCTCTCTGTCCCTCTGGGTTCTCTCTGCCTCTGGGTTTGGTTTGGGTTTGGTTTGGTTGGGGTTTGGTTTGGTTTTGGTTTGGTTTGGTTTGGGTTTGGTTTGGTTTGGTTTGGGTCTCTGTCTCTCTCTCTATCTCTCTCTCTGTCTCTCTGTCTCTCTCTGTCCCTCTGGGTTCTCACTGCTTCTGGGTTTGGTTTGGGTTTGGTTTGGTTTGGGTTTGGGTTTGGTTTGGGTTTGGTTTGGTTTGGGTCTCTATCTCTTTCTCTATCTCTCTCTCTGGCTCTTTGTCTCTCTGTCTCTCTCTGTCTGCCTGGGTTCTCTCTGCCTCTGGGTTTGGTTTGGGTTTGGTTTGGTTGCGGTTTGGTTTGGTTTGGTTTGGTTTGGTTTTGGTTTGGTTTTGTTTGGGTCTCTGTGTCTCTCTCTATCTCTCTCTCTGGCTGTTTGTCCCTCTGTCTCTCTGGGTTCTCTCTGCCTCTGGGTTTGGTTTGGGTTTGGGTTTGGTTTGGGTCTCTGTCTCTCTCTCTCTCTGTCTCTCTGGGTTCTCTCTCCCTCTGGGCTTGGTTTGGGTTTGGTTTGGGTTTGGGTCTCTGTCTCTCTCTGTCTCTCTGGGTTCTCACTGCCTCCGGGTTTGGTTTGGGTTTGGTTTGGTGTGGTTTGGGTTTGGTTTGAGTTTGGGTTTGGTTTTGGTTTGGGTTTGGGTTTGGTTTGGGTCTCTGTCTCTCTCTCTCTGTCTCTCTGGGTTCTCTCTCCCTCTGGGCTTGGTTTGGGTTTGGTTTGGGTTTGGGTTAGGTTTTGTTTAGTTTTTGTTTGGGTTTGGTTTGGGTTTGGTTTGGTTTGGTTTGGTTTGGGTTTGGTTTGGGTCTCTGTCTCTCTCTCTGTCTCTCTGGGTTCTCTCTCCCTCTGGGCTTGGTTTGGGTTTGGTTTGGGTTTGGTTTGGGTTTGGGTTAGGTTTTGTTTAGTTTTTGTTTGGTTTGGGTTTGGGTTTGGGTTTGGTTTGGGTCTCTGTCTCTCTCTCTCGGTCTCTCTGGGTTCTCTCTGCCTCTGGGTTTGGTTTGGGTTTGGTTGGGTTTGGTTTGGGTCTCTGTCTGTCTCGCTATCTCTTTCTCTGGCTGGTTGTCTCTCTGTCTCTCTCCGTCTCTCTGGGTTCTCTCTGCCTCTGGGTTTGGTTTGGGTCTCTGTCTCTCTCTCTATCTCTCTCTCTGTCTCTCTGTCTCTCTCTGTCCCTCTGGATTCTCACTGCTTCTGGGTTTGGTTTATGTTTGGTTTGGTTTGGGTCTCTGTCTCTTTCTCTATCTCTCTCTCTGGCTCTTTGTCTCTCTGTCTCTCTCTGGCTCTCTGGGTTTGGTTTGGGTTTGGTTTGGTTGGGGTTTGGTTTGGTTTGGTTTGGTTTGGTTTTGGTTTGGTTTGGTTTTGGTTTGGTTTGGTTTGGTTTGGGTTTGGTTTGGGTTTGGTATGGTTTGGTTTGGGTTTGGTTTGGTTTGGTTTGGGTTTAGTTTGGGTTTGGGTTTGGTTTGGGTTTGGGTTTGGTTTGGGATTGGTTTGGTTTGGGTTTGGTTTGGGTTTGGTTTGGGTTTGGTTTGGGTTTGGTTTGGTTTGGGTTTGGTTTGGTTTGGTTTGGGTTTGGTTTGGGTTTGGTTTGGGTTTGGTTTGGGTTTGGTTTGGTTTGGGTTTGGTTTGGTTTGGGTCTCTGTCTCTCTCTCTATCTCTCTCTCTGTCTCTCTGTCTCTCTCTCTGTCTCTCTGGGTTCTCACTGCCTCTGGGTTTAGTTTGGGTTTGGTTTGGTTTGGGTTTGGGTTTGGTTTGTGTTTGGTTTGGTTTGGGTCTCTGTCGCTCTCTCTATCTCTCTCTCTGGCGCTTTGTCTCTCTGTCTCTCTCTGTCTCTCTGGGTTCTCTCTGCCTCTGGGTTTGGTTTGGGTTTGGTCTGGTTTGGTTTGGGTTTGGTTTGGGTTTGGTCTGGTTTGGTTTGGTTTGGGTTTGGTTTGGGTTTGGTTTGGGTTTAGTTTGGGTCTCTTTCCGTCTCTTTGTCTCTCTGTCTATCTCTCCGTCTCTCTGGGTTCTCTCTCCCTCTGGGCTTGGTTTGGGTTTGGTTTGGGTTTGGGTTGGGTTTGGTTTGGTTTGGGTTTGGTTTGGTTTAGTTTGGTTTGGGTTTGGTTTGGGTTTGGTTTGGGTTTGGGTTTGGGTTGGGTTTAGTTTAGGTCTCTTTCTGTCTCTTTGTCTCTCTCTCTATGTCTCCGTCTCTCTGGGTTCTCTCTGCCTCTGGGTTTGGTTTGCGTTTGGTTTGGTTTGGTTTGGGTTTAATTTGGTTTGGTTTCTCTGTCTCTCTGTCTCTCTCTCTGTCTCTCTGGGTTCTCACTGCCTCTGGATTCGGTTTGGGTTTGGTTTGGTTTGGGTTTGGGTTTGGTTTGGGTTTGGTTTGGTTTGGGTCTCTGTCTCTCTCTCTCTCTATCTCTCTCTCTGGCTGTTTGTCTCTCTGTCTCTCCCTGTCTCTCTGGGTTCTCTCTGCCTCTGGGTTTGGTTTGGGTCTCTGTCTCTCCCTCTCTATCTCTCTCTCTGTCTCTCTGTCTCTCTCTGTCCCTCTGGGTTCTCACTGCTTCTAGGTTTGGTTTATGTTTGGTTTGGTTTGGGTTTGGGTTTGGTTTGGGTTTGGTTTGGTTTGGGTCTCTGTCTCTCTCGCTATCTCTCTCTCTGGCTATTTGTCTCTCTGTCTCTCTCTCTGTCTCTCTGGGTTCTCTCTGCCTCTGGGTTTGGTTTGGGTTTGGTTTGGTTTGGGTTTGGTTTGGTTTGGTTCGGGTCTCTGTCTGTCTCGCTATCTCTCTCTCTGTCTCTGTGTCTCTCTCTGTCCCTCTGGGTTCTCACTGCTTCTGGGTTTGGTTTGGGTCTCTGTCTCTCTCTCTATCTCTCTTTCTGTCCCTCTGGGTTCTCACTGCTTCTGGGTTTGGTTTGGGTTTGGTTTGGTTTGGGTCTCTGTCTCTCTCGCTATCTCTCTCTCTGGCTATTTGTCTCTCTGTCTCTCTCTCTGTCTCTCTGGGTTCTCTCTGTCTCTGGGTTTGGTTTGGGTTTGGTTTGGTTTGGGTTTGGTTTGGTTTGGTTCGGGTCTCTGTCTGTCTCGCTATCTCTCTCTCTGTCTCTGTGTCTCTCTCTGTCCCTCTGGGTTCTCACTGCTTCTGGGTTTGGTTTGGGTCTCTGTCTCTCTCTCTATCTCTCTTTCTGTCTCTCTGTCTCTCTCTGTCCCTCTGGGTTCTCACTGCTTCTGGGTTTGGTTTGGGTTCGGTTTGGTTTAGGTTTGGGTTTGGTTTGGGTTTGGTTTGGTTTGGGTCTCTGTCTCTTTCTCTATCTCTGTCTCTGGCTCTTTGTCTCTCTGTCTCTCTCTGTCTCTCTGGGTTCTCTCTGCCTCTGTGTTTGTTTTGGGTTTGGTTTGGTTTGGTTTGGGGTTGGGTTGGTTTGGGTTTGGTATGGTTCGGTTTGGGTTTGGTTTGGTTTGGTTTGGGTTTGGTTTGGGTTTGGGTTTGGTTTGGTTTGGTTTGGGTTTGGTTTGGGTTTGGGTTTGGTTTGGGTTTGGTTTAGGTTTGGTTTGGGTTTGGTTTGGGTCTCTGTCTCTCTCTCTCTCTCTGGCTCTCTGTCTCTCTGGGTTCTCACTGACTCTGGGTTTGGTTTGGGTCTCTGTCTCTCTCTCTCTATCTCTCTCTCTGTCTCTCTGGGTTCTCTGTGCCTCTGGGTTCGGTTTGGGTTTGGTTTGGTTTGGGTTTGGGTTTGGTTTGGGTTTGGGTTAGGTTTTGTTTAGTTTTTGTTTGGGTTTGGTGTGGGTTTGGTTTGGTTGCGGTTTGGTTTGGTTTGGTTTGGTTTGGTTTTGGTTTGGTTTTGTTTGGGTCTCTGTGTCTCTCTCTATCTCTCTCTCTGGCTGTTTGTCCCTCTGTCTCTCTGGGTTCTCACTGCCTCCGGGTTTGGTTTGGGTTTGGTTTGGTTTGGTTTGGGTTTGGATTGGGTTTGGTTTGGTTTGGTTTGGTTTGGTTTGGTTTGGTTTGGGTCTCTGTCTCTCTGGCTTCTCTCTCCCTCTGGGCTTGGTTTGGGTTTGGTTTGGGTTTGGTTTGGGTTGGGTTTGGTTTGGGTTTGGTTTGGGTTGGGTTTGGTTTGGGTTTGGTTTGGGTTTGGGTCTCTGTCTCTCTCTGTCTCTCTGGGTTCTCACTGCCTCCGGGTTTGGTTTGGGTTTGGTTTGGTTTGGTTTGGGTTTGGGTTTGGTTTGGGTTTGGGTTTGGGTTTGGTTTGGGTCTCTGTCTCTCTCTCTCTGTCTCTCTGGGTTCTCTCTGCCTCTGGGTTTGGTTTGGGTTTGGTTTGGTTTGGTTTGGGTTTGGTTTGGTTTGGTTTGGGTCTCTGTCTGTCTCGCTATCTCTTTCTCTGGCCGTTTGTCTCTCTGTCTCTCTCCGTCTCTCTGGGTTCTCTCTGCCTCTGGGTTTGGTTTGGGTCTCTGTCTCTCTCTCTATCTCTCTCTCTGTCTCTCTGTCTCTCTCTGTCCCTTTGGGTTCTCACTGCTTCTGGGATTGGTTTATGTTTGGTTTGGTTTGGGTCTCTGTCTCTTTCTCTATCTCTCTCTCTGGCTCTTTGTCTCTCTGTCTCTCTCTGTCTCTCTGGGTTTGGTTTGGGTTTGGTTTGGTTGGGGTTTGGTTTGGTTTGGTTTGGTTTGGTTTGGGTTTGGTTTGGGTTGGGTTTGGTTTGCGTTTGGTTTGGGTTTGGTTTGGTTTGGTTTGGGTTTGGTTTGGGTCTCTGTCTCTCTCTCTCTCTATCTCTCTCTCTGGCTGTTTGTCTCTCTGTCTCTCCCTGTCTCTCTGGGTTCTCTCTGCCTCTGGGTTTGGTTTGGGTCTCTGGCTCTCCCTCTCTATCTCTCTCTCTGTCTCTCTGTCTCTCTCTGTCCCTCTGGGTTCTCACTGCTTCTAGGTTTGGTTTATGTTTGGTTTGGTTTGGGTTTGGGTTTGGTTTGGGTTTGGTTTGGTTTGGGTCTCTGTCTCTCTCGCTATCTCTCTCTCTGGCTATTTGTCTCTCTGTCTCTCTCTCTGTCTCTCTGGGTTCTCTCTGCCTCTGGGTTTGGTTTGGGTTTGGTTTGGTTTGGGTTTGGTTTGGTTTGGTTCGGGTCTCTGTCTGTCTCGCTATCTCTCTCTCTGTATCTGTGTCTCTCTCTGTCCCTCTGGGTTCTCACTGCTTCTGGGTTTGGTTTGGGTCTCTGTCTCTTTCTCTATCTCTCTCTCTGGCTCTTTGTCTCTCTGTCTCTCTCTGTCTCTCTGGGTTTGGTTTGGGTTTGGTTTGGTTGGGGTTTGGTTTGGTTTGGTTTGGTTTGGTTTGGGTTTGGTTTGGGTTGGGTTTGGTTTGCGTTTGGTTTGGGTTTGGTTTGGTTTGGTTTGGGTTTGGTTTGGGTCTCTGTCTCTCTCTCTCTCTATCTCTCTCTCTGGCTGTTTGTCTCTCTGTCTCTCCCTGTCTCTCTGGGTTCTCTCTGCCTCTGGGTTTGGTTTGGGTCTCTGGCTCTCCCTCTCTATCTCTCTCTCTGTCTCTCTGTCTCTCTCTGTCCCTCTGGGTTCTCACTGCTTCTAGGTTTGGTTTATGTTTGGTTTGGTTTGGGTTTGGGTTTGGTTTGGGTTTGGTTTGGTTTGGGTCTCTGTCTCTCTCGCTATCTCTCTCTCTGGCTATTTGTCTCTCTGTCTCTCTCTCTGTCTCTCTGGGTTCTCACTGACTCTGGGTTTGGTTTGGGTCTCTGTCTCTCTCTCTCTATCTCTCTCTCTGTCTCTCTGGGTTCTCTGTGCCTCTGGGTTCGGTTTGGGTTTGGTTTGGTTTGGGTTTGGGTTTGGTTTGGGTTTGGGTTAGGTTTTGTTTAGTTTTTGTTTGGGTTTGGTGTGGGTTTGGTTTGGTTGCGGTTTGGTTTGGTTTGGTTTGGTTTGGTTTTGGTTTGGTTTTGTTTGGGTCTCTGTGTCTCTCTCTATCTCTCTCTCTGGCTGTTTGTCCCTCTGTCTCTCTGGGTTCTCACTGCCTCCGGGTTTGGTTTGGGTTTGGTTTGGTTTGGTTTGGGTTTGGATTGGGTTTGGTTTGGGTTGGTTTGGTTTGGTTTGGTTTGGTTTGGGTCTCTGTCTCTCTGGCTTCTCTCTCCCTCTGGGCTTGGTTTGGGTTTGGTTTGGGTTTGGTTTGGGTTTGGTTTGGGTTGGGTTTGGTTTGGGTTTGGTTTGGGTCTCTGTCTGTCTCGCTATCTCTTTCTCTGGCCGTTTGTCTCTCTGTCTCTCTCCGTCTCTCTGGGTTCTCTCTGCCTCTGGGTTTGGTTTGGGTCTCTGTCTCTCTCTCTATCTCTCTCTCTGTCTCTCTGTCTCTCTCTGTCCCTTTGGGTTCTCACTGCTTCTGGGATTGGTTTATGTTTGGTTTGGTTTGGGTCTCTGTCTCTTTCTCTATCTCTCTCTCTGGCTCTTTGTCTCTCTGTCTCTCTCTGTCTCTCTGGGTTTGGTTTGGGTTTGGTTTGGTTGGGGTTTGGTTTGGTTTGGTTTGGTTTGGTTTGGGTTTGGTTTGGGTTGGGTTTGGTTTGCGTTTGGTTTGGGTTTGGTTTGGTTTGGTTTGGGTTTGGTTTGGGTCTCTGTCTCTCTCTCTCTCTATCTCTCTCTCTGGCTGTTTGTCTCTCTGTCTCTCCCTGTCTCTCTGGGTTCTCTCTGCCTCTGGGTTTGGTTTGGGTCTCTGGCTCTCCCTCTCTATCTCTCTCTCTGTCTCTCTGTCTCTCTCTGTCCCTCTGGGTTCTCACTGCTTCTAGGTTTGGTTTATGTTTGGTTTGGTTTGGGTTTGGGTTTGGTTTGGGTTTGGTTTGGTTTGGGTCTCTGTCTCTCTCGCTATCTCTCTCTCTGGCTATTTGTCTCTCTGTCTCTCTCTCTGTCTCTCTGGGTTCTCTCTGCCTCTGGGTTTGGTTTGGGTTTGGTTTGGTTTGGGTTTGGTTTGGTTTGGTTCGGGTCTCTGTCTGTCTCGCTATCTCTCTCTCTGTATCTGTGTCTCTCTCTGTCCCTCTGGGTTCTCACTGCTTCTGGGTTTGGTTTGGGTCTCTGTCTCTTTCTCTATCTCTCTCTCTGGCTCTTTGTCTCTCTGTCTCTCTCTGTCTCTCTGGGTTTGGTTTGGGTTTGGTTTGGTTGGGGTTTGGTTTGGTTTGGTTTGGTTTGGTTTGGGTTTGGTTTGGGTTGGGTTTGGTTTGCGTTTGGTTTGGGTTTGGTTTGGTTTGGTTTGGGTTTGGTTTGGGTCTCTGTCTCTCTCTCTCTCTATCTCTCTCTCTGGCTGTTTGTCTCTCTGTCTCTCCCTGTCTCTCTGGGTTCTCTCTGCCTCTGGGTTTGGTTTGGGTCTCTGGCTCTCCCTCTCTATCTCTCTCTCTGTCTCTCTGTCTCTCTCTGTCCCTCTGGGTTCTCACTGCTTCTAGGTTTGGTTTATGTTTGGTTTGGTTTGGGTTTGGGTTTGGTTTGGGTTTGGTTTGGTTTGGGTCTCTGTCTCTCTCGCTATCTCTCTCTCTGGCTATTTGTCTCTCTGTCTCTCTCTCTGTCTCTCTGGGTTCTCACTGACTCTGGGTTTGGTTTGGGTCTCTGTCTCTCTCTCTCTATCTCTCTCTCTGTCTCTCTGGGTTCTCTGTGCCTCTGGGTTCGGTTTGGGTTTGGTTTGGTTTGGGTTTGGGTTTGGTTTGGGTTTGGGTTAGGTTTTGTTTAGTTTTTGTTTGGGTTTGGTGTGGGTTTGGTTTGGTTGCGGTTTGGTTTGGTTTGGTTTGGTTTGGTTTTGGTTTGGTTTTGTTTGGGTCTCTGTGTCTCTCTCTATCTCTCTCTCTGGCTGTTTGTCCCTCTGTCTCTCTGGGTTCTCACTGCCTCCGGGTTTGGTTTGGGTTTGGTTTGGTTTGGTTTGGGTTTGGATTGGGTTTGGTTTGGGTTGGTTTGGTTTGGTTTGGTTTGGTTTGGGTCTCTGTCTCTCTGGCTTCTCTCTCCCTCTGGGCTTGGTTTGGGTTTGGTTTGGGTTTGGTTTGGGTTTGGTTTGGGTTGGGTTTGGTTTGGGTTTGGTTTGGGTTTGGGTCTCTGTCTCTCTCTGTCTCTCTGGGTTCTCACTGCCTCCGGGTTTGGTTTGGGTTTGGTTTGGTTTGGTTTGGGTTTGGGTTTGGTTTGGGTTTGGGTTTGGGTTTGGTTTGGGTCTCTGTCTCTCTCTCTCTGTCTCTCTGGGTTCTCTCTGCCTCTGGGTTTGGTTTGGGTTTGGTTTGGTTTGGTTTGGGTCTCTGTCTGTCTCGCTATCTCTTTCTCTGGCCGTTTGTCTCTCTGTCTCTCTCCGTCTCTCTGGGTTCTCTCTGCCTCTGGGTTTGGTTTGGGTCTCTGTCTCTCTCTCTATCTCTCTCTCTGTCTCTCTGTCTCTCTCTGTCCCTTTGGGTTCTCACTGCTTCTGGGATTGGTTTATGTTTGGTTTGGTTTGGGTCTCTGTCTCTTTCTCTATCTCTCTCTCTGGCTCTTTGTCTCTCTGTCTCTCTCTGTCTCTCTGGGTTTGGTTTGGGTTTGGTTTGGTTGGGGTTTGGTTTGGTTTGGTTTGGTTTGGTTTGGGTTTGGTTTGGGTTGGGTTTGGTTTGGGTTTGGTTTGGGTTTGGTTTGGGTTTGGTTTGGGTTTGGTTTGGGTTTGGTTTGGTTTGGGTCTCTGTCTCTCTCGCTATCTCTCTCTCTGGCTATTTGTCTCTCTGTCTCTCTCTCTGTCTCTCTGGGTTCTCTCTGCCTCTGGGTTTGGTTTGGGTCTCTGTCTCTCTCTCTCTATCTCTCTCTCTGTCTCTCTGGGTTCTCTGTGCCTCTGGGTTCGGTTTGGGTTTGGTTTGGTTTGGGTTTGGTTTGGGTTTGGTTTGGGTTTGGTTTGGGTTTGGTTTGGGTTTGGTTTGGTTTGGGTTTGGTTTGGGTTTGGTTTGGGTTTGGTTTGGGTTTGGTTTGGGTTTGGTTTGGGTTTGGTTTGGTTTGGGTCTCTGTCTCTCTCGCTATCTCTCTCTCTGGCTATTTGTCTCTCTGTCTCTCTCTCTGTCTCTCTGGGTTCTCTCTGCCTCTGGGTTTGGTTTGGGTCTCTGTCTCTCTCTCTCTATCTCTCTCTCTGTCTCTCTGGGTTCTCTGTGCCTCTGGGTTCGGTTTGGGTTTGGTTTGGTTTGGGTTTGGGTTTGGTTTGGTTTGGGTCTCTGTCGCTCTCTCTATCTCTCTCTCTGGCGCTTTGTCTCTCTGTCTCTCTCTGTCTCTCTGGGTTCTCTCTGCCTCTGGGTTTGGTTTGGGTTCGGTTTGGTTTGGTTTGGTTTGGGTTTGGGTCTCTGTCCCTCTCGCTATCTCTCTCTCTGGCCGTTTGTCTCTCTGTCTCTCTCTGTCTCTCTGGGTTCTCTCTGCCTCTGGGTTTGGTTTGGGTCTCTGTCTCTCTCTCTAGCTCTCTCTCTGTCTCTCTGTCTCTCTCTGTCCCTCTCGGTTCTCTCTGCTTCTGGGTTTGGTTTGGGTTTGGTTTGGTTTGAGTTTGGGTTTGGTTTGGGTTTGATTTGGTTTGGGTTTGGTTTGGTTTGGTTCTCTGTCTCTCTCGCTATCTCTCTCTCTGGCTGTTTGTCTCTCTGTCTCTCTCTGTCTCTCTGGGTTCTCTCTGCCTCTGGGTTCGGTTTGGGTTTGGTCTGGTTTGGTTTGGGTTTGGTTTGGGTTTGGTCTGGTTTGGTTTGGTTTGGGTTTGGTTTGGGTTTGGTTTGGGTTTAGTTTAGGTCTCTTTCCGTCTCTTTGTCTCTCTGTCTATCTCTCCGTCTCTCTGGGTTCTCTCTCCCTCTGGGCTTGGTTTGGGTTTGGTTTGGGTTTGGTTTGGGTTGGGTTTGGTTTGGGTTTGGTTTGGGTTTGGTTTGGTTTGGTTTGGGTTTGGTTTGGGTTTGGTTTGGGTTTGGGTTTGGTTTGGGTTTAGTTTAGGTCTCTTTCTGTCTCTTTGTCTCTCTCTCTATCTCTCCGTCTCTCTGGGTTCTCTCTGCCTCTGGGTTTGGTTTGGGTTTGGTTTGGTTTGGTTTGGTTTGGGTTTAATTTGGTTTGGTTTCTCTGTCTCTCTGTCTCTCTCTCTGTCTATCTGGGTTCTCACTGCCTCTGGATTCGGTTTGGGTTTGGTTTGGTTTGGGTTTGGGTTTGGTTTGGGTTTGGTTTGGTTTGGGTCTCTGTCTCTCTCGCTATCTCTCTCTCTGGCTATTTGTCTCTCTGTCTCTCTCTCTCTGTCTCTCTGGGTTCTCTCTGCCTCTGGGTTTGGTTTGGGTCTCTGTCTCTCTCTCTCTATCTCTCTCTCTGTCTCTCTGGGTTCTCTGTGCCTCTGGGTTCGGTTTGGGTTTCGTTTGGTTTGGGTTTGGGTTTGGTTTGGGTTTGGGTTAGGTTTTGTTTAGTTTTTGTTTGGGTTTGGTTTGGGTTTGGTTTGGTTTGGTTTGGTTTGGGTTTGGTTTGGGTCTCTGTCTCTCTCTCTGTCTCTCTGGGTTCTCTCTCCCTCTGGGCTTGGTTTGGGTTTGGTTTGGGTTTGGTTTGGGTTGGGTTTGGTTTGGGTTTGGTTTGGGTTTGGGTCTCTGTCTCTCTCTGTCTCTCTGGGTGCTCAATGCCTCTGGGTTTGGTTTGGGTTTGGTTTGGTTTGGTTTGGGTTTGGGTTTGGTTTGGGTTTGGGTTTGGGTTTGGTTTGGGTCTCTGTCTCTCTCTCACTGTCTCTCTGGGTTCTCTCTGCCTCTGGGTTTGGTTTGGGTTTGGTTTGGTTTGGTTTGGGTCTCTGTCTGTCTCGCTATCTCTTTCTCTGGCTGTTTGTCTCTCTGTCTCTCTCCGTCTCTCTGGGTTCTCTCTGCCTCTGGGTTTGGTTTGGGTCTCTGTCTCTCTCTCTATCTCTCTCTCTGTCTCTCTGTGTCTCTCTGTCCCTCTGGGTTCTCACTGCTTCTGGGTTTGGTTTATGTTTGGTTTGGGTTTGGTTTGGTTTGGTTTGGTTTGGGTTTGGTTTGGTTTGGGTTTGGTTTGGGTCTCTGTCTCTCTCTCTCTCTCTGGCTCTCTGTCTCTCTGGGTTCTCACTGACTCTGGGTTTGGTTTGGGTCTCTGTCTCTCTCTCTCTATCTCTCTCTCTGTCTCTCTAGGTTCTCTGTGCCTCTGGGTTCGGTTTGGGTTTGGTTTGGTTTGGGTTTGGGTTTGGTTTGGGTTTGGTTTGGTTTGGGTCTCTGTCTCTCTCTCTCTATCTCTCTCTCTGGCTCTTTGTCTCTCTGTCTCTCTCTGTCTCTCTGGGTTCTCTCTGCCTCTATGTTTGTTTTGGGTTTGGTTTGGTTTGGTTTGGTTTGGGTTTGGTTTGGGTTTGGTATGGTTTGGTTTGGGTTTGGTTTGGTTTGGTTTGGTTTGGGTTTGGTTTGGGTTTGGGTTTGGTTTGGTTTTGTTTGGGTCTCTGTCTCTCTGGCTTCTCTCTCCCTCTGGGCTTGGTTTGGGTTTGGTTTGGGTTTGGTTTGGGTTGGGTTTGGTTTGGGTTTGGTTTGGGTTGGGTTTGGTTTGGGTTTGGTTTGGGTTTGGGTCTCTGTCTCTCTCTGTCTCTCTGGGTTCTCACTGCCTCCGGGTTTGGTTTGGGTTTGGTTTGGTTTGGTTTGGGTTTGGGTTTGGTTTGGGTTTGGGTTTGGGTTTGGTTTGGGTCTCTGTCTCTCTCTCTCTGTCTCTCTGGGTTCTCTCTGCCTCTGGGTTTGGTTTGGGTTTGGTTTGGTTTGGTTTGGGTCTCTGTCTGTCTCGCTATCTCTTTCTCTGGCCGTTTGTCTCTCTGTCTCTCTCCGTCTCTCTGGGTTCTCTCTGCCTCTGGGTTTGGTTTGGGTCTCTGTCTCTCTCTCTATCTCTCTCTCTGTCTCTCTGTCTCTCTCTGTCCCTTTGGGTTCTCACTGCTTCTGGGTTTGGTTTATGTTTGGTTTGGTTTGGGTCTCTGTCTCTTTCTCTATCTCTCTCTCTGGCTCTTTGTCTCTCTGTCTCTCTCTGTCTCTCTGGGTTTGGTTTGGGTTTGGTTTGGTTGGGGTTTGGTTTGGTTTGGTTTGGTTTGGTTTGGGTTTGGTTTGGGTTGGTTTGGGTTTGGGTTTGGTTTGGGTTTGGGTTTGGGTTTGGTTTGGGTCTCTGTCTCTCTCTCTCTGTCTCTCTGGGTTCTCTCTGCCTCTGGGTTTGGTTTGGGTTTGGTTTGGTTTGGTTTGGGTCTCTGTCTGTCTCGCTATCTCTTTCTCTGGCTGTTTGTCTCTCTGTCTCTCTCCGTCTCTCTGGGTTCTCTCTGCCTCTGGGTTTGGTTTGGGTCTCTGTCTCTCTCTCTATCTCTCTCTCTGTCTCTCTGTCTCTCTCTGTCCCTTTGGGTTCTCACTGCTTCTGGGTTTGGTTTATGTTTGGTTTGGTTTGGGTCTCTGTCTCTTTCTCTATCTCTCTCTCTGGCTCTTTGTCTCTCTGTCTCTCTCTGTCTCTCTGGGTTTGGTTTGGGTTTGGTTTGGTTGGGGTTTGGTTTGGTTTGGTTTGGTTTGGTTTGGGTTTGGTTTGGGTTGGGTTTGGTTTGGGTTTGGTTTGGGTTTGGTTTGGTTTGGTTTGGGTTTGGTTTGGGTTTGGTTTGGGTTTGGTTTGGTTTGGGTCTCTGTCGCTCTCTCTATCTCTCTCTCTGGCGCTTTGTCTCTCTGTCTCTCTCTGTCTCTCTGGGTTCTCTCTGCCTCTGGGTTTGGTTTGGGTTCGGTTTGGTTTGGTTTGGTTTGGGTTTGGGTCTCTGTCCCTCTCGCTATCTCTCTCTCTGGCCGTTTGTCTCTCTGTCTCTCTCTGTCTCTCTGGGTTCTCTCTGCCTCTGGGTTTGGTTTGGGTCTCTGTCTCTCTCTCTAGCTCTCTCTCTGTCTCTCTGTCTCTCTCTGTCCCTCTCGGTTCTCTCTGCTTCTGGGTTTGGTTTGGGTTTGGTTTGGTTTGAGTTTGGGTTTGGTTTGGGTTTGATTTGGTATGGGTTTGGTTTGGTTTGGTTCTCTGTCTCTCTCGCTATCTCTCTCTCTGGCTGTTTGTCTCTCTGTCTCTCTCTGTCTCTCTGGGTTCTCTCTGCCTCTGGGTTTGGTTTGGGTTTGGTCTAGTTTGGTTTGGTTTGGTTTGGGTTTGGTTTGGGTTTGGTTTGGGTTTGGTCTGGTTTGGTTTGGTTTGGGTTTGGTTTGGGTTTGGTTTGGGTTTAGTTTGGGTCTCTTTCTGTCTCTTTGTCTCTCTCTCTATTTCTCCGTCTCTCTGGGTTCTCTCTCCCTCTGGGCTTGGTTTGGGTTTGGTTTGGGTTTGGTTTGGGTTGGGTTTAGTTTGGATTTGGTTTGGGTTTGGTTTGGTTTGGGTTTGGTTTGGTTTGGGTCTCTGTCTCTCTCTCTATCTCTCTCTCTGTCTCTCTGTCTCTCTCTCTGTCTCTCTGGGTTCTCACTGCCTCTGGGTTTAGTTTGGGTTTGGTTTGGTTTGGGTTTGGTCTGGTTTGGTTTGGTTTGGTTTGGGTTTGCTTTGGGTTTGGTCTGGTTTGGTTTGGTTTGGGTTTGGTTTGGGTTTGGGTCTCTGTCTCTCTCTCTATCTCTCTCTCTGTCTCTCTGTCTCTCTCTCTGTCTCTCTGGGTTCTCACTGCCTCTGGGTTTAGTTTGGGTTTGGTTTGGTTTGGGTTTGATTTGGTTTGGTTTGGGTTTAGTTTGGGTCTCTTTCTGTCTCTTTGTCTCTCTCTCTATCTCTCCGTCTCTCTGAGTTCTCGCTGCCTCTGGGTTTGGTTTGGGTTTGGTTTGGTTTGGTTTGGTTTGGTTTGGGTTTGATTTGGTTTGGTGTGGGTCTCTGTCGGTCTCTCTGTCTCTCTGGGTTCTCTCTGCCTCAGGGTTTGGTTTGGGTCTCTGTCTCTCTCTCTATCTCTCTCTCTGTCTCTTTGTCTCTCTCTGTCCCTCTGGGTTTGGTTTGGGTTTGGCTTGGTTTGGGTTTGGGTTTGGTTTGGGTTTGGTTTGGTTTGGTTTGGGTTTGGTTTGGGTTTGGTTTGGTTTGGGTTTGGTTTGGTTTGGGTTTGGTTTGGGTTTGGTTTGGGTTTAGTTTGGGTCTCTCTCTGGCCGTTTGTCTCTCTGTCTCTCTCTGTCTCTCTGGGTTCTCTCTGCCTCTGGGTTTGGTTTGGGTCTCTATCTCTCTCTCTATCTCTCTCTCTGTCTCTCTGTCTCTCTCTGTCCCTCTCGGTTCTCTCTGCATCTGGGTTTGGTTTGGGTTTGGTTTGGTTTGAGTTTGGGTTTGGTTTGGGTTTGATTTGGTATGGGTTTGGTTTGGTTTGGTTCTCTGTCTCTCTCGCTATCTCTCTCTCTGGCTGTTTGTCTCTCTGTCTCTCTCTGTCTCTCTGGGTTCTCTCTGCCTCTGGGTTTGGTTTGGGTTTGGTCTAGTTTGGTTTGGTTTGGTTTGGGTTTGGTTTGGGTTTGGTCTGGTTTGGTTTGGTTTGGGTTTGGTTTGGGTTTGGTTTGGGTTTAGTTTGGGTCTCTTTCTGTCTCTTTGTCTCTCTCTCTATTTCTCCGTCTCTCTGGGTTCTCTCTCCCTCTGGGCTTGGTTTGGGTTTGGTTTGGGTTTGGTTTGGGTTGGGTTTGGTTTGGGTTTGGTTTGGGTTTGGTTTGGTTTGGGTTTGGTTTGGTTTGGGTCTCTGTCTCTCTCTCTATCTCTCTCTCTGTCTCTCTGTCTCTCTCTCTGTCTCTCTGGGTTCTCACTGCCTCTGGGTTTAGTTTGGGTTTGGTTTGGTTTGGGTTTGATTTGGTTTGGTTTGGGTTTAGTTTGGGTCTCTTTCTGTCTCTTTGTCTCTCTCTCTATCTCTCCGTCTCTCTGAGTTCTCTCTGCCTCTGGGTTTGGTTTGGGTTTGGTTTGGTTTGGTTTGGTTTGGGTTTGATTTGGTTTGGTGTGGGTCTCTGTCGGTCTCTCTGTCTCTCTGGGTTCTCTCTGCCTCAGGGTTTGGTTTGGGTCTCTGTCTTTCTCTCTATCTCTCTCTCTGTCTCTTTGTCTCTCTCTGTCCCTCTGGGTTTTGTTTGGGTTTGGCTTGGTTTGGGTTTGGGTTTGGTTTGGGTTTGGTTTGGTTTGGTTTGGGTTTGGTTTGGGTTTGGTTTGGTTTGGGTTTGGTTTGGGTTTAGTTTGGGTCTCTCTCTGGCCATTTGTCTCTCTGTCTCTCTCTGTCTCTCTGGGTTCTCTCTGCCTCTGGGTTTGGTTTGGGTCTCTGTCCCTCTCTCTATCTCTCTCTCTGTCTCTCTGTCTCTCTCTGTCCCTCTCGGTTCTCTCTGCTTCTGGGTTTGGTTTGGGTTTGGTTTGGTTTGAGTTTGGGTTTGGTTTGGGTTTGATTTGGTTTGGGTTTGGTTTGGTATGGTTCTCTGTCTCTCTCGCTATCTCTCTCTCTGGCTGTTTGTCTCTCTCTCTCTCTCTGTCTCTCTGGGTTCTCTCTGCCTCTGGGTTTGGTTTGGTTTGGTTTGGGTTTGGTTTGGGTTTGGTCTGGTTTGGTTTGGTTTGGGTTTGATTTGGTTTGGTTTGGGTTTAGTTTGGGTCTCTTTCTGTCTCTTTGTCTCTCTCTCTATCTCACCGTCTCTCTGAGTTCTCTCTGCCTCTGGGTTTGGTTTGGGTTTGGTTTGGTTTGGTTTGGTTTGGTTTGGGTTTGATTTGGTTTGGTGTGGGTCTCTGTCGGTCTCTCTGTCTCTCTGGGTTCTCTCTGCCTCAGGGTTTGGTTTGGGTCTCTGTCTCTCTCTCTATCTCTCTCTCTGTCTCTCTGTCTCTCTCTGTCCCTCTCGGTTCTCTCTGCTTCTGGGTTTGGTTTGGGTTTGGTTTGGTTTGAGTTTGGGTTTGGTTTGGGTTTGATTTGGTTTGGGTTTGGTTTGGTTTGGTTCTCTGTCTCTCTCGCTATCTCTCTCTCTGGCTGTTTGCCTCTCTGTCTCTCTCTGTCTCTCTGGGTTCTCTCTGCCTCTGGGTTTGGTTTGGGTTTGGTCTAGTTTGGTTTGGTTTGGTTTGGGTTTGGTTTGGGTTTGGTCTGGTTTGGTTTGGTTTGGGTTTGGTTTGGGTTTGGTTTGGGTTTAGTTTGGGTCTCTTTCTGTCTCTTTGTCTCTCTCTCTATTTCTCCGTCTCTCTGGGTTCTCTCTCCCTCTGGGCTCGGTTTGGGTTTGGTTTGGGTTTGGTTTGGGTTGGGTTTGGTTTGGGTTTGGTTTGGGTTTGGTTTGGTTTGGGTTTGGTTTGGTTTGGGTTTGGTTTGGGTTTGGTTTGGGTTTAGTTTGGGTCTCTCTCTGGCCGTTTGTCTCTCTGTCTCTCTCTGTCTCTCTGGGTTCTCTCTGCCTCTGGGTTTGGTTTGGGTCTCTGTCTCTCTCTCTATCTCTCTCTCTGTCTCTCTGTCTCTCTCTATCCCTCTCGGTTCTCTCTGCTTCGGGGTTTGGTTTGGGTTTGGTTTGGTTTGAGTTTGGGTTTGGTTTGGGTTTGATTTGGTTTGGGTTTGGTTTGGTATGGTTCTCTGTCTCTCTCGCTATCTCTCTCTCTGGCTGTTTGTCTCTCTCTCTCTCTCTGTCTCTCTGGGTTCTCTCTGCCTCTGGGTTTGGTTTGGGTTTGGTCTGGTTTGGTTTGGTTTGGTTTGGGTTTGGTTTGGGTTTGGTCTGGTTTGGTTTGGTTTGGGTTTGATTTGGTTTGGTTTGGGTTTAGTTTGGGTCTCTTTCTGTCTCTTTGTCTCTCTCTCTATCTCTCCGTCTCTCTGAGTTCTCTCTGCCTCTGGGTTTGGTTTGGGTTTGGTTTGGTTTGGTTTGGTTTGGTTTGGGTTTGATTTGGTTTGGTGTGGGTCTCTGTCGGTCTCTCTGTCTCTCTGGGTTCTCTCTGCCTCAGGGTTTGGTTTGGGTCTCTGTCTCTCTCTCTATCTCTCTCTCTGTCTCTTTGTCTCTCTCTGTCCCTCTGGGTTTGGTTTGGGTTTAGCTTGGTTTGGGTTTGGGTTTGGTTTGGGTTTGGTTTGGTTTGGTTTGGGTTTGGTTTGGGTTTGGTTTGGGTTTGGTTTGGTTTGGGTTTGGTTTGGTTTGGGTTTGGTTTGGTTTGGGTTTGGTTTGGGTTTAGTTTGGGTCTCTCTCTGGCCGTTTGTCTCTCTATCTCTCTGTCTCTCTCTCTGTCTCTCTGGGTTCTCTCTGCCTCTGGGTTTGGTTTGGGTCTCTGTCTCTCTCTCTATCTCTCTCTCTGTCTCTTTGTCTCTCTCTGTCCCTCTCGGTTCTCTCTGCTTCTGGGTTTGGTTTGGGTTTGGTTTGGTTTGGGTTTGGGTCTCTGTCTCTCTCTGTCTCTCTGGGTTCTCACTGCCTCCGGGTTTGGTTTGGATTTGGTTTGGTTTGGGTTTGGTTTGGTTTGGTTTGGGTTTGGTTTGAGTTTGGTTTTGGTTTGGGTTTGGGTTTGGTTTGGGTCTCTGTCTCTCTCTCTCTCTGTCTCTCTGGGTTCTCTCTCCCTCTGGGCTTGGTTTGGGTTTGGTTTGGGTTTGGGTTAGGTTTTGTTTGGTTTGGTTTGGGTTTGGTTTGGGTCTCTGTCTCTCTCTCTCTGTCTCTCTGGGTTCTCTCTGCCTCTGGGTTTGGTTTGGGTTTGGTTTGGTTTGGTTTGGGTCTCTGTCTGTCTCGCTATCTCTTTCTCTGGCTGTTTGTCTCTCTGTCTCTCTCCGTCTCTCTGGGTTCTCTCTGCCTCTGGGTTTGGTTTGGGTCTCTGTCTCTCTCTCTATCTCTCTCTCTGTCTCTCTGTCTCTCTCTGTCCCTCTGGGTTCTCACTGCTTCTGGGTTTGGTTTATGTTTGGTTTGGTTTGGGTCTCTGTCTCTTTCTCTATCTCTCTCTCTGGCTCTTTGTCTCTCTCTGTCCGTCTGGGTTCTCACTGCTTCTGGGTTTGGTTTGGGTCTCTGTCTCTCTCTCTATCTCTCTGTCTGTCTCTCTGTCTCTCTCTGTCTCTCTGGGTTCTCTCTCCCTCTGGGCTTGGTTTGGGTTTGGATTGGGTTTGGTTTGGGTTGGGTTTGGTTTGGGTTTGGTTTGGTTTGGTTTGGGTCTCTGTCTCTCTCTCTCTCTCTGGCTCTCTGTCTCTCTGGGTTCTCACTGACTCTGGGTTTGGTTTGGGTCTCTGTGTCTCTCTCTCTATCTCTCTCTCTGTCTCTCTGGGTTCTCTGTGCCTCTGGGTTCGGTTTGGGTTTGGTTTGGTTTGGGTTTGGGTTTGGTTTGGGTTTGGTTTGGTTTGGGCCTCTGTCTCTCTCGCTCTATCTCTCTCTCTGTCTCTCTCTGTCTCTCTGGGTTCTCTCTGCCTCTGGGTTTGGTTTGGGTTTGGTTTGGTTGGGGTTTGGTTTGGTTTGGTTTGGTTTGGTTTTGGTTTGGTTTTGTTTGGGTCTCTGTCACTCTCTCTATCTCTCTCTCTCTGGCTGTTTGTCTCTCTGTCTCTCTGGGTTCTCTCAGCCTCTGGGTTTGGTTTGGGTTTGGTTTGGTTGGGGTTTGGTTTGGTATTGGTTTGGTTTCGTTTGGGTTTGGTTTGGTTTGGTTTGGGTCTCTGTCTGTCTCGCTATCTCTCTCTCTGTCTCTCTGTCTCTCTCTGTCCCTCTGGGTTCTCACCGCTTCTGGGTTTGGTTTGGGTCTCTGTCTCTCTCTCTCTCTCTGTCTCTCTGGGTTCTCTCTGCCTCTGGGTTTGGTTTGGGTTTGGTTTGGTTTGGTTTGGGTGTCTGTCTGTCTCGCTATCTCTCTCTCTGGCTGTTTGTCTCTCTGTCTCTCTCTGTCTCTCTGGGTTCTCTCTGCCTCTGGGTTTGGTTTGGGTCTCTGTCTCTCTCTCTATCTCTCTCTCTGTCTCTCTGTCTCTCTCTGTCCCTCTGGGTTCTCACTGCTTCTGGGTTTGGTTTGGGTTTGGTTTGGTTTGGGTTTGGGTTTGGTTTGGGTTTGGTTTGGTTTAGGTCTCTGTCTCTTTCTCTATCTCTCTCTCTCTGGCTCTTTGTCTCTCTGTCTCTCTGTCTCTCTGGGTTCTCTCTGCCTCTGGGTTTGGTTTGGGTTTGGTTTATTTGGGGTTTGGTTTGGTTTTGGTTTGGTTTTGTTTGGGTCTCTGTCTCTCTCTCTATCTCGCTCTCTGGCTGTTTGTCTCTCTGTCCCTCTGGGTTCTCTCTGCCTCTGGGTTTGGTTTGGGTTTGGTTTGGTTGGGGTTTGGTTTGGTTTTGGTTTGGTTTGGTTTGGGTTTGGTTTGGTTTGGTTTGGGTCTCTGTCTCTCTCTCTATCTCTCTCTCTGTCTCTCTGTCTCTCTCTGTCCCTCTGGGTTCTCACTGCTTCTGGGTTTGGTTTGGGTCTCTGTCTCTCTCTCCATCTCTCTTTCTGTCTCTCTCTGTCCCTCTGGGTTCTCACTGCCTCTGGGTTTGGTTTGGGTTTGGTTTGGTTTGGGTTTGGTTTGGTTTGGTTTGGGTGTCTGTCTGTCTCGCTATCTCTCTCTCTGGCTGTTTGTCTCTCTGTCTCTCTCTGTCTCTCTGGGTTCTCTCTGCCTCTGGGTTTGGTTTGGGTCTCTGTCTCTCTCTCTATCTCTCTCTCTGTCTCTCTGTCTCTCTCTGTCCCTCTGGGTTCTCACTGCTTCTGGGTTTGGTTTGGGTTTGGTTTGGTTTGGGTTTGGGTTTGGTTTGGGTTTGGTTTGGTTTAGGTCTCTGTCTCTTTCTCTATCTCTCTCTCTCTGGCTCTTTGTCTCTCTGTCTCTCTGTCTCTCTGGGTTCTCTCTGCCTCTGGGTTTGGTTTGGGTTTGGTTTATTTGGGGTTTGGTTTGGTTTTGGTTTGGTTTTGTTTGGGTCTCTGTCTCTCTCTCTATCTCTCTCTCTGGCTGTTTGTCTCTCTGTCCCTCTGGGTTCTCTCTGCCTCTGGGTTTGGTTTGGGTTTGGTTTGGTTGGGGTTTGGTTTGGTTTTGGTTTGGTTTGGTTTGGGTTTGGTTTGGTTTGGTTTGGGTCTCTGTCTCTCTCTCTATCTCTCTCTCTGTCTCTCTGTCTCTCTCTGTCCCTCTGGGTTCTCACTGCTTCTGGGTTTGGTTTGGGTTTGGTTTGGTTTGGGTTTGGGTTTGGTTTGGGTTTGGTTTGGTTTGGGTCTCTATCTCTTTCTCTATCTCTCTCTCTGGCTCTTTGTCTCTCTGTCTCTCTCTGTCTGCCTGGGTTCTCTCTGCCTCTGGGTTTGGTTTGGGTTTGGTTTGGTTGCGGTTTGGTTTGGTTTGGTTTGGTTTGGTTTTGGTTTGGTTTTGTTTGGGTCTCTGTGTCTCTCTCTATCTCTCTCTCTGGCTGTTTGTCCCTCTGTCTCTCTGGGTTCTCTCTGCCTCTGGGTTTGGTTTGGGTTTGGGTTTGGTTTGGGTCTCTGTCTCTCTCTCTCTCTGTCTCTCTGGGTTCTCTCTCCCTCTGGGCTTGGTTTGGGTTTGGTTTGGGTTTGGGTCTCTGTCTCTCTCTGTCTCTCTGGGTTCTCACTGCCTCCGGGTTTGGTTTGGGTTTGGTTTGGTGTGGTTTGGGTTTGGTTTGAGTTTGGGTTTGGTTTTGGTTTGGGTTTGGGTTTGGTTTGGGTCTCTGTCTCTCTCTCTGTCTCTCTGGGTTCTCTCTCCCTCTGGGCTTGGTTTGGGTTTGGTTTGGGTTTGGGTTAGGTTTTGTTTAGTTTTTGTTTGGGTTTGGTTTGGGTTTGGTTTGGTTTGGTTTGGTTTGGGTTTGGTTTGGGTCTCTGTCTCTCTCTCTGTCTCTCTGGGTTCTCTCTCCCTCTGGGCTTGGTTTGGGTTTGGTTTGGGTTTGGTTTGGGTTTGGGTTAGGTTTTGTTTAGTTTTTGTTTGGTTTGGGTTTGGGTTTGGGTTTGGTTTGGGTCTCTGTCTCTCTCTCTCGGTCTCTCTGGGTTCTCTCTGCCTCTGGGTTTGGTTTGGGTTTGGTTGGGTTTGGTTTGGGTCTCTGTCTGTCTCGCTATCTCTTTCTCTGGCTGGTTGTCTCTCTGTCTCTCTCCGTCTCTCTGGGTTCTCTCTGCCTCTGGGTTTGGTTTGGGTCTCTGTCTCTCTCTCTATCTCTCTCTCTGTCTCTCTGTCTCTCTCTGTCCCTCTGGATTCTCACTGCTTCTGGGTTTGGTTTATGTTTGGTTTGGTTTGGGTCTCTGTCTCTTTCTCTATCTCTCTCTCTGGCTCTTTGTCTCTCTGTCTCTCTCTGGCTCTCTGGGTTTGGTTTGGGTTTGGTTTGGTTGGGGTTTGGTTTGGTTTGGTTTGGTTTGGTTTTGGTTTGGTTTGGTTTTGGTTTGGTTTGGTTTGGTTTGGGTTTGGTTTGGGTTTGGTATGGTTTGGTTTGGGTTTGGTTTGGTTTGGTTTGGGTTTAGTTTGGGTTTGGGTTTGGTTTGGGTTTGGGTTTGGTTTGGGTTTGGTTTGGTTTGGGTTTGGTTTGGGTTTGGTTTGGGTTTGGTTTGGGTTTGGTTTGGTTTGGGTTTGGTTTGGTTTGGTTTGGGTTTGGTTTGGGTTTGGTTTGGGTTTGGTTTGGGTTTGGTTTGGTTTGGGTTTGGTTTGGTTTGGGTCTCTGTCTCTCTCTCTATCTCTCTCTCTGTCTCTCTGTCTCTCTCTCTGTCTCTCTGGGTTCTCACTGCCTCTGGGTTTAGTTTGGGTTTGGTTTGGTTTGGGTTTGGGTTTGGTTTGTGTTTGGTTTGGTTTGGGTCTCTGTCGCTCTCTCTATCTCTCTCTCTGGCGCTTTGTCTCTCTGTCTCTCTCTGTCTCTCTGGGTTCTCTCTGCCTCTGGGTTTGGTTTGGGTTTGGTCTGGTTTGGTTTGGGTTTGGTTTGGGTTTGGTCTGGTTTGGTTTGGTTTGGGTTTGGTTTGGGTTTGGTTTGGGTTTAGTTTGGGTCTCTTTCCGTCTCTTTGTCTCTCTGTCTATCTCTCCGTCTCTCTGGGTTCTCTCTCCCTCTGGGCTTGGTTTGGGTTTGGTTTGGGTTTGGGTTGGGTTTGGTTTGGTTTGGGTTTGGTTTGGTTTAGTTTGGTTTGGGTTTGGTTTGGGTTTGGTTTGGGTTTGGGTTTGGGTTGGGTTTAGTTTAGGTCTCTTTCTGTCTCTTTGTCTCTCTCTCTATCTCTCCGTCTCTCTGGGTTCTCTCTGCCTCTGGGTTTGGTTTGGGTTTGGTTTGGTTTGGTTTGGGTTTAATTTGGTTTGGTTTCTCTGTCTCTCTGTCTCTCTCTCTGTCTCTCTGGGTTCTCACTGCCTCTGGATTCGGTTTGGGTTTGGTTTGGTTTGGGTTTGGGTTTGGTTTGGGTTTGGTTTGGTTTGGGTCTCTGTCTCTCTCTCTCTCTATCTCTCTCTCTGGCTGTTTGTCTCTCTGTCTCTCCCTGTCTCTCTGGGTTCTCTCTGCCTCTGGGTTTGGTTTGGGTCTCTGTCTCTCCCTCTCTATCTCTCTCTCTGTCTCTCTGTCTCTCTCTGTCCCTCTGGGTTCTCACTGCTTCTAGGTTTGGTTTATGTTTGGTTTGGTTTGGGTTTGGGTTTGGTTTGGGTTTGGTTTGGTTTGGGTCTCTGTCTCTCTCGCTATCTCTCTCTCTGGCTATTTGTCTCTCTGTCTCTCTCTCTGTCTCTCTGGGTTCTCTCTGCCTCTGGGTTTGGTTTGGGTTTGGTTTGGTTTGGGTTTGGTTTGGTTTGGTTCGGGTCTCTGTCTGTCTCGCTATCTCTCTCTCTGTCTCTGTGTCTCTCTCTGTCCCTCTGGGTTCTCACTGCTTCTGGGTTTGGTTTGGGTCTCTGTCTCTCTCTCTATCTCTCTTTCTGTCCCTCTGGGTTCTCACTGCTTCTGGGTTTGGTTTGGGTTTGGTTTGGTTTGGGTCTCTGTCTCTCTCGCTATCTCTCTCTCTGGCTATTTGTCTCTCTGTCTCTCTCTCTGTCTCTCTGGGTTCTCTCTGTCTCTGGGTTTGGTTTGGGTTTGGTTTGGTTTGGGTTTGGTTTGGTTTGGTTCGGGTCTCTGTCTGTCTCGCTATCTCTCTCTCTGTCTCTGTGTCTCTCTCTGTCCCTCTGGGTTCTCACTGCTTCTGGGTTTGGTTTGGGTCTCTGTCTCTCTCTCTATCTCTCTTTCTGTCTCTCTGTCTCTCTCTGTCCCTCTGGGTTCTCACTGCTTCTGGGTTTGGTTTGGGTTCGGTTTGGTTTAGGTTTGGGTTTGGTTTGGGTTTGGTTTGGTTTGGGTCTCTGTCTCTTTCTCTATCTCTGTCTCTGGCTCTTTGTCTCTCTGTCTCTCTCTGTCTCTCTGGGTTCTCTCTGCCTCTGTGTTTGTTTTGGGTTTGGTTTGGTTTGGTTTGGGGTTGGGTTGGTTTGGGTTTGGTATGGTTCGGTTTGGGTTTGGTTTGGTTTGGTTTGGGTTTGGTTTGGGTTTGGGTTTGGTTTGGTTTGGTTTGGGTTTGGTTTGGGTTTGGGTTTGGTTTGGGTTTTGTTTAGGTCTCTTTCTGTCTCTTTGTCTCTCTCTCTATCTCTCCGTCTCTCTGGGTTCTCTCTGCCTCTGGGTTTGGTTTGGGCTTGGTTTGGTTTGGTTTGGTTTGGGTTTGATTTGGTTTGGTTTCTCTGTCTCTCTGTCTCTCTCTCTGTCTCTCTGGGTACTCTCTCCCTCTGGGCTTGGTTTGGGTTTGGTTTGGGTTTGGTTTAGGTTTGGTTTGGGTTTGGTTTAGGTTTGGTTTGGGTTTGGTTTGGGTCTCTGTCTCTCTCTCTCTCTCTGGCTCTCTGTCTCTCTGGGTTCTCACTGACTCTGGGTTTGGTTTGGGTCTCTGTCTCTCTCTCTCTATCTCTCTCTCTGTCTCTCTGGGTTCTCTGTGCCTCTGGGTTCGGTTTGGGTTTGGTTTGGTTTGGGTTTGGGTTTGGTTTGGGTTTGGGTTAGGTTTTGTTTAGTTTTTGTTTGGGTTTGGTGTGGGTTTGGTTTGGTTGCGGTTTGGTTTGGTTTGGTTTGGTTTGGTTTTGGTTTGGTTTTGTTTGGGTCTCTGTGTCTCTCTCTATCTCTCTCTCTGGCTGTTTGTCCCTCTGTCTCTCTGGGTTCTCACTGCCTCCGGGTTTGGTTTGGGTTTGGTTTGGTTTGGTTTGGGTTTGGATTGGGTTTGGTTTGGTTTGGTTTGGTTTGGTTTGGTTTGGTTTGGGTCTCTGTCTCTCTGGCTTCTCTCTCCCTCTGGGCTTGGTTTGGGTTTGGTTTGGGTTTGGTTTGGGTTGGGTTTGGTTTGGGTTTGGTTTGGGTTGGGTTTGGTTTGGGTTTGGTTTGGGTTTGGGTCTCTGTCTCTCTCTGTCTCTCTGGGTTCTCACTGCCTCCGGGTTTGGTTTGGGTTTGGTTTGGTTTGGTTTGGGTTTGGGTTTGGTTTGGGTTTGGGTTTGGGTTTGGTTTGGGTCTCTGTCTCTCTCTCTCTGTCTCTCTGGGTTCTCTCTGCCTCTGGGTTTGGTTTGGGTTTGGTTTGGTTTGGTTTGGGTCTCTGTCTGTCTCGCTATCTCTTTCTCTGGCCGTTTGTCTCTCTGTCTCTCTCCGTCTCTCTGGGTTCTCTCTGCCTCTGGGTTTGGTTTGGGTCTCTGTCTCTCTCTCTATCTCTCTCTCTGTCTCTCTGTCTCTCTCTGTCCCTTTGGGTTCTCACTGCTTCTGGGATTGGTTTATGTTTGGTTTGGTTTGGGTCTCTGTCTCTTTCTCTATCTCTCTCTCTGGCTCTTTGTCTCTCTGTCTCTCTCTGTCTCTCTGGGTTTGGTTTGGGTTTGGTTTGGTTGGGGTTTGGTTTGGTTTGGTTTGGTTTGGTTTGGGTTTGGTTAGGGTTGGGTTTGGTTTGCGTTTGGTTTGGGTTTGGTTTGGTTTGGTTTGGGTTTGGTTTGGGTCTCTGTCTCTCTCTCTCTCTATCTCTCTCTCTGGCTGTTTGTCTCTCTGTCTCTCCCTGTCTCTCTGGGTTCTCTCTGCCTCTGGGTTTGGTTTGGGTCTCTGTCTCTCCCTCTCTATCTCTCTCTCTGTCTCTCTGTCTCTCTCTGTCCCTCTGGGTTCTCACTGCTTCTAGGTTTGGTTTATGTTTGGTTTGGTTTGGGTTTGGGTTTGGTTTGGGTTTGGTTTGGTTTGGGTCTCTGTCTCTCTCGCTATCTCTCTCTCTGGCTATTTGTCTCTCTGTCTCTCTCTCTGTCTCTCTGGGTTCTCTCTGCCTCTGGGTTTGGTTTGGGTTTGGTTTGGTTTGGGTCTCTGTCTCTCTCGCTATCTCTCTCTCTGGCTATTTGTCTCTCTGTCTCTCTCTCTGTCTCTCTGGGTTCTCTCTGTCTCTGGGTTTGGTTTGGGTTTGGTTTGGTTTGGGTTTGGTTTCGTTTGGTTCGGGTCTCTGTCTGTCTCGCTATCTCTCTCTCTGTCTCTGTGTCTCTCTCTGTCCCTCTGGGTTCTCACTGCTTCTGGGTTTGGTTTGGGTCTCTGTCTCTCTCTCTATCTCTCTTTCTGTCTCTCTGTCTCTCTCTGTCCCTCTGGGTTCTCACTGCTTCTGGGTTTGGTTTGGGTTCGGTTTGGTTTAGGTTTGGGTTTGGTTTGGGTTTGGTTTGGTTTGGGTCTCTGTCTCTTTCTCTATCTCTCTCTCTGGCTCTTTGTCTCTCTGTCTCTCTCTGTCTCTCTGGGTTCTCTCTGCCTCTGTGTTTGTTTTGGGTTTGGTTTGGTTTGGTTTGGGGTTGGGTTGGTTTGGGTTTGGTATGGTTCGGTTTGGGTTTGGTTTGGTTTGGTTTGGGTTTGGTTTGGGTTTGTGTTTGGTTTGGTTTGGTTTGGGTTTGGTTTGGGTTTGGGTTTGGTTTGGGTTTTGTTTAGGTCTCTTTCTGTCTCTTTGTCTCTCTCTCTATCTCTCCGTCTCTCTGGGTTCTCTCTGCCTCTGGGTTTGGTTTGGGCTTGGTTTGGTTTGGTTTGGTTTGGGTTTGATTTGGTTTGGATTCTCTGTCTCTCTGGGTACTCTCTCCCTCTGGGCTTGGTTTGGGTTTGGTTTGGGTTTGGTTTAGGTTTGGTTTGGGTTTGGTTTGGGTCTCTGTCTCTCTCTCTCTCTCTGGCTCTCTGTCTCTCTGGGTTCTCACTGACTCTGGGTTTGGTTTGGGTCTCTGTCTCTCTCTCTCTATCTCTCTCTCTGTCTCTCTGGGTTCTCTGTGCCTCTGGGTTCGGTTTGGGTTTGGTTTGGTTTGGGTTTGGGTTTGGTTTGGGTCTCTGTCTCTCTCTCTCTATCTCTCTCTCTGTCTCTCTGGGTTCTCTGTGCCTCTGGGTTCGGTTTGGGTTTGGTTTGGTTTGGGTTTGGGTTTGGTTTGGGTTTGGGTTAGGTTTTGTTTAGTTTTTGTTTGGGTTTGGTGTGGGTCTCTGTCTCTCTGGCTTCTCTCTCCCTCTGGGCTTGGTTTGGGTTCGGTTTGGGTTTGGTTTGGGTTTGGTTTGGGTTTGGTTTGGGTTGGGTTTGGTTTGGGTTTGGTTTGGGTTTGGGTCTCTGTCTCTCTCTGTCTCTCTGGGTTCTCACTGCCTCCGGGTTTGGTTTGGGTTTGGTTTGGTTTGGTTTGGGTTTGGGTTTGGTTTGGGTTTGGGTTTGGGTTTGGTTTGGGTCTCTGTCTCTCTCTCTCTGTCTCTCTGGGTTCTCTCTGCCTCTGGGTTTGGTTTGGGTTTGGTTTGGTTTGGTTTGGGTCTCTGTCTGTCTCGCTATCTCTTTCTCTGGCCGTTTGTCTCTCTGTCTCTCTCCGTCTCTCTGGGTTCTCTCTGCCTCTGGGTTTGGTTTGGGTCTCTGTCTCTCTCTCTATCTCTCTCTCTGTCTCTCTGTCTCTCTCTGTCCCTTTGGGTTCTCACTGCTTCTGGGATTGGTTTATGTTTGGTTTGGTTTGGGTCTCTGTCTCTTTCTCTATCTCTCTCTCTGGCTCTTTGTCTCTCTGTCTCTCTCTGTCTCTCTGGGTTTGGTTTGGGTTTGGTTTGGTTGGGGTTTGGTTTGGTTTGGTTTGGTTTGGTTTGGGTTTGGTTTGGGTTGGGTTTGGTTTGGGTTTGGTTTGGGTTTGGTTTGGGTTTGGTTTGGGTTTGGTTTGGGTTTGGTTTGGGTTTGGTTTGGTTTGGGTCTCTGTCTCTCTCGCTATCTCTCTCTCTGGCTATTTGTCTCTCTGTCTCTCTCTCTGTCTCTCTGGGTTCTCTCTGCCTCTGGGTTTGGTTTGGGTCTCTGTCTCTCTCTCTCTATCTCTCTCTCTGTCTCTCTGGGTTCTCTGTGCCTCTGGGTTCGGTTTGGGTTTGGTTTGGTTTGGGTTTGGTTTGGGTTTGGTTTGGGTTTGGTTTGGGTTTGGTTTGGGTTTGGTTTGGTTTGGGTTTGGTTTGGGTTTGGTTTGGGTTTGGTTTGGGTTTGGTTTGGGTTTGGTTTGGGTTTGGTTTGGTTTGGGTCTCTGTCTCTCTCGCTATCTCTCTCTCTGGCTATTTGTCTCTCTGTCTCTCTCTCTGTCTCTCTGGGTTCTCTCTGCCTCTGGGTTTGGTTTGGGTCTCTGTCTCTCTCTCTCTATCTCTCTCTCTGTCTCTCTGGGTTCTCTGTGCCTCTGGGTTCGGTTTGGGTTTGGTTTGGTTTGGGTTTGGGTTTGGTTTGGTTTGGGTCTCTGTCGCTCTCTCTATCTCTCTCTCTGGCGCTTTGTCTCTCTGTCTCTCTCTGTCTCTCTGGGTTCTCTCTGCCTCTGGGTTTGGTTTGGGTTCGGTTTGGTTTGGTTTGGTTTGGGTTTGGGTCTCTGTCCCTCTCGCTATCTCTCTCTCTGGCCGTTTGTCTCTCTGTCTCTCTCTGTCTCTCTGGGTTCTCTCTGCCTCTGGGTTTGGTTTGGGTCTCTGTCTCTCTCTCTAGCTCTCTCTCTGTCTCTCTGTCTCTCTCTGTCCCTCTCGGTTCTCTCTGCTTCTGGGTTTGGTTTGGGTTTGGTTTGGTTTGAGTTTGGGTTTGGTTTGGGTTTGATTTGGTTTGGGTTTGGTTTGGTTTGGTTCTCTGTCTCTCTCGCTATCTCTCTCTCTGGCTGTTTGTCTCTCTGTCTCTCTCTGTCTCTCTGGGTTCTCTCTGCCTCTGGGTTCGGTTTGGGTTTGGTCTGGTTTGGTTTGGGTTTGGTTTGGGTTTGGTCTGGTTTGGTTTGGTTTGGGTTTGGTTTGGGTTTGGTTTGGGTTTAGTTTGGGTCTCTTTCCGTCTCTTTGTCTCTCTGTCTATCTCTCCGTCTCTCTGGGTTCTCTCTCCCTCTGGGCTTGGTTTGGGTTTGGTTTGGGTTTGGTTTGGGTTGGGTTTGGTTTGGGTTTGGTTTGGGTTTGGTTTGGTTTGGTTTGGGTTTGGTTTGGGTTTGGTTTGGGTTTGGGTTTGGTTTGGGTTTAGTTTAGGTCTCTTTCTGTCTCTTTGTCTCTCTCTCTATCTCTCCGTCTCTCTGGGTTCTCTCTGCCTCTGGGTTTGGTTTGGGTTTGGTTTGGTTTGGTTTGGTTTGGGTTTAATTTGGTTTGGTTTCTCTGTCTCTCTGTCTCTCTCTCTGTCTATCTGGGTTCTCACTGCCTCTGGATTCGGTTTGGGTTTGGTTTGGTTTGGGTTTGGGTTTGGTTTGGGTTTGGTTTGGTTTGGGTCTCTGTCTCTCTCTCTCTCTATCTCTCTCTCTGGCTGTTTGTCTCTCTGTCTCTCTCTGTCTCTCTGGGTTCTCTCTGCCTCTGGGTTTGGTTTGGGTCTCTGTCTCTCTCTCTCTATCTCTCTCTCTGTCTCTCTGTCTCTCTCTGTCCCTCTGGGTTCTCACTGCTTCTGGGTTTGGTTTATGTTTGATTTGGTTTGGGTTTGGGTTTGGTTTGGGTTTGGTTTGGTTTGGGTCTGTGTCTCTCTCGCTATCTCTCTCTCTGGCTATTTGTCTCTCTGTCTCTCTCTCTCTGTCTCTCTGGGTTCTCTCTGCCTCTGGGTTTGGTTTGGGTCTCTGTCTCTCTCTCTCTATCTCTCTCTCTGTCTCTCTGGGTTCTCTGTGCCTCTGGGTTCGGTTTGGGTTTCGTTTGGTTTGGGTTTGGGTTTGGTTTGGGTTTGGGTTAGGTTTTGTTTAGTTTTTGTTTGGGTTTGGTTTGGGTTTGGTTTGGTTTGGTTTGGTTTGGGTTTGGTTTGGGTCTCTGTCTCTCTCTCTGTCTCTCTGGGTTCTCTCTCCCTCTGGGCTTGGTTTGGGTTTGGTTTGGGTTTGGTTTGGGTTGGGTTTGGTTTGGGTTTGGTTTGGGTTTGGGTCTCTGTCTCTCTCTGTCTCTCTGGGTGCTCAATGCCTCTGGGTTTGGTTTGGGTTTGGTTTGGTTTGGTTTGGGTTTGGGTTTGGTTTGGGTTTGGGTTTGGGTTTGGTTTGGGTCTCTGTCTCTCTCTCACTGTCTCTCTGGGTTCTCTCTGCCTCTGGGTTTGGTTTGGGTTTGGTTTGGTTTGGTTTGGGTCTCTGTCTGTCTCGCTATCTCTTTCTCTGGCTGTTTGTCTCTCTGTCTCTCTCCGTCTCTCTGGGTTCTCTCTGCCTCTGGGTTTGGTTTGGGTCTCTGTCTCTCTCTCTATCTCTCTCTCTGTCTCTCTGTGTCTCTCTGTCCCTCTGGGTTCTCACTGCTTCTGGGTTTGGTTTATGTTTGGTTTGGGTTTGGTTTGGTTTGGTTTGGTTTGGTTTGGGTTTGGGTTTGGTTTGGGTCTCTGTCTCTCTCTCTCTGTCTCTCTGGGTTCTCTCTCCCTCTGGGCTTGGTTTGGGTTTGGTTTGGGTTTGGGTTAGGTTTTGTTTAGTTTTTGTTTGGGTTTGGTTTGGGTTTGGTTTGGTTTGGTTTGGTTTGGGTTTGGTTTGGGTCTCTGTCTCTCTCTCTGTCTCTCTGGGTTCTCTCTCCCTCTGGGCTTGGTTTGGGTTTGGTTTGGGTTTGGTTTGGGTTTGGGTTAGGTTTTGTTTAGTTTTTGTTTGGTTTGGGTTTGGGTTTGGGTTTGGTTTGGGTCTCTGTCTCTCTCTCTCGGTCTCTCTGGGTTCTCTCTGCCTCTGGGTTTGGTTTGGGTTTGGTTGGGTTTGGTTTGGGTCTCTGTCTGTCTCGCTATCTCTTTCTCTGGCTGGTTGTCTCTCTGTCTCTCTCCGTCTCTCTGGGTTCTCTCTGCCTCTGGGTTTGGTTTGGGTCTCTGTCTCTCTCTCTATCTCTCTCTCTGTCTCTCTGTCTCTCTCTGTCCCTCTGGATTCTCACTGCTTCTGGGTTTGGTTTATGTTTGGTTTGGTTTGGGTCTCTGTCTCTTTCTCTATCTCTCTCTCTGGCTCTTTGTCTCTCTGTCTCTCTCTGGCTCTCTGGGTTTGGTTTGGGTTTGGTTTGGTTGGGGTTTGGTTTGGTTTGGTTTGGTTTGGTTTTGGTTTGGTTTGGTTTTGGTTTGGTTTGGTTTGGTTTGGGTTTGGTTTGGGTTTGGTATGGTTTGGTTTGGGTTTGGTTTGGTTTGGTTTGGGTTTAGTTTGGGTTTGGGTTTGGTTTGGGTTTGGGTTTGGTTTGGGTTTGGTTTGGTTTGGGTTTGGTTTGGGTTTGGTTTGGGTTTGGTTTGGGTTTGGTTTGGTTTGGGTTTGGTTTGGTTTGGTTTGGGTTTGGTTTGGGTTTGGTTTGGGTTTGGTTTGGGTTTGGTTTGGTTTGGGTTTGGTTTGGTTTGGGTCTCTGTCTCTCTCTCTATCTCTCTCTCTGTCTCTCTGTCTCTCTCTCTGTCTCTCTGGGTTCTCACTGCCTCTGGGTTTAGTTTGGGTTTGGTTTGGTTTGGGTTTGGGTTTGGTTTGTGTTTGGTTTGGTTTGGGTCTCTGTCGCTCTCTCTATCTCTCTCTCTGGCGCTTTGTCTCTCTGTCTCTCTCTGTCTCTCTGGGTTCTCTCTGCCTCTGGGTTTGGTTTGGGTTTGGTCTGGTTTGGTTTGGGTTTGGTTTGGGTTTGGTCTGGTTTGGTTTGGTTTGGGTTTGGTTTGGGTTTGGTTTGGGTTTAGTTTGGGTCTCTTTCCGTCTCTTTGTCTCTCTGTCTATCTCTCCGTCTCTCTGGGTTCTCTCTCCCTCTGGGCTTGGTTTGGGTTTGGTTTGGGTTTGGGTTGGGTTTGGTTTGGTTTGGGTTTGGTTTGGTTTAGTTTGGTTTGGGTTTGGTTTGGGTTTGGTTTGGGTTTGGGTTTGGGTTGGGTTTAGTTTAGGTCTCTTTCTGTCTCTTTGTCTCTCTCTCTATCTCTCCGTCTCTCTGGGTTCTCTCTGCCTCTGGGTTTGGTTTGGGTTTGGTTTGGTTTGGTTTGGGTTTAATTTGGTTTGGTTTCTCTGTCTCTCTGTCTCTCTCTCTGTCTCTCTGGGTTCTCACTGCCTCTGGATTCGGTTTGGGTTTGGTTTGGTTTGGGTTTGGGTTTGGTTTGGGTTTGGTTTGGTTTGGGTCTCTGTCTCTCTCTCTCTCTATCTCTCTCTCTGGCTGTTTGTCTCTCTGTCTCTCCCTGTCTCTCTGGGTTCTCTCTGCCTCTGGGTTTGGTTTGGGTCTCTGTCTCTCCCTCTCTATCTCTCTCTCTGTCTCTCTGTCTCTCTCTGTCCCTCTGGGTTCTCACTGCTTCTAGGTTTGGTTTATGTTTGGTTTGGTTTGGGTTTGGGTTTGGTTTGGGTTTGGTTTGGTTTGGGTCTCTGTCTCTCTCGCTATCTCTCTCTCTGGCTATTTGTCTCTCTGTCTCTCTCTCTGTCTCTCTGGGTTCTCTCTGCCTCTGGGTTTGGTTTGGGTTTGGTTTGGTTTGGGTTTGGTTTGGTTTGGTTCGGGTCTCTGTCTGTCTCGCTATCTCTCTCTCTGTCTCTGTGTCTCTCTCTGTCCCTCTGGGTTCTCACTGCTTCTGGGTTTGGTTTGGGTCTCTGTCTCTCTCTCTATCTCTCTTTCTGTCCCTCTGGGTTCTCACTGCTTCTGGGTTTGGTTTGGGTTTGGTTTGGTTTGGGTCTCTGTCTCTCTCGCTATCTCTCTCTCTGGCTATTTGTCTCTCTGTCTCTCTCTCTGTCTCTCTGGGTTCTCTCTGTCTCTGGGTTTGGTTTGGGTTTGGTTTGGTTTGGGTTTGGTTTGGTTTGGTTCGGGTCTCTGTCTGTCTCGCTATCTCTCTCTCTGTCTCTGTGTCTCTCTCTGTCCCTCTGGGTTCTCACTGCTTCTGGGTTTGGTTTGGGTCTCTGTCTCTCTCTCTATCTCTCTTTCTGTCTCTCTGTCTCTCTCTGTCCCTCTGGGTTCTCACTGCTTCTGGGTTTGGTTTGGGTTCGGTTTGGTTTAGGTTTGGGTTTGGTTTGGGTTTGGTTTGGTTTGGGTCTCTGTCTCTTTCTCTATCTCTGTCTCTGGCTCTTTGTCTCTCTGTCTCTCTCTGTCTCTCTGGGTTCTCTCTGCCTCTGTGTTTGTTTTGGGTTTGGTTTGGTTTGGTTTGGGGTTGGGTTGGTTTGGGTTTGGTATGGTTCGGTTTGGGTTTGGTTTGGTTTGGTTTGGGTTTGGTTTGGGTTTGGGTTTGGTTTGGTTTGGTTTGGGTTTGGTTTGGGTTTGGGTTTGGTTTGGGTTTTGTTTAGGTCTCTTTCTGTCTCTTTGTCTCTCTCTCTATCTCTCCGTCTCTCTGGGTTCTCTCTGCCTCTGGGTTTGGTTTGGGCTTGGTTTGGTTTGGTTTGGTTTGGGTTTGATTTGGTTTGGTTTCTCTGTCTCTCTGTCTCTCTCTCTGTCTCTCTGGGTACTCTCTCCCTCTGGGCTTGGTTTGGGTTTGGTTTGGGTTTGGTTTAGGTTTGGTTTGGGTTTGGTTTAGGTTTGGTTTGGGTTTGGTTTGGGTCTCTGTCTCTCTCTCTCTCTCTGGCTCTCTGTCTCTCTGGGTTCTCACTGACTCTGGGTTTGGTTTGGGTCTCTGTCTCTCTCTCTCTATCTCTCTCTCTGTCTCTCTGGGTTCTCTGTGCCTCTGGGTTCGGTTTGGGTTTGGTTTGGTTTGGGTTTGGGTTTGGTTTGGGTTTGGGTTAGGTTTTGTTTAGTTTTTGTTTGGGTTTGGTGTGGGTTTGGTTTGGTTGCGGTTTGGTTTGGTTTGGTTTGGTTTGGTTTTGGTTTGGTTTTGTTTGGGTCTCTGTGTCTCTCTCTATCTCTCTCTCTGGCTGTTTGTCCCTCTGTCTCTCTGGGTTCTCACTGCCTCCGGGTTTGGTTTGGGTTTGGTTTGGTTTGGTTTGGGTTTGGATTGGGTTTGGTTTGGTTTGGTTTGGTTTGGTTTGGTTTGGTTTGGGTCTCTGTCTCTCTGGCTTCTCTCTCCCTCTGGGCTTGGTTTGGGTTTGGTTTGGGTTTGGTTTGGGTTGGGTTTGGTTTGGGTTTGGTTTGGGTTGGGTTTGGTTTGGGTTTGGTTTGGGTTTGGGTCTCTGTCTCTCTCTGTCTCTCTGGGTTCTCACTGCCTCCGGGTTTGGTTTGGGTTTGGTTTGGTTTGGTTTGGGTTTGGGTTTGGTTTGGGTTTGGGTTTGGGTTTGGTTTGGGTCTCTGTCTCTCTCTCTCTGTCTCTCTGGGTTCTCTCTGCCTCTGGGTTTGGTTTGGGTTTGGTTTGGTTTGGTTTGGGTCTCTGTCTGTCTCGCTATCTCTTTCTCTGGCCGTTTGTCTCTCTGTCTCTCTCCGTCTCTCTGGGTTCTCTCTGCCTCTGGGTTTGGTTTGGGTCTCTGTCTCTCTCTCTATCTCTCTCTCTGTCTCTCTGTCTCTCTCTGTCCCTTTGGGTTCTCACTGCTTCTGGGATTGGTTTATGTTTGGTTTGGTTTGGGTCTCTGTCTCTTTCTCTATCTCTCTCTCTGGCTCTTTGTCTCTCTGTCTCTCTCTGTCTCTCTGGGTTTGGTTTGGGTTTGGTTTGGTTGGGGTTTGGTTTGGTTTGGTTTGGTTTGGTTTGGGTTTGGTTAGGGTTGGGTTTGGTTTGCGTTTGGTTTGGGTTTGGTTTGGTTTGGTTTGGGTTTGGTTTGGGTCTCTGTCTCTCTCTCTCTCTATCTCTCTCTCTGGCTGTTTGTCTCTCTGTCTCTCCCTGTCTCTCTGGGTTCTCTCTGCCTCTGGGTTTGGTTTGGGTCTCTGTCTCTCCCTCTCTATCTCTCTCTCTGTCTCTCTGTCTCTCTCTGTCCCTCTGGGTTCTCACTGCTTCTAGGTTTGGTTTATGTTTGGTTTGGTTTGGGTTTGGGTTTGGTTTGGGTTTGGTTTGGTTTGGGTCTCTGTCTCTCTCGCTATCTCTCTCTCTGGCTATTTGTCTCTCTGTCTCTCTCTCTGTCTCTCTGGGTTCTCTCTGCCTCTGGGTTTGGTTTGGGTTTGGTTTGGTTTGGGTCTCTGTCTCTCTCGCTATCTCTCTCTCTGGCTATTTGTCTCTCTGTCTCTCTCTCTGTCTCTCTGGGTTCTCTCTGTCTCTGGGTTTGGTTTGGGTTTGGTTTGGTTTGGGTTTGGTTTCGTTTGGTTCGGGTCTCTGTCTGTCTCGCTATCTCTCTCTCTGTCTCTGTGTCTCTCTCTGTCCCTCTGGGTTCTCACTGCTTCTGGGTTTGGTTTGGGTCTCTGTCTCTCTCTCTATCTCTCTTTCTGTCTCTCTGTCTCTCTCTGTCCCTCTGGGTTCTCACTGCTTCTGGGTTTGGTTTGGGTTCGGTTTGGTTTAGGTTTGGGTTTGGTTTGGGTTTGGTTTGGTTTGGGTCTCTGTCTCTTTCTCTATCTCTCTCTCTGGCTCTTTGTCTCTCTGTCTCTCTCTGTCTCTCTGGGTTCTCTCTGCCTCTGTGTTTGTTTTGGGTTTGGTTTGGTTTGGTTTGGGGTTGGGTTGGTTTGGGTTTGGTATGGTTCGGTTTGGGTTTGGTTTGGTTTGGTTTGGGTTTGGTTTGGGTTTGTGTTTGGTTTGGTTTGGTTTGGGTTTGGTTTGGGTTTGGGTTTGGTTTGGGTTTTGTTTAGGTCTCTTTCTGTCTCTTTGTCTCTCTCTCTATCTCTCCGTCTCTCTGGGTTCTCTCTGCCTCTGGGTTTGGTTTGGGCTTGGTTTGGTTTGGTTTGGTTTGGGTTTGATTTGGTTTGGATTCTCTGTCTCTCTGGGTACTCTCTCCCTCTGGGCTTGGTTTGGGTTTGGTTTGGGTTTGGTTTAGGTTTGGTTTGGGTTTGGTTTGGGTCTCTGTCTCTCTCTCTCTCTCTGGCTCTCTGTCTCTCTGGGTTCTCACTGACTCTGGGTTTGGTTTGGGTCTCTGTCTCTCTCTCTCTATCTCTCTCTCTGTCTCTCTGGGTTCTCTGTGCCTCTGGGTTCGGTTTGGGTTTGGTTTGGTTTGGGTTTGGGTTTGGTTTGGGTCTCTGTCTCTCTCTCTCTATCTCTCTCTCTGTCTCTCTGGGTTCTCTGTGCCTCTGGGTTCGGTTTGGGTTTGGTTTGGTTTGGGTTTGGGTTTGGTTTGGGTTTGGGTTAGGTTTTGTTTAGTTTTTGTTTGGGTTTGGTGTGGGTCTCTGTCTCTCTGGCTTCTCTCTCCCTCTGGGCTTGGTTTGGGTTTGGTTTGGGTTTGGTTTGGGTTTGGTTTGGGTTTGGTTTGGGTTGGGTTTGGTTTGGGTTTGGTTTGGGTTTGGGTCTCTGTCTCTCTCTGTCTCTCTGGGTTCTCACTGCCTCCGGGTTTGGTTTGGGTTTGGTTTGGTTTGGTTTGGGTTTGGGTTTGGTTTGGGTTTGGGTTTGGGTTTGGTTTGGGTCTCTGTCTCTCTCTCTCTGTCTCTCTGGGTTCTCTCTGCCTCTGGGTTTGGTTTGGGTTTGGTTTGGTTTGGTTTGGGTCTCTGTCTGTCTCGCTATCTCTTTCTCTGGCCGTTTGTCTCTCTGTCTCTCTCCGTCTCTCTGGGTTCTCTCTGCCTCTGGGTTTGGTTTGGGTCTCTGTCTCTCTCTCTATCTCTCTCTCTGTCTCTCTGTCTCTCTCTGTCCCTTTGGGTTCTCACTGCTTCTGGGATTGGTTTATGTTTGGTTTGGTTTGGGTCTCTGTCTCTTTCTCTATCTCTCTCTCTGGCTCTTTGTCTCTCTGTCTCTCTCTGTCTCTCTGGGTTTGGTTTGGGTTTGGTTTGGTTGGGGTTTGGTTTGGTTTGGTTTGGTTTGGTTTGGGTTTGGTTTGGGTTGGGTTTGGTTTGGGTTTGGTTTGGGTTTGGTTTGGGTTTGGTTTGGGTTTGGTTTGGGTTTGGTTTGGGTTTGGTTTGGTTTGGGTCTCTGTCTCTCTCGCTATCTCTCTCTCTGGCTATTTGTCTCTCTGTCTCTCTCTCTGTCTCTCTGGGTTCTCTCTGCCTCTGGGTTTGGTTTGGGTCTCTGTCTCTCTCTCTCTATCTCTCTCTCTGTCTCTCTGGGTTCTCTGTGCCTCTGGGTTCGGTTTGGGTTTGGTTTGGTTTGGGTTTGGTTTGGGTTTGGTTTGGGTTTGGTTTGGGTTTGGTTTGGGTTTGGTTTGGTTTGGGTTTGGTTTGGGTTTGGTTTGGGTTTGGTTTGGGTTTGGTTTGGGTTTGGTTTGGGTTTGGTTTGGTTTGGGTCTCTGTCTCTCTCGCTATCTCTCTCTCTGGCTATTTGTCTCTCTGTCTCTCTCTCTGTCTCTCTGGGTTCTCTCTGCCTCTGGGTTTGGTTTGGGTCTCTGTCTCTCTCTCTCTATCTCTCTCTCTGTCTCTCTGGGTTCTCTGTGCCTCTGGGTTCGGTTTGGGTTTGGTTTGGTTTGGGTTTGGGTTTGGTTTGGTTTGGGTCTCTGTCGCTCTCTCTATCTCTCTCTCTAGCGCTTTGTCTCTCTGTCTCTCTCTGTCTCTCTGGGTTCTCTCTGCCTCTGGGTTTGGTTTGGGTTCGGTTTGGTTTGGTTTGGTTTGGGTTTGGGTCTCTGTCCCTCTCGCTATCTCTCTCTCTGGCCGTTTGTCTCTCTGTCTCTCTCTGTCTCTCTGGGTTCTCTCTGCCTCTGGGTTTGGTTTGGGTCTCTGTCTCTCTCTCTAGCTCTCTCTCTGTCTCTCTGTCTCTCTCTGTCCCTCTCGGTTCTCTCTGCTTCTGGGTTTGGTTTGGGTTTGGTTTGGTTTGAGTTTGGGTTTGGTTTGGGTTTGATTTGGTTTGGGTTTGGTTTGGTTTGGTTCTCTGTCTCTCTCGCTATCTCTCTCTCTGGCTGTTTGTCTCTCTGTCTCTCTCTGTCTCTCTGGGTTCTCTCTGCCTCTGGGTTCGGTTTGGGTTTGGTCTGGTTTGGTTTGGGTTTGGTTTGGGTTTGGTCTGGTTTGGTTTGGTTTGGGTTTGGTTTGGGTTTGGTTTGGGTTTAGTTTGGGTCTCTTTCCGTCTCTTTGTCTCTCTGTCTATCTCTCCGTCTCTCTGGGTTCTCTCTCCCTCTGGGCTTGGTTTGGGTTTGGTTTGGGTTTGGTTTGGGTTGGGTTTGGTTTGGGTTTGGTTTGGGTTTGGTTTGGTTTGGTTTGGGTTTGGTTTGGGTTTGGTTTGGGTTTGGGTTTGGTTTGGGTTTAGTTTAGGTCTCTTTCTGTCTCTTTGTCTCTCTCTCTATCTCTCCGTCTCTCTGGGTTCTCTCTGCCTCTGGGTTTGGTTTGGGTTTGGTTTGGTTTGGTTTGGTTTGGGTTTAATTTGGTTTGGTTTCTCTGTCTCTCTGTCTCTCTCTCTGTCTATCTGGGTTCTCACTGCCTCTGGATTCGGTTTGGGTTTGGTTTGGTTTGGGTTTGGGTTTGGTTTGGGTTTGGTTTGGTTTGGGTCTCTGTCTCTCTCTCTCTCTATCTCTCTCTCTGGCTGTTTGTCTCTCTGTCTCTCTCTGTCTCTCTGGGTTCTCTCTGCCTCTGGGTTTGGTTTGGGTCTCTGTCTCTCTCTCTCTATCTCTCTCTCTGTCTCTCTGTCTCTCTCTGTCCCTCTGGGTTCTCACTGCTTCTGGGTTTGGTTTATGTTTGATTTGGTTTGGGTTTGGGTTTGGTTTGGGTTTGGTTTGGTTTGGGTCTGTGTCTCTCTCGCTATCTCTCTCTCTGGCTATTTGTCTCTCTGTCTCTCTCTCTCTGTCTCTCTGGGTTCTCTCTGCCTCTGGGTTTGGTTTGGGTCTCTGTCTCTCTCTCTCTATCTCTCTCTCTGTCTCTCTGGGTTCTCTGTGCCTCTGGGTTCGGTTTGGGTTTCGTTTGGTTTGGGTTTGGGTTTGGTTTGGGTTTGGGTTAGGTTTTGTTTAGTTTTTGTTTGGGTTTGGTTTGGGTTTGGTTTGGTTTGGTTTGGTTTGGGTTTGGTTTGGGTCTCTGTCTCTCTCTCTGTCTCTCTGGGTTCTCTCTCCCTCTGGGCTTGGTTTGGGTTTGGTTTGGGTTTGGTTTGGGTTGGGTTTGGTTTGGGTTTGGTTTGGGTTTGGGTCTCTGTCTCTCTCTGTCTCTCTGGGTGCTCAATGCCTCTGGGTTTGGTTTGGGTTTGGTTTGGTTTGGTTTGGGTTTGGGTTTGGTTTGGGTTTGGGTTTGGGTTTGGTTTGGGTCTCTGTCTCTTTCTCTATCTCTCTCTCTGGCTCTTTGTCTCTCTGTCTCTCTCTGTCTCTCTGGGTTTGGTTTGGGTTTGGTTTGGTTGGGGTTTGGTTTGGTTTGGTTTGGTTTGGTTTGGGTTTGGTTTGGGTTGGTTTGGGTTTGGGTTTGGTTTGGGTTTGGGTTTGGGTTTGGTTTGGGTCTCTGTCTCTCTCTCTCTGTCTCTCTGGGTTCTCTCTGCCTCTGGGTTTGGTTTGGGTTTGGTTTGGTTTGGTTTGGGTCTCTGTCTGTCTCGCTATCTCTTTCTCTGGCTGTTTGTCTCTCTGTCTCTCTGCGTCTCTCTGGGTTCTCTCTGCCTCTGGGTTTGGTTTGGGTCTCTGTCTCTCTCTCTATCTCTCTCTCTGTCTCTCTGTGTCTCTCTGTCCCTCTGGGTTCTCACTGCTTCTGGGTTTGGTTTATGTTTGGTTTGGGTTTGGTTTGGTTTGGTTTGGTTTGGTTTGGGTTTGGTTTGGTTTGGGTTTGGTTTGGGTCTCTGTCTCTCTCTCTCTCTCTGGCTCTCTGTCTCTCTGGGTTCTCACTGACTCTGGGTTTGGTTTGGGTCTCTGTCTCTCTCTCTCTATCTCTCTCTCTGTCTCTCTAGGTTCTCTGTGCCTCTGGGTTCGGTTTGGGTTTGGTTTGGTTTGGGTTTGGGTTTTGTTTGGGTTTGGTTTGGTTTGGGTCTCTGTCTCTCTCTCTCTATCTCTCTCTCTGGCTCTTTGTCTCTCTGTCTCTCTCTGTCTCTCTGGGTTCTCTCTGCCTCTATGTTTGTTTTGGGTTTGGTTTGGTTTGGTTTGGTTTGGGTTTGGTTTGGGTTTGGTATGGTTTGGTTTGGGTTTGGTTTGGTTTGGTTTGGTTTGGGTTTGGTTTGGGTTTGGGTTTGGTTTGGTTTGGTTTGGGTCTCTGTCTCTCTGGCTTCTCTCTCCCTCTGGGCTTGGTTTGGGTTTGGTTTGGGTTTGGTTTGGGTTGGGTTTGGTTTGGGTTTGGTTTGGGTTGGGTTTGGTTTGGGTTTGGTTTGGGTTTGGGTCTCTGTCTCTCTCTGTCTCTCTGGGTTCTCACTGCCTCCGGGTTTGGTTTGGGTTTGGTTTGGTTTGGTTTGGGTTTGGGTTTGGTTTGGGTTTGGGTTTGGGTTTGGTTTGGGTCTCTGTCTCTCTCTCTCTGTCTCTCTGGGTTCTCTCTGCCTCTGGGTTTGGTTTGGGTTTGGTTTGGTTTGGTTTGGGTCTCTGTCTGTCTCGCTATCTCTTTCTCTGGCCGTTTGTCTCTCTGTCTCTCTCCGTCTCTCTGGGTTCTCTCTGCCTCTGGGTTTGGTTTGGGTCTCTGTCTCTCTCTCTATCTCTCTCTCTGTCTCTCTGTCTCTCTCTGTCCCTTTGGGTTCTCACTGCTTCTGGGTTTGGTTTATGTTTGGTTTGGTTTGGGTCTCTGTCTCTTTCTCTATCTCTCTCTCTGGCTCTTTGTCTCTCTGTCTCTCTCTGTCTCTCTGGGTTTGGTTTGGGTTTGGTTTGGTTGGGGTTTGGTTTGGTTTGGTTTGGTTTGGTTTGGGTTTGGTTTGGGTTGGGTTTGGTTTGGGTTTGGTTTGGGTTTGGTTTGGTTTGGTTTGGGTTTGGTTTGGGTTTGGTTTGGGTTTGGTTTGGTTTGGGTCTCTGTCTCTCTCGCTATCTCTCTCTCTGGCTATTTGTCTCTCTGTCTCTCTCTCTGTCTCTCTGGGTTCTCTCTGCCTCTGGGTTTGGTTTGGGTCTCTGTCTCTCTCTCTCTATCTCTCTCTCTGTCTCTCTGGGTTCTCTGTGCCTCTGGGTTCGGTTTGGGTTTGGTTTGGTTTGGGTTTGGGTTTGGTTTGGTTTGGGTCTCTGTCGCTCTCTCTATCTCTCTCTCTGGCGCTTTGTCTCTCTGTCTCTCTCTGTCTCTCTGGGTTCTCTCTGCCTCTGGGTTTGGTTTGGGTTCGGTTTGGTTTGGTTTGGTTTGGGTTTGGGTCTCTGTCCCTCTCGCTATCTCTCTCTCTCTGGCCGTTTGTCTCTCTGTCTCTCTCTGTCTCTCTGGGTTCTCTCTGCCTCTGGGTTTGGTTTGGGTCTCTGTCTCTCTCTCTAGCTCTCTCTCTGTCTCTCTGTCTCTCTCTGTCCCTCTCGGTTCTCTCTGCTTCTGGGTTTGGTTTGGGTTTGGTTTGGTTTGAGTTTGGGTTTGGTTTGGGTTTGATTTGGTATGGGTTTGGTTTGGTTTGGTTCTCTGTCTCTCTCGCTATCTCTCTCTCTGGCTGTTTGTCTCTCTGTCTCTCTCTGTCTCTCTGGGTTCTCTCTGCCTCTGGGTTTGGTTTGGGTTTGGTCTAGTTTGGTTTGGTTTGGTTTGGGTTTGGTTTGGGTTTGGTTTGGGTTTGGTCTGGTTTGGTTTGGTTTGGGTTTGGTTTGGGTTTGGTTTGGGTTTAGTTTGGGTCTCTTTCTGTCTCTTTGTCTCTCTCTCTATTTCTCCGTCTCTCTGGGTTCTCTCTCCCTCTGGGCTTGGTTTGGGTTTGGTTTGGGTTTGGTTTGGGTTGGGTTTGGTTTGGATTTGGTTTGGGTTTGGTTTGGTTTGGGTTTGGTTTGGTTTGGGTCTCTGTCTCTCTCTCTATCTCTCTCTCTGTCTCTCTGTCTCTCTCTCTGTCTCTCTGGGTTCTCACTGCCTCTGGGTTTAGTTTGGGTTTGGTTTGGTTTGGGTTTGGTCTGGTTTGGTTTGGTTTGGTTTGGGTTTGCTTTGGGTTTGGTCTGGTTTGGTTTGGTTTGGGTTTGGTTTGGGTTTGGGTCTCTGTCTCTCTCTCTATCTCTCTCTCTGTCTCTCTGTCTCTCTCTCTGTCTCTCTGGGTTCTCACTGCCTCTGGGTTTAGTTTGGGTTTGGTTTGGTTTGGGTTTGATTTGGTTTGGTTTGGGTTTAGTTTGGGTCTCTTTCTGTCTCTTTGTCTCTCTCTCTATCTCTCCGTCTCTCTGAGTTCTCGCTGCCTCTGGGTTTGGTTTGGGTTTGGTTTGGTTTGGTTTGGTTTGGTTTGGGTTTGATTTGGTTTGGTGTGGGTCTCTGTCGGTCTCTCTGTCTCTCTGGGTTCTCTCTGCCTCAGGGTTTGGTTTGGGTCTCTGTCTCTCTCTCTATCTCTCTCTCTGTCTCTTTGTCTCTCTCTGTCCCTCTGGGTTTGGTTTGGGTTTGGCTTGGTTTGGGTTTGGGTTTGGTTTGGGTTTGGTTTGGTTTGGTTTGGGTTTGGTTTGGGTTTGGTTTGGTTTGGGTTTGGTTTGGTTTGGGTTTGGTTTGGGTTTGGTTTGGGTTTAGTTTGGGTCTCTCTCTGGCCGTTTGTCTCTCTGTCTCTCTCTGTCTCTCTGGGTTCTCTCTGCCTCTGGGTTTGGTTTGGGTCTCTATCTCTCTCTCTATCTCTCTCTCTGTCTCTCTGTGTCTCTCTGTCCCTCTCGGTTCTCTCTGCTTCTGGGTTTGGTTTGGGTTTGGTTTGGTTTGAGTTTGGGTTTGGTTTGGGTTTGATTTGGTATGGGTTTGGTTTGGTTTGGTTCTCTGTCTCTCTCGCTATCTCTCTCTCTGGCTGTTTGTCTCTCTGTCTCTCTCTGTCTCTCTGGGTTCTCTCTGCCTCTGGGTTTGGTTTGGGTTTGGTCTAGTTTGGTTTGGTTTGGTTTGGGTTTGGTTTGGGTTTGGTCTGGTTTGGTTTGGTTTGGGTTTGGTTTGGGTTTGGTTTGGGTTTAGTTTGGGTCTCTTTCTGTCTCTTTGTCTCTCTCTCTATTTCTCCGTCTCTCTGGGTTCTCTCTCCCTCTGGGCTTGGTTTGGGTTTGGTTTGGGTTTGGTTTGGGTTGGGTTTGGTTTGGGTTTGGTTTGGGTTTGGTTTGGTTTGGGTTTGGTTTGGTTTGGGTCTCTGTCTCTCTCTCTATCTCTCTCTCTGTCTCTCTGTCTCTCTCTCTGTCTCTCTGGGTTCTCACTGCCTCTGGGTTTAGTTTGGGTTTGGTTTGGTTTGGGTTTGATTTGGTTTGGTTTGGGTTTAGTTTGGGTCTCTTTCTGTCTCTTTGTCTCTCTCTCTATCTCTCCGTCTCTCTGAGTTCTCTCTGCCTCTGGGTTTGGTTTGGGTTTGGTTTGGTTTGGTTTGGTTTGGGTTTGATTTGGTTTGGTGTGGGTCTCTGTCGGTCTCTCTGTCTCTCTGGGTTCTCTCTGCCTCAGGGTTTGGTTTGGGTCTCTGTCTTTCTCTCTATCTCTCTCTCTGTCTCTTTGTCTCTCTCTGTCCCTCTGGGTTTTGTTTGGGTTTGGCTTGGTTTGGGTTTGGGTTTGGTTTGGGTTTGGTTTGGTTTGGTTTGGGTTTGGTTTGGGTTTGGTTTGGTTTGGGTTTGGTTTGGGTTTAGTTTGGGTCTCTCTCTGGCCGTTTGTCTCTCTGTCTCTCTCTGTCTCTCTGGGTTCTCTCTGCCTCTGGGTTTGGTTTGGGTCTCTGTCCCTCTCTCTATCTCTCTCTCTGTCTCTCTGTCTCTCTCTGTCCCTCTCGGTTCTCTCTGCTTCTGGGTTTGGTTTGGGTTTGGTTTGGTTTGAGTTTGGGTTTGGTTTGGGTTTGATTTGGTTTGGGTTTGGTTTGGTATGGTTCTCTGTCTCTCTCGCTATCTCTCTCTCTGGCTGTTTGTCTCTCTCTCTCTCTCTGTCTCTCTGGGTTCTCTCTGCCTCTGGGTTTGGTTTGGGTTTGGTCTAGTTTGGTTTGGTTTGGTTTGGGTTTGGTTTGGGTTTGGTCTGGTTTGGTTTGGTTTGGGTTTGGTTTGGGTTTGGTTTGGGTTTAGTTTGGGTCTCTTTCTGTCTCTTTGTCTCTCTCTCTATTTCTCCGTCTCTCTGGGTTCTCTCTCCCTCTGGGCTCGGTTTGGGTTTGGTTTGGGTTTGGTTTGGGTTGGGTTTGGTTTGGGTTTGGTTTGGGTTTGGTTTGGTTTGGGTTTGGTTTGGTTTGGGTTTGGTTTGGGTTTGGTTTGGGTTTAGTTTGGGTCTCTCTCTGGCCGTTTGTCTCTCTGTCTCTCTCTGTCTCTCTGGGTTCTCTCTGCCTCTGGGTTTGGTTTGGGTCTCTGTCTCTCTCTCTATCTCTCTCTCTGTCTCTCTGTCTCTCTCTATCCCTCTCGGTTCTCTCTGCTTCGGGGTTTGGTTTGGGTTTGGTTTGGTTTGAGTTTGGGTTTGGTTTGGGTTTGATTTGGTTTGGGTTTGGTTTGGTATGGTTCTCTGTCTCTCTCGCTATCTCTCTCTCTGGCTGTTTGTCTCTCTCTCTCTCTCTGTCTCTCTGGGTTCTCTCTGCCTCTGGGTTTGGTTTGGGTTTGGTCTGGTTTGGTTTGGTTTGGTTTGGGTTTGGTTTGGGTTTGGTCTGGTTTGGTTTGGTTTGGGTTTGATTTGGTTTGGTTTGGGTTTAGTTTGGGTCTCTTTCTGTCTCTTTGTCTCTCTCTCTATCTCTCCGTCTCTCTGAGTTCTCTCTGCCTCTGGGTTTGGTTTGGGTTTGGTTTGGTTTGGTTTGCTTTGGTTTGGGTTTGATTTGGTTTGGTGTGGGTCTCTGTCGGTCTCTCTGTCTCTCTGGGTTCTCTCTGCCTCAGGGTTTGGTTTGGGTCTCTGTCTCTCTCTCTATCTCTCTCTCTGTCTCTTTGTCTCTCTCTGTCCCTCTGGGTTTGGTTTGGGTTTAGCTTGGTTTGGGTTTGGGTTTGGTTTGGGTTTGGTTTGGTTTGGTTTGGGTTTGGTTTGGGTTTGGTTTGGGTTTGGTTTGGTTTGGGTTTGGTTTGGTTTGGGTTTGGGTTGGTTTGGGTGTGGTTTGGGTTTAGTTTGGGTCTCTCTCTGGCCGTTTGTCTCTCTATCTCTCTGTCTCTCTCTCTGTCTCTCTGGGTTCTCTCTGCCTCTGGGTTTGGTTTGGGTCTCTGTCTCTCTCTCTATCTCTCTCTCTGTCTCTTTGTCTCTCTCTGTCCCTCTCGGTTCTCTCTGCTTCTGGGTTTGGTTTGGGTTTGGTTTGGTTTGAGTTTGGGTTTGGTTTGGGTTTGGTTTGGTTTGGTTCTCTGTCTCTCTCGCTATCTCTCTCTCTGGCTGTTTGTCTCTCTCTCTCTCTCTGTCTCTCTGGGTTCTCTCTGCCTCTGGGTTTGGTTTGGGTTTGGTCTGGTTTGGTTTGGTTTGGTTTGGGTTTGGTTTGGTTTGGGTCTCTGTCTCTCTCTCTATCTCTCTCTCTGTCTCTCTGTCTTTCTCTCTGTCTCTCTGGGTTCTCACTGCCTCTGGGTTTAGTTTGGGTTTGGTTTGGTTTGGGTTTGATTTGGTTTGGTTTGGGTTTAGTTTGGGTCTCTTTCTGTCTCTTTGTCTCTCTCTCTATCTCTCCGTCTCTCTGAGTTCTCTCTGCCTCTGGGTTTGGTTTGGATTTGGTTTGGTTTGGTTTGGTTTGGTTTGGGTTTGATTTGGTTTGGTGTGGGTCTCTGTCGGTCTCTCTGTCTCTCTGGGTTCTCTCTGCCTCAGGGTTTGGTTTGGGTCTCTGTCTCTCTCTCTATCTCTCTCTCTGTCTCTTTGTCTCTCTCTGTCCCTCTGGGTTTGGTTTGGGTTTGGCTTGGTTTGGGTTTGGGTTTGGTTTGGGTTTGGTTTGGGTTTGGTTTGGTTTGGTTTGGGTTTGGTTTGGGTTTGGTTTGGTTTGGGTTTGGTTTGGTTTGGGTTTGGTTTGGGTTTAGTTTGGGTCTCTCTCTGGCCGTTTGTCTCTCTGTCTCTCTCTGTCTCTCTGGGTTCTCTCTGCCTCTGGGTTTGGTTTGGGTCTCTGTCTCTCTCTCTATCTCTCTCTCTGTCTCTCTGTCTCTCTCTGTCCCTCTCGGTTCTCTCTGCTTCGGGGTTTGGTTTGGGTTTGGTTTGGTTTGAGTTTGGGTTTGGTTTGGGTTTGATTTGGTTTGGGTTTGGTTTGGTATGGGTTTGGTTTGGTTTGGTTTGGGTTTGGTTTGGGTTTGGTTTGGGTTTGGTTTGGGTTTGGTTTGGGTTTGGTTTGGGTTTGGTTTGGGTTTGGTTTGGGTTTGGTTTGGGTTTGGTTTGGTTTGGTTTGGGTTTGGTTTGGTTTGGTTTGGTTTGGGTTTGATTTGGGTTTAGTTTGGGTCTCTCTCTGGCCGTTTGTCTCTCTGTCTCTCTCTGTCTCTCTGGGTTCTCTCTCCCTCTGGGTTTGGTTTGGGTCTCTGTCTCTCTCTCTATCTCTCTCTCTGTCTCTCTGTCTCTCTCTGTCCCTCTCGGTTCTCTCTGCTTCGGGGTTTGGTTTGGGTTTGGTTTGGTTTGAGTTTGGGTTTGGTTTGGGTTTGATTTGGTTTGGGTTTGGTTTGGTATGGTTCTCTGTCTCTCTCGCTATCTCTCTCTCTGGCTGTTTGTCTCTCTCTCTCTCTCTGTCTCTCTGGGTACTCTCTGCCTCTGGGTTTGGTTTGGGTTTGGTCTGGTTTGGTTTGGTTTGGTTTGGGTTTGGTTTGGGTTTGGTCTGGTTTGGTTTGGTTTGGGTTTGATTTGGTTTGGTTTGGGTTTAGTTTGGGTCTCTTTCTGTCTCTTTGTCTCTCTCTCTATCTCTCCGTCTCTCTGAGTTCTCTTTGCCTCTGGGTTTGGTTTGGGTTTGGTTTGGTTTGGGTTTGATTTGGTTTGGTGTGGGTCTCTGTCGGTCTCTCTGTCTCTCTGGGTTCTCTCTGCCTCAGGGTTTGGTTTGGGTCTCTGTCTCTCTCTCTATCTCTCTCTCTGTCTCTTTGTCTCTCTCTGTCCCTCTGGGTTTGGTTTGGGTTTGGCTTGGTTTGGGTTTGGGTTTGGTTTGGGTTTGGTTTGGTTTGGTTTGGGTTTGGTTTGGGTTTGGTTTGGGTTTGGTTTGGTTTGGGTTTGGTTTGGTTTGGGTTTGGTTTGGTTTGGGTTTGGTTTGGGTTTGGTTTGGTTTGGGTTTGGTTTGGGTTTAGTTTGGGTCTCTCTCTGGCCGTTTGTCTCTCTGTCTCTCTGTCTCTCTCTCTGTCTCTCTGGGTTCTCTCTCTCTGTCTCTTTGTCTCTCTCTGTCCCTCTCGGTTCTCTCTGCTTCTGGGTTTGGTTTGGGTTTGGTTTGGTTTGAGTTTGGGTTGGGTTTGGGTTTGGTTTGGTTTGGTTCTCTGTCTCTCTCGCTATCTCTCTCTCTGGCTGTTTGTCTCTCTCTCTCTCTCTGTCTCTCTGGGTTCTCTCTGCCTCTGGGTTTGGTTTGGGTTTGGTCTGGTTTGGTTTGGTTTGGTTTGGGTTTGCTTTGGGTTTGGTCTGGTTTGGTTTGGTTTGGGTTTGGTTTGGGTTTGGGTCTCTGTCTCTCTCTCTATCTCTCTCTCTGTCTCTCTGTCTCTCTCTGTCCCTCTCGGTTCTCTCTGCTTCGGGGTTTGGTTTGGGTTTGGTTTGGTTTGAGTTTGGGTTTGGTTTGGGTTTGATTTGGTTTGGGTTTGGTTTGGTATGGGTTTGGTTTGGTTTGGTTTGGGTTTGGTTTGGGTTTGGTTTGGGTTTGGTTTGGGTTTGGTTTGGGTTTGGTTTGGGTTTGGTTTGGGTTTGGTTTGGGTTTGGTTTGGTTTGGTTTGGGTTTGGTTTGGTTTGGTTTGGTTTGGGTTTGATTTGGGTTTAGTTTGGGTCTCTCTCTGGCCGTTTGTCTCTCTGTCTCTCTCTGTCTCTCTGGGTTCTCTCTCCCTCTGGGTTTGGTTTGGGTCTCTGTCTCTCTCTCTATCTCTCTCTCTGTCTCTCTGTCTCTCTCTGTCCCTCTCGGTTCTCTCTGCTTCGGGGTTTGGTTTGGGTTTGGTTTGGTTTGAGTTTGGGTTTGGTTTGGGTTTGATTTGGTTTGGGTTTGGTTTGGTATGGTTCTCTGTCTCTCTCGCTATCTCTCTCTCTGGCTGTTTGTCTCTCTCTCTCTCTCTGTCTCTCTGGGTACTCTCTGCCTCTGGGTTTGGTTTGGGTTTGGTCTGGTTTGGTTTGGTTTGGTTTGGGTTTGGTTTGGGTTTGGTCTGGTTTGGTTTGGTTTGGGTTTGATTTGGTTTGGTTTGGGTTTAGTTTGGGTCTCTTTCTGTCTCTTTGTCTCTCTCTCTATCTCTCCGTCTCTCTGAGTTCTCTTTGCCTCTGGGTTTGGTTTGGGTTTGGTTTGGTTTGGGTTTGATTTGGTTTGGTGTGGGTCTCTGTCGGTCTCTCTGTCTCTCTGGGTTCTCTCTGCCTCAGGGTTTGGTTTGGGTCTCTGTCTCTCTCTCTATCTCTCTCTCTGTCTCTTTGTCTCTCTCTGTCCCTCTGGGTTTGGTTTGGGTTTGGCTTGGTTTGGGTTTGGGTTTGGTTTGGGTTTGGTTTGGTTTGGTTTGGGTTTGGTTTGGGTTTGGTTTGGGTTTGGTTTGGTTTGGGTTTGGTTTGGTTTGGGTTTGGTTTGGTTTGGGTTTGGTTTGGGTTTGGTTTGGTTTGGGTTTGGTTTGGGTTTAGTTTGGGTCTCTCTCTGGCCGTTTGTCTCTCTGTCTCTCTGTCTCTCTCTCTGTCTCTCTGGGTTCTCTCTCTCTGTCTCTTTGTCTCTCTCTGTCCCTCTCGGTTCTCTCTGCTTCTGGGTTTGGTTTGGGTTTGGTTTGGTTTGAGTTTGGGTTGGGTTTGGGTTTGGTTTGGTTTGGTTCTCTGTCTCTCTCGCTATCTCTCTCTCTGGCTGTTTGTCTCTCTCTCTCTCTCTGTCTCTCTGGGTTCTCTCTGCCTCTGGGTTTGGTTTGGGTTTGGTCTGGTTTGGTTTGGTTTGGTTTGGGTTTGCTTTGGGTTTGGTCTGGTTTGGTTTGGTTTGGGTTTGGTTTGGGTTTGGGTCTCTGTCTCTCTCTCTATCTCTCTCTCTGTCTCTCTGTCTCTCTCTCTGTCTCTCTGGGTTCTCACTGCCTCTGGGTTTAGTTTGGGTTTGGTTTGGTTTGGGTTTGATTTGGTTTGGTTTGGGTTTAGTTTGGGTCTCTTTCTGTCTGTTTGTCTCTCTCTCTATCTCTCCGTCTCTCTGAGTTCTCGCTGCCTCTGGGTTTGGTTTGGGTTTGGTTTGGTTTGGTTTGGTTTGGTTTGGGTTTGATTTGGTTTGGTGTGGGTCTCTGTCGGTCTCTCTGTCTCTCTGGGTTCTCTCTGCCTCAGGGTTTGGTTTGGGTCTCTGTCTCTCTCTCTATCTCTCTCTCTGTCTCTTTGTCTCTCTCTGTCCCTCTGGGTTTGGTTTGGGTTTGGCTTGGTTTGGGTTTGGGTTTGGTTTGGGTTTGGTTTGGTTTGGTTTGGGTTTGGTTTGGGTTTGGTTTGGTTTGGGTTTGGTTTGGTTTGGGTTTGGTTTGGGTTTGGTTTGGGTTTAGTTTGGGTCTCTCTCTGGCCGTTTGTCTCTCTGTCTCTCTCTGTCTCTCTGGGTTCTCTCTGCCTCTGGGTTTGGTTTGGGTCTCTATCTCTCTCTCTATCTCTCTCTCTGTCTCTCTGTCTCTCTCTGTCCCTCTCGGTTCTCTCTGCTTCTGGGTTTGGTTTGGGTTTGGTTTGGTTTGAGTTTGGGTTTGGTTTGGGTTTGATTTGGTATGGGTTTGGTTTGGTTTGGTTCTCTGTCTCTCTCGCTATCTCTCTCTCTGGCTGTTTGTCTCTCTGTCTCTCTCTGTCTCTCTGGGTTCTCTCTGCCTCTGGGTTTGGTTTGGGTTTGGTCTAGTTTGGTTTGGTTTGGTTTGGGTTTGGTTTGGGTTTGGTCTGGTTTGGTTTGGTTTGGGTTTGGTTTGGGTTTGGTTTGGGTTTAGTTTGGGTCTCTTTCTGTCTCTTTGTCTCTCTCTCTATTTCTCCGTCTCTCTGGGTTCTCTCTCCCTCTGGGCTTGGTTTGGGTTTGGTTTGGGTTTGGTTTGGGTTGGGTTTGGTTTGGGTTTGGTTTGGGTTTGGTTTGGTTTGGGTTTGGTTTGGTTTGGGTCTCTGTCTCTCTCTCTATCTCTCTCTCTGTCTCTCTGTCTCTCTCTCTGTCTCTCTGGGTTCTCACTGCCTCTGGGTTTAGTTTGGGTTTGGTTTGGTTTGGGTTTGATTTGGTTTGGTTTGGGTTTAGTTTGGGTCTCTTTCTGTCTCTTTGTCTCTCTCTCTATCTCTCCGTCTCTCTGAGTTCTCTCTGCCTCTGGGTTTGGTTTGGGTTTGGTTTGGTTTGGTTTGGTTTGGGTTTGATTTGGTTTGGTGTGGGTCTCTGTCGGTCTCTCTGTCTCTCTGGGTTCTCTCTGCCTCAGGGTTTGGTTTGGGTCTCTGTCTTTCTCTCTATCTCTCTCTCTGTCTCTTTGTCTCTCTCTGTCCCTCTGGGTTTGGTTTGGGTTTGGCTTGGTTTGGGTTTGGGTTTGGTTTGGGTTTGGTTTGGTTTGGTTTGGGTTTGGTTTGGGTTTGGTTTGGTTTGGGTTTGGTTTGGGTTTAGTTTGGGTCTCTCTCTGGCCGTTTGTCTCTCTGTCTCTCTCTGTCTCTCTGGGTTCTCTCTGCCTCTGGGTTTGGTTTGGGTCTCTGTCCCTCTCTCTGTCTCTCTCTCTGTCTCTCTGTCTCTCTCTGTCCCTCTCGGTTCTCTCTGCTTCTGGGTTTGGTTTGGGTTTGGTTTGGTTTGAGTTTGGGTTTGGTTTGGGTTTGATTTGGTTTGGGTTTGGTTTGGTATGGTTCTCTGTCTCTCTCGCTATCTCTCTCTCTGGCTGTTTGTCTCTCTCTCTCTCTCTGTCTCTCTGGGTTCTCTCTGCCTCTGGGTTTGGTTTGGTTTGGTTTGGGTTTGGTTTGGGTTTGGTCTGGTTTGGTTTGGTTTGGGTTTGATTTGGTTTGGTTTGGGTTTAGTTTGGGTCTCTTTCTGTCTCTTTGTCTCTCTCTCTATCTCTCCGTCTCTCTGAGTTCTCTCTGCCTCTGGGTTTGGTTTGGGTTTGGTTTGGTTTGGTTTGGTTTGGTTTGGGTTTGATTTGGTTTGGTGTGGGTCTCTGTCGGTCTCTCTGTCTCTCTGGGTTCTCTCTGCCTCAGGGTTTGGTTTGGGTCTCTGTCTCTCTCTCTATCTCTCTCTCTGTCTCTCTGTCTCTCTCTGTCCCTCTCGGTTCTCTCTGCTTCTGGGTTTGGTTTGGGTTTGGTTTGGTTTGAGTTTGGGTTTGGTTTGGGTTTGATTTGGTTTGGGTTTGGTTTGGTTTGGTTCTCTGTCTCTCTCGCTATCTCTCTCTCTGGCTGTTTGTCTCTCTGTCTCTCTCTGTCTCTCTGGGTTCTCTCTGCCTCTGGGTTTGGTTTGGGTTTGGTCTAGTTTGGTTTGGTTTGGTTTGGGTTTGGTTTGGGTTTGGTCTGGTTTGGTTTGGTTTGGGTTTGGTTTGGGTTTGGTTTGGGTTTAGTTTGGGTCTCTTTCTGTCTCTTTGTCTCTCTCTCTATTTCTCCGTCTCTCTGGGTTCTCTCTCCCTCTGGGCTCGGTTTGGGTTTGGTTTGGGTTTGGTTTGGGTTGGGTTTGGTTTGGGTTTGGTTTGGGTTTGGTTTGGTTTGGGTTTGGTTTGGTTTGGGTTTGGTTTGGGTTTGGTTTGGGTTTGGTTTGGGTTTAGTTTGGGTCTCTCTCTGGCCGTTTGTCTCTCTGTCTCTCTCTGTCTCTCTGGGTTCTCTCTGCCTCTGGGTTTGGTTTGGGTCTCTGTCTCTCTCTCTATCTCTCTCTCTGTCTCTCTGTCTCTCTCTGTCCCTCTCGGTTCTCTCTGCTTCTGGGTTTGGTTTGGGTTTGGTTTGGTTTGAGTTTGGGTTTGGTTTGGGTTTGGTTTGGTTTCGTTCTCTGTCTCTCTCGCTATCTCTCTCTCTGGCTGTTTGTCTCTCTCTCTCTCTCTGTCTCTCTGGGTTCTCTCTGCCTCTGGGTTTGGTTTGGGTTTGGTCTGGTTTGGTTTGGTTTGGTTTGGGTTTGGTTTGGTTTGGGTCTCTGTCTCTCTCTCTATCTCTCTCTCTGTCTCTCTGTCTCTCTCTCTGTCTCTCTGGGTTCTCACTGCCTCTGGGTTTAGTTTGGGTTTGGTTTGGTTTGGGTTTGATTTGGTTTGGTTTGGGTTTAGTTTGGGTCTCTTTCTGTCTCTTTGTCTCTCTCTCTATCTCTCCGTCTCTCTGAGTTCTCTCTGCCTCTGGGTTTGGTTTGGGTTTGGTTTGGTTTGGTTTGGTTTGGTTTGGGTTTGATTTGGTTTGGTGTGGGTCTCTGTCGGTCTCTCTGTCTCTCTGGGTTCTCTCTGCCTCAGGGTTTGGTTTGGGTCTCTGTCTCTCTCTCTATCTCTCTCTCTGTCTCTTTGTCTCTCTCTGTCCCTCTGGGTTTGGTTTGGGTTTGGCTTGGTTTGGGTTTGGGTTTGGTTTGGGTTTGGTTTGGGTTTGGTTTGGTTTGGTTTGGGTTTGGTTTGGGTTTGGTTTGGTTTGGGTTTGGTTTGGTTTGGGTTTGGTTTGGGTTTAGTTTGGGTCTCTCTCTGGCCGTTTGTCTCTCTGTCTCTCTCTGTCTCTCTGGGTTCTCTCTGCCTCTGGGTTTGGTTTGGGTCTCTGTCTCTCTCTCTATCTCTCTCTCTGTCTCTCTGTCTCTCTCTGTCCCTCTCGGTTCTCTCTGCTTCGGGGTTTGGTTTGGGTTTGGTTTGGTTTGAGTTTGGGTTTGGTTTGGGTTTGATTTGGTTTGGGTTTGGTTTGGTATGGTTCTCTGTCTCTCTCGCTATCTCTCTCTCTGGCTGTTTGTCTCTCTCTCTCTCTCTGTCTCTCTGGGTTCTCTCTGCCTCCGGGTTTGGTTTGGGTTTGGTCTGGTTTGGTTTGGTTTGGTTTGGGTTTGGTTTGGGTTTGGTCTGGTTTGGTTTGGTTTGGGTTTGATTTGGTTTGGTTTGGGTTTAGTTTGGGTCTCTTTCTGTCTCTTTGTCTCTCTCTCTATCTCTCCGTCTCTCTGAGTTCTCTCTGCCTCTGGGTTTGGTTTGGGTTTGGTTTGGTTTGGTTTGATTTGGTTTGGGTTTGATTTGGTTTGGTGTGGGTCTCTGTCGGTCTCTCTGTCTCTCTGGGTTCTCTCTGCCTCAGGGTTTGGTTTGGGTCTCTGTCTCTCTCTCTATCTCTCTCTCTGTCTCTTTGTCTCTCTCTGTCCCTCTGGGTTTGGTTTGGGTTTAGCTTGGTTTGGGTTTGGGTTTGGTTTGGGTTTGGTTTGGTTTGGTTTGGGTTTGGTTTGGGTTTGGTTTGGGTTTGGTTTGGTTTGGGTTTGGTTTGGTTTGGGTTTGGTTTGGTTTGGGTTTGGTTTGGGTTTAGTTTGGGTCTCTCTCTGGCCGTTTGTCTCTCTATCTCTCTGTCTCTCTCTCTGTCTCTCTGGGTTCTCTCTGCCTCTGGGTTTGGTTTGGGTCTCTGTCTCTCTCTCTATCTCTCTCTCTGTCTCTTTGTCTCTCTCTGTCCCTCTGGGTTCTCTCTGCTTCTGGGTTTGGTTTGGGTTTGGTTTGGTTTGAGTTTGGGTTTGGTTTGGGTTTGGTTTGGTTTGGTTCTCTGTCTCTCTCGCTATCTCTCTCTCTGGCTGTTTGTCTCTCTCTCTCTCTCTGTCTCTCTGGGTTCTCTCTGCCTCTGGGTTTGGTTTGGGTTTGGTCTGGTTTGGTTTGGTTTGGTTTGGGTTTGGTTTGGTTTGGGTCTCTGTCTCTCTCTCTATCTCTCTCTCTGTCTCTCTGTCTCTCTCTCTGTCTCTCTGGGTTCTCACTGCCTCTGGGTTTAGTTTGGGTTTGGTTTGGTTTGGGTTTGATTTGGTTTGGTTTGGGTTTAGTTTGGGTCTCTTTCTGTCTCTTTGTCTCTCTCTCTATCTCTCCGTCTCTCTGAGTTCTCTCTGCCTGTGGGTTTGGTTTGGATTTGGTTTGGTTTGGTTTGGTTTGGTTTGGGTTTGATTTGGTTTGGTGTGGGTCTCTGTCGGTCTCTCTGTCTCTCTGGGTTCTCTCTGCCTCAGGGTTTGGTTTGGGTCTCTGTCTCTCTCTCTATCTCTCTCTCTGTCTCTTTGTCTCTCTCTGTCCCTCTGGGTTTGGTTTGGGTTTGGCTTGGTTTGGGTTTGGGTTTGGTTTGGGTTTGGTTTGGGTTTGGTTTGGTTTGGTTTGGGTTTGGTTTGGGTTTGGTTTGGTTTGGGTTTGGTTTGGTTTGGGTTTGGTTTGGGTTTAGTTTGGGTCTCTCTCTGGCCGTTTGTCTCTCTGTCTCTCTCTGTCTCTCTGGGTTCTCTCTGCCTCTGGGTTTGGTTTGGGTCTCTGTCTCTCTCTCTATCTCTCTCTCTGTCTCTCTGTCTCTCTCTGTCCCTCTCGGTTCTCTCTGCTTCGGGGTTTGGTTTGGGTTTGGTTTGGTTTGAGTTTGGGTTTGGTTTGGGTTTGATTTGGTTTGGGTTTGGTTTGGTATGGTTCTCTGTCTCTCTCGCTATCTCTCTCTCTGGCTGTTTGTCTCTCTCTCTCTCTCTGTCTCTCTGGGTTCTCTCTGCCTCTGGGTTTGGTTTGGGTTTGGTCTGGTTTGGTTTAGTTTGGTTTGGGTTTGGTTTGGGTTTGGTCTGGTTTGGTTTGGTTTGGGTTTGATTTGGTTTGGTTTGGGTTTGGTTTGGGTCTCTTTCTGTCTCTTTGTCTCTCTCTCTATCTCTCCGTCTCTCTGAGTTCTCTCTGCCTCTGGGTTTGGTTTGGGTTTGGTTTGGTTTGGTTTGGTTTGGTTTGGGTTTGATTTGGTTTGGTGTGGGTCTCTGTCGGTCTCTCTGTCTCTCTGGGTTCTCTCTGCCTCAGGGTTTGGTTTGGGTCTCTGTCTCTCTCTCTATCTCTCTCTCTGTCTCTTTGTCTCTCTCTGTCCCTCTGGGTTTGGTTTGGGTTTGGCTTGGTTTGGGTTTGGGTTTGGTTTGGGTTTGGTTTGGTTTGGTTTGGGTTTGGTTTGGGTTTGGTTTGGGTTTGGTTTGGTTTGGGTTTGGTTTGGTTTGGGTTTGGTTTGGTTTGGGTTTGGTTTGGGTTTAGTTTGGGTCTCTCTCTGGCCGTTTGTCTCTCTATCTCTCTGTCTCTCTCTCTGTCTCTCTGGGTTCTCTCTGCCTCTGGGTTTGGTTTGGGTCTCTGTCTCTCTCTCTATCTCTCTCTCTGTCTCTTTGTCTCTCTCTGTCCCTCTCGGTTCTCTCTGCTTCTGGGTTTGGTTTGGGTTTGGTTTGGTTTGAGTTTGGGTTTGGTTTGGGTTTGGTTTGGGTTGGTTCTCTGTCTCTCTCGCTATCTCTCTCTCTGGCTGTTTGTCTCTCTCTCTCTCTCTGTCTCTCTGGGTTCTCTCTGCCTCTGGGTTTGGTTTGGGTTTGGTCTGGTTTGGTTTGGTTTGGTTTGGGTTTGCTTTGGGTTTGGTCTGGTTTGGTTTGGTTTGGGTTTGGTTTGGGTTTGGGTCTCTGTCTGTCTCTCTATCTCTCTCTTTGTCTCTCTGTCTCTCTCTCTGTCTCTCTGGGTTCTCACTGCCTCTGGGTTTAGTTTGGGTTTGGTTTGGTTTGGGTTTGATTTGGTTTGGTTTGGGTTTAGTTTGTTATCTGTCTCTCTCGCTATCTCTCTCTCTGGCTGTTTGTCTCTCTCTCTCTCTCTGTCTCTCTGGGTACTCTCTGCCTCTGGGTTTGGTTTGGGTTTGGTCTGGTTTGGTTTGGTTTGGTTTGGTTTGGGTTTGGTCTGGTTTGGTTTGGTTTGGGTTTGATTTGGTTTGGTTTGGGTTTAGTTTGGGTCTCTTTCTGTCTCTTTGTCTCTCTCTCTATCTCTCCGTCTCTCTGAGTTCTCTCTGCCTCTGGGTTTGGTTTGGGTTTGGGTTTGGTTTGGGTTTGGTTTGGTTTGGGTTTGGTTTGGGTTTAGTTTGGGTCTCTCTCTGGCCGTTTGTCTCTCTGTCTCTCTCTGTCTCTCTGGGTTCTCTCTGCCTCTGGGTTTGGTTTGGGTCTCTGTCCCTCTCTCTATCTCTCTCTCTGTCTCTCTGTCTCTCTCTGTCCCTCTCGGTTCTCTCTGCTTCTGGGTTTGGTTTGGGTTTGGTTTGGTTTGAGTTTGGGTTTGGTTTGGGTTTGATTTGGTTTGGGTTTGGTTTGGTATGGTTCTCTGTCTCTCTCGCTATCTCTCTCTCTGGCTGTTTGTCTCTCTCTCTCTCTCTGTCTCTCTGGGTTCTCTCTGCCTCTGGGTTTGGTTTGGGTTTGGTCTAGTTTGGTTTGGTTTGGTTTGGGTTTGGTTTGGGTTTGGTCTGGTTTGGTTTGGTTTGGGTTTGGTTTGGGTTTGGTTTGGGTTTAGTTTGGGTCTCTTTCTGTCTCTTTGTCTCTCTCTCTATTTCTCCGTCTCTCTGGGTTCTCTCTCCCTCTGGGCTCGGTTTGGGTTTGGTTTGGGTTTGGTTTGGGTTGGGTTTGGTTTGGGTTTGGTTTGGGTTTGGTTTGGTTTGGGTTTGGTTTGGTTTGGGTTTGGTTTGGGTTTGGTTTGGGTTTAGTTTGGGTCTCTCTCTGGCCGTTTGTCTCTCTGTCTCTCTCTGTCTCTCTGGGTTCTCTCTGCCTCTGGGTTTGGTTTGGGTCTCTGTCTCTCTCGCTATCTCTCTCTCTGTCTCTCTGTCTCTCTCTATCCCTCTCGGTTCTCTCTGCTTCGGGGTTTGGTTTGGGTTTGGTTTGGTTTGAGTTTGGGTTTGGTTTGGGTTTGATTTGGTTTGGGTTTGGTTTGGTATGGTTCTCTGTCTCTCTCGCTATCTCTCTCTCTGGCTGTTTGTCTCTCTCTCTCTCTCTGTCTCTCTGGGTTCTCTCTGCCTCTGGGTTTGGTTTGGGTTTGGTCTGGTTTGGTTTGGTTTGGTTTGGGTTTGGTTTGGGTTTGGTCTGGTTTGGTTTGGTTTGGGTTTGAATTGGTTTGGTTTGGGTTTAGTTTGGGTCTCTTTCTGTCTCTTTGTCTCTCTCTCTATCTCTCCGTCTCTCTGAGTTCTCTCTGCCTCTGGGTTTGGTTTGGGTTTGGTTTGGTTTGGTTTGCTTTGGTTTGGGTTTGATTTGGTTTGGTGTGGGTCTCTGTCGGTCTCTCTGTCTCTCTGGGTTCTCTCTGCCTCAGGGTTTGGTTTGGGTCTCTGTCTCTCTCTCTATCTCTCTCTCTGTCTCTTTGTCTCTCTCTGTCCCTCTGGGTTTGGTTTGGGTTTAGCTTGGTTTGGGTTTGGGTTTGGTTTGGGTTTGGTTTGGTTTGGTTTGGGTTTGGTTTGGGTTTGGTTTGGGTTTGGTTTGGTTTGGGTTTGGTTTGGTTTGGGTTTGGTTTGGTTTGGGTTTGGTTTGGGTTTAGTTTGGGTCTCTCTCTGGCCGTTTGTCTCTCTATCTCTCTGTCTCTCTCTCTGTCTCTCTGGGTTCTCTCTGCCTCTGGGTTTGGTTTGGGTCTCTGTCTCTCTCTCTATCTCTCTCTCTGTCTCTTTGTCTCTCTCTGTCCCTCTCGGTTCTCTCTGCTTCTGGGTTTGGTTTGGGTTTGGTTTGGTTTGAGTTTGGGTTTGGTTTGGGTTTGGTTTGGTTTGGTTCTCTGTCTCTCTCGCTATCTCTCTCTCTGGCTGTTTGTCTCTCTCTCTCTCTCTGTCTCTCTGGGTTCTCTCTGCCTCTGGGTTTGGTTTGGGTTTGGTCTGGTTTGGTTTGGTTTGGTTTGGGTTTGGTTTGGTTTGGGTCTCTGTCTCTCTCTCTATCTCTCTCTCTGTCTCTCTGTCTTTCTCTCTGTCTCTCTGGGTTCTCACTGCCTCTGGGTTTAGTTTGGGTTTGGTTTGGTTTGGGTTTGATTTGGTTTGGTTTGGGTTTAGTTTGGGTCTCTTTCTGTCTCTTTGTCTCTCTCTCTATCTCTCCGTCTCTCTGAGTTCTCTCTGCCTCTGGGTTTGGTTTGGATTTGGTTTGGTTTGGTTTGGTTTGGTTTGGGTTTGATTTGGTTTGGTGTGGGTCTCTGTCGGTCTCTCTGTCTCTCTGGGTTCTCTCTGCCTCAGGGTTTGGTTTGGGTCTCTGTCTCTCTCTCTATCTCTCTCTCTGTCTCTTTGTCTCTCTCTGTCCCTCTGGGTTTGGTTTGGGTTTGGCTTGGTTTGGGTTTGGGTTTGGTTTGGGTTTGGTTTGGGTTTGGTTTGGTTTGGTTTGGGTTTGGTTTGGGTTTGGTTTGGTTTGGGTTTGGTTTGGTTTGGGTTTGGTTTGGGTTTAGTTTGGGTCTCTCTCTGGCCGTTTGTCTCTCTGTCTCTCTCTGTCTCTCTGGGTTCTCTCTGCCTCTGGGTTTGGTTTGGGTCTCTGTCTCTCTCTCTATCTCTCTCTCTGTCTCTCTGTCTCTCTCTGTCCCTCTCGGTTCCCTCTGCTTCGGGGTTTGGTTTGGGTTTGGTTTGGTTTGAGTTTGGGTTTGGTTTGGGTTTGATTTGGTTTGGGTTTGGTTTGGTATGGGTTTGGTTTGGTTTGGTTTGGGTTTGGTTTGGGTTTGGTTTGGGTTTGGTTTGGGTTTGGTTTGGGTTTGGTTTGGGTTTGGTTTGGGTTTGGTTTGGGTTTGGTTTGGGTTTGGTTTGGGTTTGGTTTGGTTTGGTTTGGGTTTGGTTTGGTTTGGTTTGGTTTGGGTTTGGTTTGGGTTTAGTTTGGGTCTCTCTCTGGCCGTTTGTCTCTCTGTCTCTCTCTGTCTCTCTGGGTTCTCTCTCCCTCTGGGTTTGGTTTGGGTCTCTGTCTCTCTCTCTATCTCTCTCTCTGTCTCTCTGTCTCTCTCTGTCCCTCTCGGTTCTCTCTGCTTCGGGGTTTGGTTTGGGTTTGGTTTGGTTTGAGTTTGGGTTTGGTTTGGGTTTGATTTGGTTTGGGTTTGGTTTGGTATGGTTCTCTGTCTCTCTCGCTATCTCTCTCTCTGGCTGTTTGTCTCTCTCTCTCTCTCTGTCTCTCTGGGTACTCTCTGCCTCTGGGTTTGGTTTGGGTTTGGTCTGGTTTGGTTTGGTTTGGTTTGGGTTTGGTTTGGGTTTGGTCTGGTTTGGTTTGGTTTGGGTTTGATTTGGTTTGGTTTGGGTTTAGTTTGGGTCTCTTTCTGTCTCTTTGTCTCTCTCTCTATCTCTCCGTCTCTCTGAGTTCTCTTTGCCTCTGGGTTTGGTTTGGGTTTGGTTTGGTTTGGGTTTGATTTGGTTTGGTGTGGGTCTCTGTCGGTCTCTCTGTCTCTCTGGGTTCTCTCTGCCTCAGGGTTTGGTTTGGGTCTCTGTCTCTCTCTCTATCTCTCTCTCTGTCTCTTTGTCTCTCTCTGTCCCTCTGGGTTTGGTTTGGGTTTGGCTTGGTTTGGGTTTGGGTTTGGTTTGGGTTTGGTTTGGTTTGGTTTGGGTTTGGTTTGGGTTTGGTTTGGGTTTGGTTTGGTTTGGGTTTGGTTTGGTTTGGGTTTGGTTTGGTTTGGGTTTGGTTTGGGTTTGGTTTGGTTTGGGTTTGGTTTGGGTTTAGTTTGGGTCTCTCTCTGGCCGTTTGTCTCTCTGTCTCTCTGTCTCTCTCTCTGTCTCTCTGGGTTCTCTCTCTCTGTCTCTTTGTCTCTCTCTGTCCCTCTCGGTTCTCTCTGCTTCTGGGTTTGGTTTGGGTTTGGTTTGGTTTGAGTTTGGGTTTGGTTTGGGTTTGGTTTGGTTTGGTTCTCTGTCTCTCTCGCTATCTCTCTCTCTGGCTGTTTGTCTCTCTCTCTCTCTCTGTCTCTCTGGGTTCTCTCTGCCTCTGGGTTTGGTTTGGGTTTGGTCTGGTTTGGTTTGGTTTGGTTTGGGTTTGCTTTGGGTTTGGTCTGGTTTGGTTTGGTTTGGGTTTGGTTTGGGTTTGGGTCTCTGTCTCTCTCTCTATCTCTCTCTCTGTCTCTCTGTCTCTCTCTCTGTCTCTCTGGGTTCTCACTGCCTCTGGGTTTAGTTTGGGTTTGGTTTGGTTTGGGTTTGATTTGGTTTGGTTTGGGTTTAGTTTGGGTCTCTTTCTGTCTGTTTGTCTCTCTCTCTATCTCTCCGTCTCTCTGAGTTCTCGCTGCCTCTGGGTTTGGTTTGGGTTTGGTTTGGTTTGGTTTGGTTTGGGTTTGATTTGGTTTGGTGTGGGTCTCTGTCGGTCTCTCTGTCTCTCTGGGTTCTCTCTGCCTCAGGGTTTGGTTTGGGTCTCTGTCTCTCTCTCTATCTCTCTCTCTGTCTCTTTGTCTCTCTCTGTCCCTCTGGGTTTGGTTTGGGTTTGGCTTGGTTTGGGTTTGGGTTTGGTTTGGGTTTGGTTTGGTTTGGTTTGGGTTTGGTTTGGGTTTGGTTTGGTTTGGGTTTGGTTTGGTTTGGGTTTGGTTTGGGTTTGGTTTGGGTTTAGTTTGGGTCTCTCTCTGGCCGTTTGTCTCTCTGTCTCTCTCTGTCTCTCTGGGTTCTCTCTGCCTCTGGGTTTGGTTTGGGTCTCTATCTCTCTCTCTATCTCTCTCTCTGTCTCTCTGTCTCTCTCTGTCCCTCTCGGTTCTCTCTGCTTCTGGGTTTGGTTTGGGTTTGGTTTGGTTTGAGTTTGGGTTTGGTTTGGGTTTGATTTGGTATGGGTTTGGTTTGGTTTGGTTCTCTGTCTCTCTCGCTATCTCTCTCTCTGGCTGTTTGTCTCTCTGTCTCTCTCTGTCTCTCTGGGTTCTCTCTGCCTCTGGGTTTGGTTTGGGTTTGGTCTAGTTTGGTTTGGTTTGGTTTGGGTTTGGTTTGGGTTTGGTCTGGTTTGGTTTGGTTTGGGTTTGGTTTGGGTTTGGTTTGGGTTTAGTTTGGGTCTCTTTCTGTCTCTTTGTCTCTCTCTCTATTTCTCCGTCTCTCTGGGTTCTCTCTCCCTCTGGGCTTGGTTTGGGTTTGGTTTGGGTTTGGTTTGGGTTGGGTTTGGTTTGGGTTTGGTTTGGGTTTGGTTTGGTTTGGGTTTGGTTTGGTTTGGGTCTCTGTCTCTCTCTCTATCTCTCTCTCTGTCTCTCTGTCTCTCTCTCTGTCTCTCTGGGTTCTCACTGCCTCTGGGTTTAGTTTGGGTTTGGTTTGGTTTGGGTTTGATTTGGTTTGGTTTGGGTTTAGTTTGGGTCTCTTTCTGTCTCTTTGTCTCTCTCTCTATCTCTCCGTCTCTCTGAGTTCTCTCTGCCTCTGGGTTTGGTTTGGGTTTGGTTTGGTTTGGTTTGGTTTGGGTTTGATTTGGTTTGGTGTGGGTCTCTGTCGGTCTCTCTGTCTCTCTGGGTTCTCTCTGCCTCAGGGTTTGGTTTGGGTCTCTGTCTTTCTCTCTATCTCTCTCTCTGTCTCTTTGTCTCTCTCTGTCCCTCTGGGTTTGGTTTGGGTTTGGCTTGGTTTGGGTTTGGGTTTGGTTTGGGTTTGGTTTGGTTTGGTTTGGGTTTGGTTTGGTTTGGGTTTGGTTTGGGTTTAGTTTGGGTCTCTCTCTGGCCGTTTGTCTCTCTGTCTCTCTCTGTCTCTCTGGGTTCTCTCTGCCTCTGGGTTTGGTTTGGGTCTCTGTCCCTCTCTCTGTCTCTCTCTCTGTCTCTCTGTCTCTCTCTGTCCCTCTCGGTTCTCTCTGCTTCTGGGTTTGGTTTGGGTTTGGTTTGGTTTGAGTTTGGGTTTGGTTTGGGTTTGATTTGGTTTGGGTTTGGTTTGGTATGGTTCTCTGTCTCTCTCGCTATCTCTCTCTCTGGCTGTTTGTCTCTCTCTCTCTCTCTGTCTCTCTGGGTTCTCTCTGCCTCTGGGTTTGGTTTGGTTTGGTTTGGGTTTGGTTTGGGTTTGGTCTGGTTTGGTTTGGTTTGGGTTTGATTTGGTTTGGTTTGGGTTTAGTTTGGGTCTCTTTCTGTCTCTTTGTCTCTCTCTCTATCTCTCCGTCTCTCTGAGTTCTCTCTGCCTCTGGGTTTGGTTTGGGTTTGGTTTGGTTTGGTTTGGTTTGGTTTGGGTTTGATTTGGTTTGGTGTGGGTCTCTGTCGGTCTCTCTGTCTCTCTGGGTTCTCTCTGCCTCAGGGTTTGGTTTGGGTCTCTGTCTCTCTCTCTATCTCTCTCTCTGTCTCTCTGTCTCTCTCTGTCCCTCTCGGTTCTCTCTGCTTCTGGGTTTGGTTTGGGTTTGGTTTGGTTTGAGTTTGGGTTTGGTTTGGGTTTGATTTGGTTTGGGTTTGGTTTGGTTTGGTTCTCTGTCTCTCTCGCTATCTCTCTCTCTGGCTGTTTGTCTCTCTGTCTCTCTCTGTCTCTCTGGGTTCTCTCTGCCTCTGGGTTTGGTTTGGGTTTGGTCTAGTTTGGTTTGGTTTGGTTTGGGTTTGGTTTGGGTTTGGTCTGGTTTGGTTTGGTTTGGGTTTGGTTTGGGTTTGGTTTGGGTTTAGTTTGGGTCTCTTTCTGTCTCTTTGTCTCTCTCTCTATTTCTCCGTCTCGCTGGGTTCTCTCTCCCTCTGGGCTCGGTTTGGGTTTGGTTTGGGTTTGGTTTGGGTTGGGTTTGGTTTGGGTTTGGTTTGGGTTTGGTTTGGTTTGGGTTTGGTTTGGTTTGGGTTTGGTTTGGGTTTGGTTTGGGTTTAGTTTGGGTCTCTCTCTGGCCGTTTGTCTCTCTGTCTCTCTCTGTCTCTCTGGGTTCTCTCTGCCTCTGGGTTTGGTTTGGGTCTCTGTCTCTCTCTCTATCTCTCTCTCTGTCTCTCTGTCTCTCTCTGTCCCTCTCGGTTCTCTCTGCTTCTGGGTTTGGTTTGGGTTTGGTTTGGTTTGAGTTTGGGTTTGGTTTGGGTTTGGTTTGGTTTCGTTCTCTGTCTCTCTCGCTATCTCTCTCTCTGGCTGTTTGTCTCTCTCTCTCTCTCTGTCTCTCTGGGTTCTCTCTGCCTCTGGGTTTGGTTTGGGTTTGGTCTGGTTTGGTTTGGTTTGGTTTGGGTTTGGTTTGGTTTGGGTCTCTGTCTCTCTCTCTATCTCTCTCTCTGTCTCTCTGTCTCTCTCTCTGTCTCTCTGGGTTCTCACTGCCTCTGGGTTTAGTTTGGGTTTGGTTTGGTTTGGGTTTGATTTGGTTTGGTTTGGGTTTAGTTTGGGTCTCTTTCTGTCTGTTTGTCTCTCTCTCTATCTCTCCGTCTCTCTGAGTTCTCTCTGCCTCTGGGTTTGGTTTGGGTTTGGTTTGGTTTGGTTTGGTTTGGTTTGGGTTTGATTTGGTTTGGTGTGGGTCTCTGTCGGTCTCTCTGTCTCTCTGGGTTCTCTCTGCCTCAGGGTTTGGTTTGGGTCTCTGTCTCTCTCTCTATCTCTCTCTCTGTCTCTTTGTCTCTCTCTGTCCCTCTGGGTTTGGTTTGGGTTTGGCTTGGTTTGGGTTTGGGTTTGGTTTGGGTTTGGTTTGGGTTTGGTTTGGTTTGGTTTGGGTTTGGTTTGGGTTTGGTTTGGTTTGGGTTTGGTTTGGTTTGGGTTTGGTTTGGGTTTAGTTTGGGTCTCTCTCTGGCCGTTTGTCTCTCTGTCTCTCTCTGTCTCTCTGGGTTCTCTCTGCCTCTGGGTTTGGTTTGAGTCTCTGTCTCTCTCTCTATCTCTCTCTCTGTCTCTCTGTCTCTCTCTGTCCCTCTCGGTTCTCTCTGCTTCGGGGTTTGGTTTGGGTTTGGTTTGGTTTGAGTTTGGGTTTGGTTTGGGTTTGATTTGGTTTGGGTTTGGTTTGGTATGGTTCTCTGTCTCTCTCGCTATCTCTCTCTCTGGCTGTTTGTCTCTCTCTCTCTCTCTGTCTCTCTGGGTTCTCTCTGCCTCTGGGTTTGGTTTGGGTTTGGTCTGGTTTGGTTTGGTTTGGTTTGGGTTTGGTTTGGGTTTGGTCTGGTTTGGTTTGGTTTGGGTTTGATTTGGTTTGGTTTGGGTTTAGTTTGGGTCTCTTTCTGTCTCTTTGTCTCTCTCTCTATCTCTCCGTCTCTCTGAGTTCTCTCTGCCTCTGGGTTTGGTTTGGGTTTGGTTTGGTTTGGTTTGGTTTGGTTTGGGTTTGATTTGGTTTGCTGTGGGTCTCTGTCGGTCTCTCTGTCTCTCTGGGTTCTCTCTGCCTCAGGGTTTGGTTTGGGTCTCTGTCTCTCTCTCTATCTCTCTCTCTGTCTCTTTGTCTCTCTCTGTCCCTCTGGGTTTGGTTTGGGTTTAGCTTGGTTTGGGTTTGGGTTTGGTTTGGGTTTGGTTTGGTTTGGTTTGGGTTTGGTTTGGGTTTGGTTTGGGTTTGGTTTGGTTTGGGTTTGGTTTGGTTTGGGTTTGGTTTGGTTTGGGTTTGGTTTGGGTTTAGTTTGGGTCTCTCTCTGGCCGTTTGTCTCTCTATCTCTCTGTCTCTCTCTCTGTCTCTCTGGGTTTGGTTTGGGTTTGGTTTGGGTTTGGTTTGGGTTTGGGTTTAGTTTGGGTCTCTCTCTGGCCGTTTGTCTCTCTGTCTCTCTCTGTCTCTCTGGGTTCTCTCTGCCTCTGGGTTTGGTTTGGGTCTCTGTCTCTCTCTCTATCTCTCTCTCTGTCTCTCTGTCTCTCTCTGTCCCTCTCGGTTCCCTCTGCTTCGGGGTTTGGTTTGGGTTTGGTTTGGTTTGAGTTTGGGTTTGGTTTGGGTTTGATTTGGTTTGGGTTTGGTTTGGTATGGGTTTGGTTTGGTTTGGTTTGGGTTTGGTTTGGGTTTGGTTTGGGTTTGGTTTGGGTTTGGTTTGGGTTTGGTTTGGGTTTGGTTTGGGTTTGGTTTGGGTTTGGTTTGGGTTTGGTTTGGGTTTGGTTTGGTTTGGTTTGGGTTTGGTTTGGTTTGGTTTGGTTTGGGTTTGGTTTGGGTTTAGTTTGGGTCTCTCTCTGGCCGTTTGTCTCTCTGTCTCTCTCTGTCTCTCTGGGTTCTCTCTCCCTCTGGGTTTGGTTTGGGTCTCTGTCTCTCTCTCTATCTCTCTCTCTGTCTCTCTGTCTCTCTCTGTCCCTCTCGGTTCTCTCTGCTTCGGGGTTTGGTTTGGGTTTGGTTTGGTTTGAGTTTGGGTTTGGTTTGGGTTTGATTTGGTTTGGGTTTGGTTTGGTATGGTTCTCTGTCTCTCTCGCTATCTCTCTCTCTGGCTGTTTGTCTCTCTCTCTCTCTCTGTCTCTCTGGGTACTCTCTGCCTCTGGGTTTGGTTTGGGTTTGGTCTGGTTTGGTTTGGTTTGGTTTAGGTTTGGTTTGGGTTTGGTCTGGTTTGGTTTGGTTTGGGTTTGATTTGGTTTGGTTTGGGTTTAGTTTGGGTCTCTTTCTGTCTCTTTGTCTCTCTCTCTATCTCTCCGTCTCTCTGAGTTCTCTTTGCCTCTGGGTTTGGTTTGGGTTTGGTTTGGTTTGGGTTTGATTTGGTTTGGTGTGGGTCTCTGTCGGTCTCTCTGTCTCTCTGGGTTCTCTCTGCCTCAGGGTTTGGTTTGGGTCTCTGTCTCTCTCTCTATCTCTCTCTCTGTCTCTTTGTCTCTCTCTGTCCCTCTGGGTTTGGTTTGGGTTTGGCTTGGTTTGGGTTTGGGTTTGGTTTGGGTTTGGTTTGGTTTGGTTTGGGTTTGGTTTGGGTTTGGTTTGGGTTTGGTTTGGTTTGGGTTTGGTTTGGTTTGGGTTTGGTTTGGTTTGGGTTTGGTTTGGGTTTGGTTTGGTTTGGGTTTGGTTTGGGTTTAGTTTGGGTCTCTCTCTGGCCGTTTGTCTCTCTGTCTCTCTGTCTCTCTCTCTGTCTCTCTGGGTTCTCTCTCTCTGTCTCTTTGTCTCTCTCTGTCCCTCTCGGTTCTCTCTGCTTCTGGGTTTGGTTTGGGTTTGGTTTGGTTTGAGTTTGGGTTTGGTTTGGGTTTGGTTTGGTTTGGTTCTCTGTCTCTCTCGCTATCTCTCTCTCTGGCTGTTTGTCTCTCTCTCTCTCTCTGTCTCTCTGGGTTCTCTCTGCCTCTGGGTTTGGTTTGGGTTTGGTCTGGTTTGGTTTGGTTTGGTTTGGGTTTGCTTTGGGTTTGGTCTGGTTTGGTTTGGTTTGGGTTTGGTTTGGGTTTGGGTCTCTGTCTCTCTCTCTATCTCTCTCTCTGTCTCTCTGTCTCTCTCTCTGTCTCTCTGGGTTCTCACTGCCTCTGGGTTTAGTTTGGGTTTGGTTTGGTTTGGGTTTGATTTGGTTTGGTTTGGGTTTAGTTTGGGTCTCTTTCTGTCTGTTTGTCTCTCTCTCTATCTCTCCGTCTCTCTGAGTTCTCGCTGCCTCTGGGTTTGGTTTGGGTTTGGTTTGGTTTGGTTTGGTTTGGTTTGGGTTTGATTTGGTTTGGTGTGGGTCTCTGTCGGTCTCTCTGTCTCTCTGGGTTCTCTCTGCCTCAGGGTTTGGTTTGGGTCTCTGTCTCTCTCTCTATCTCTCTCTCTGTCTCTTTGTCTCTCTCTGTCCCTCTGGGTTTGGTTTGGGTTTGGCTTGGTTTGGGTTTGGGTTTGGTTTGGGTTTGGTTTGGTTTGGTTTGGGTTTGGTTTGGGTTTGGTTTGGTTTGGGTTTGGTTTGGTTTGGGTTTGGTTTGGGTTTGGTTTGGGTTTAGTTTGGGTCTCTCTCTGGCCGTTTGTCTCTCTGTCTCTCTCTGTCTCTCTGGGTTCTCTCTGCCTCTGGGTTTGGTTTGGGTCTCTATCTCTCTCTCTATCTCTCTCTCTGTCTCTCTGTCTCTCTCTGTCCCTCTCGGTTCTCTCTGCTTCTGGGTTTGGTTTGGGTTTGGTTTGGTTTGAGTTTGGGTTTGGTTTGGGTTTGATTTGGTATGGGTTTGGTTTGGTTTGGTTCTCTGTCTCTCTCGCTATCTCTCTCTCTGGCTGTTTGTCTCTCTGTCTCTCTCTGTCTCTCTGGGTTCTCTCTGCCTCTGGGTTTGGTTTGGGTTTGGTCTAGTTTGGTTTGGTTTGGTTTGGGTTTGGTTTGGGTTTGGTCTGGTTTGGTTTGGTTTGGGTTTGGTTTGGGTTTGGTTTGGGTTTAGTTTGGGTCTCTTTCTGTCTCTTTGTCTCTCTCTCTATTTCTCCGTCTCTCTGGGTTCTCTCTCCCTCTGGGCTTGGTTTGGGTTTGGTTTGGGTTTGGTTTGGGTTGGGTTTGGTTTGGGTTTGGTTTGGGTTTGGTTTGGTTTGGGTTTGGTTTGGTTTGGGTCTCTGTCTCTCTCTCTATCTCTCTCTCTGTCTCTCTGTCTCTCTCTCTGTCTCTCTGGGTTCTCACTGCCTCTGGGTTTAGTTTGGGTTTGGTTTGGTTTGGGTTTGATTTGGTTTGGTTTGGGTTTAGTTTGGGTCTCTTTCTGTCTCTTTGTCTCTCTCTCTATCTCTCCGTCTCTCTGAGTTCTCTCTGCCTCTGGGTTTGGTTTGGGTTTGGTTTGGTTTGGTTTGGTTTGGGTTTGATTTGGTTTGGTGTGGGTCTCTGTCGGTCTCTCTGTCTCTCTGGGTTCTCTCTGCCTCAGGGTTTGGTTTGGGTCTCTGTCTTTCTCTCTATCTCTCTCTCTGTCTCTTTGTCTCTCTCTGTCCCTCTGGGTTTGGTTTGGGTTTGGCTTGGTTTGGGTTTGGGTTTGGTTTGGGTTTGGTTTGGTTTGGTTTGGGTTTGGTTTGGGTTTGGTTTGGTTTGGGTTTGGTTTGGGTTTAGTTTGGGTCTCTCTCTGGCCGTTTGTCTCTCTGTCTCTCTCTGTCTCTCTGGGTTCTCTCTGCCTCTGGGTTTGGTTTGGGTCTCTGTCCCTCTCTCTGTCTCTCTCTCTGTCTCTCTGTCTCTCTCTGTCCCTCTCGGTTCTCTCTGCTTCTGGGTTTGGTTTGGGTTTGGTTTGGTTTGAGTTTGGGTTTGGTTTGGGTTTGATTTGGTTTGGGTTTGGTTTGGTATGGTTCTCTGTCTCTCTCGCTATCTCTCTCTCTGGCTGTTTGTCTCTCTCTCTCTCTCTGTCTCTCTGGGTTCTCTCTGCCTCTGGGTTTGGTTTGGTTTGGTTTGGGTTTGGTTTGGGTTTGGTCTGGTTTGGTTTGGTTTGGGTTTGATTTGGTTTGGTTTGGGTTTAGTTTGGGTCTCTTTCTGTCTCTTTGTCTCTCTCTCTATCTCTCCGTCTCTCTGAGTTCTCTCTGCCTCTGGGTTTGGTTTGGGTTTGGTTTGGTTTGGTTTGGTTTGGTTTGGGTTTGATTTGGTTTGGTGTGGGTCTCTGTCGGTCTCTCTGTCTCTCTGGGTTCTCTCTGCCTCAGGGTTTGGTTTGGGTCTCTGTCTCTCTCTCTATCTCTCTCTCTGTCTCTCTGTCTCTCTCTGTCCCTCTCGGTTCTCTCTGCTTCTGGGTTTGGTTTGGGTTTGGTTTGGTTTGAGTTTGGGTTTGGTTTGGGTTTGATTTGGTTTGGGTTTGGTTTGGTTTGGTTCTCTGTCTCTCTCGCTATCTCTCTCTCTGGCTGTTTGTCTCTCTGTCTCTCTCTGTCTCTCTGGGTTCTCTCTGCCTCTGGGTTTGGTTTGGGTTTGGTCTAGTTTGGTTTGGTTTGGTTTGGGTTTGGTTTGGGTTTGGTCTGGTTTGGTTTGGTTTGGGTTTGGTTTGGGTTTGGTTTGGGTTTAGTTTGGGTCTCTTTCTGTCTCTTTGTCTCTCTCTCTATTTCTCCGTCTCGCTGGGTTCTCTCTCCCTCTGGGCTCGGTTTGGGTTTGGTTTGGGTTTGGTTTGGGTTGGGTTTGGTTTGGGTTTGGTTTGGGTTTGGTTTGGTTTGGGTTTGGTTTGGTTTGGGTTTGGTTTGGGTTTGGTTTGGGTTTAGTTTGGGTCTCTCTCTGGCCGTTTGTCTCTCTGTCTCTCTCTGTCTCTCTGGGTTCTCTCTGCCTCTGGGTTTGGTTTGGGTCTCTGTCTCTCTCTCTATCTCTCTCTCTGTCTCTCTGTCTCTCTCTGTCCCTCTCGGTTCTCTCTGCTTCTGGGTTTGGTTTGGGTTTGGTTTGGTTTGAGTTTGGGTTTGGTTTGGGTTTGGTTTGGTTTCGTTCTCTGTCTCTCTCGCTATCTCTCTCTCTGGCTGTTTGTCTCTCTCTCTCTCTCTGTCTCTCTGGGTTCTCTCTGCCTCTGGGTTTGGTTTGGGTTTGGTCTGGTTTGGTTTGGTTTGGTTTGGGTTTGGTTTGGTTTGGGTCTCTGTCTCTCTCTCTATCTCTCTCTCTGTCTCTCTGTCTCTCTCTCTGTCTCTCTGGGTTCTCACTGCCTCTGGGTTTAGTTTGGGTTTGGTTTGGTTTGGGTTTGATTTGGTTTGGTTTGGGTTTAGTTTGGGTCTCTTTCTGTCTCTTTGTCTCTCTCTCTATCTCTCCGTCTCTCTGAGTTCTCTCTGCCTCTGGGTTTGGTTTGGGTTTGGTTTGGTTTGGTTTGGTTTGGTTTGGGTTTGATTTGGTTTGGTGTGGGTCTCTGTCGGTCTCTCTGTCTCTCTGGGTTCTCTCTGCCTCAGGGTTTGGTTTGGGTCTCTGTCTCTCTCTCTATCTCTCTCTCTGTCTCTTTGTCTCTCTCTGTCCCTCTGGGTTTGGTTTGGGTTTGGCTTGGTTTGGGTTTGGGTTTGGTTTGGGTTTGGTTTGGGTTTGGTTTGGTTTGGTTTGGGTTTGGTTTGGGTTTGGTTTGGTTTGGGTTTGGTTTGGTTTGGGTTTGGTTTGGGTTTAGTTTGGGTCTCTCTCTGGCCGTTTGTCTCTCTGTCTCTCTCTGTCTCTCTGGGTTCTCTCTGCCTCTGGGTTTGGTTTGAGTCTCTGTCTCTCTCTCTATCTCTCTCTCTGTCTCTCTGTCTCTCTCTGTCCCTCTCGGTTCTCTCTGCTTCGGGGTTTGGTTTGGGTTTGGTTTGGTTTGAGTTTGGGTTTGGTTTGGGTTTGATTTGGTTTGGGTTTGGTTTGGTATGGTTCTCTGTCTCTCTCGCTATCTCTCTCTCTGGCTGTTTGTCTCTCTCTCTCTCTCTGTCTCTCTGGGTTCTCTCTGCCTCTGGGTTTGGTTTGGGTTTGGTCTGGTTTGGTTTGGTTTGGTTTGGGTTTGGTTTGGGTTTGGTCTGGTTTGGTTTGGTTTGGGTTTGATTTGGTTTGGTTTGGGTTTAGTTTGGGTCTCTTTCTGTCTCTTTGTCTCTCTCTCTATCTCTCCGTCTCTCTGAGTTCTCTCTGCCTCTGGGTTTGGTTTGGGTTTGGTTTGGTTTGGTTTGGTTTGGTTTGGGTTTGATTTGGTTTGCTGTGGGTCTCTGTCGGTCTCTCTGTCTCTCTGGGTTCTCTCTGCCTCAGGGTTTGGTTTGGGTCTCTGTCTCTCTCTCTATCTCTCTCTCTGTCTCTTTGTCTCTCTCTGTCCCTCTGGGTTTGGTTTGGGTTTAGCTTGGTTTGGGTTTGGGTTTGGTTTGGGTTTGGTTTGGTTTGGTTTGGGTTTGGTTTGGGTTTGGTTTGGGTTTGGTTTGGTTTGGGTTTGGTTTGGTTTGGGTTTGGTTTGGTTTGGGTTTGGTTTGGGTTTAGTTTGGGTCTCTCTCTGGCCGTTTGTCTCTCTATCTCTCTGTCTCTCTCTCTGTCTCTCTGGGTTCTCTCTGCCTCTGGGTTTGGTTTGGGTCTCTGTCTCTCTCTCTATCTCTCTCTCTGTCTCTTTGTCTCTCTCTGTCCCTCTCGGTTCTCTCTGCTTCTGGGTTTGGTTTGGGTTTGGTTTGGTTTGAGTTTGGGTTTGGTTTGGGTTTGGTTTGGTTTGGTTCTCTGTCTCTCTCGCTATCTCTCTCTCTGGCTGTTTGTCTCTCTCTCTCTCTCTGTCTCTCTGGGTTCTCTCTGCCTCTGGGTTTGGTTTGGGTTTGGTCTGGTTTGGTTTGGTTTGGTTTGGGTTTGGTTTGGTTTGGGTCTCTGTCTCTCTCTCTATCTCTCTCTCTGTCTCTCTGTCTCTCTCTCTGTCTCTCTGGGTTCTCACTGCCTCTGGGTTTAGTTTGGGTTTGGTTTGGTTTGGGTTTGATTTGGTTTGGTTTGGGTTTAGTTTGGGTCTCTTTCTGTCTCTTTGTCTCTCTCTCTATCTCTCCGTCTCTCTGAGTTCTCTCTGCCTGTGGGTTTGGTTTGGATTTGGTTTGGTTTGGTTTGGTTTGGTTTGGGTTTGATTTGGTTTGGTGTGGGTCTCTGTCGGTCTCTCTGTCTCTCTGGGTTCTCTCTGCCTCAGGGTTTGGTTTGGGTCTCTGTCTCTCTCTCTATCTCTCTCTCTGTCTCTTTGTCTCTCTCTGTCCCTCTGGGTTTGGTTTGGGTTTGGCTTGGTTTGGGTTTGGGTTTGGTTTGGGTTTGGTTTGGGTTTGGTTTGGTTTGGTTTGGGTTTGGTTTGGGTTTGGTTTGGTTTGGGTTTGGTTTGGTTTGGGTTTGGTTTGGGTTTAGTTTGGGTCTCTCTCTGGCCGTTTGTCTCTCTGTCTCTCTCTGTCTCTCTGGGTTCTCTCTGCCTCTGGGTTTGGTTTGGGTCTCTGTCTCTCTCTCTATCTCTCTCTCTGTCTCTCTGTCTCTCTCTGTCCCTCTCGGTTCTCTCTGCTTCGGGGTTTGGTTTGGGTTTGGTTTGGTTTGAGTTTGGGTTTGGTTTGGGTTTGATTTGGTTTGGGTTTGGTTTGGTATGGTTCTCTGTCTCTCTCGCTATCTCTCTCTCTGGCTGTTTGTCTCTCTCTCTCTCTCTGTCTCTCTGGGTTCTCTCTGCCTCTGGGTTTGGTTTGGGTTTGGTCTGGTTTGGTTTAGTTTGGTTTGGGTTTGGTTTGGGTTTGGTCTGGTTTGGTTTGGTTTGGGTTTGATTTGGTTTGGTTTGGGTTTAGTTTGGGTCTCTTTCTGTCTCTTTGTCTCTCTCTCTATCTCTCCGTCTCTCTGAGTTCTCTCTGCCTCTGGGTTTGGTTTGGGTTTGGTTTGGTTTGGTTTGGTTTGGTTTGGGTTTGATTTGGTTTGGTGTGGGTCTCTGTCGGTCTCTCTGTCTCTCTGGGTTCTCTCTGCCTCAGGGTTTGGTTTGGGTCTCTGTCTCTCTCTCTATCTCTCTCTCTGTCTCTTTGTCTCTCTCTGTCCCTCTGGGTTTGGTTTGGGTTTGGCTTGGTTTGGGTTTGGGTTTGGTTTGGGTTTGGTTTGGTTTGGTTTGGGTTTGGTTTGGGTTTGGTTTGGGTTTGGTTTGGTTTGGGTTTGGTTTGGTTTGGGTTTGGTTTGGTTTGGGTTTGGTTTGGGTTTAGTTTGGGTCTCTCTCTGGCCGTTTGTCTCTCTATCTCTCTGTCTCTCTCTCTGTCTCTCTGGGTTCTCTCTGCCTCTGGGTTTGGTTTGGGTCTCTGTCTCTCTCTCTATCTCTCTCTCTGTCTCTTTGTCTCTCTCTGTCCCTCTCGGTTCTCTCTGCTTCTGGGTTTGGTTTGGGTTTGGTTTGGTTTGAGTTTGGGTTTGGTTTGGGTTTGGTTTGGGTTGGTTCTCTGTCTCTCTCGCTATCTCTCTCTCTGGCTGTTTGTCTCTCTCTCTCTCTCTGTCTCTCTGGGTTCTCTCTGCCTCTGGGTTTGGTTTGGGTTTGGTCTGGTTTGGTTTGGTTTGGTTTGGGTTTGCTTTGGGTTTGGTCTGGTTTGGTTTGGTTTGGGTTTGGTTTGGGTTTGGGTCTCTGTCTGTCTCTCTATCTCTCTCTTTGTCTCTCTGTCTCTCTCTCTGTCTCTCTGGGTTCTCACTGCCTCTGGGTTTAGTTTGGGTTTGGTTTGGTTTGGGTTTGATTTGGTTTGGTTTGGGTTTAGTTTGTTATCTGTCTCTCTCGCTATCTCTCTCTCTGGCTGTTTGTCTCTCTCTCTCTCTCTGTCTCTCTGGGTACTCTCTGCCTCTGGGTTTGGTTTGGGTTTGGTCTGGTTTGGTTTGGTTTGGTTTGGTTTGGGTTTGGTCTGGTTTGGTTTGGTTTGGGTTTGATTTGGTTTGGTTTGGGTTTAGTTTGGGTCTCTTTCTGTCTCTTTGTCTCTCTCTCTATCTCTCCGTCTCTCTGAGTTCTCTTTGCCTCTGGGTTTGGTTTGGGTTTGGTTTGGTTTGGTTTGGTTTGGTTTGGGTTTGATTTGGTTTGGTGTGGGTCTCCGTCGGTCTCTCTGTCTCTCTGGGTTCTCTCTGCCTCAGGGTTTGGTTTGGGTCTCTGTCTCTCTCTCTATCTCTCTCTCTGTCTCTTTGTCTCTCTCTGTCCCTCTGGGTTTGGTTTGGGTTTGGCTTGGTTTGGGTTTGGGTTTAGTTTGGGTTTGGTTTGGTTTGGTTTGGGTTTGGTTTGGGTTTGGTTTGGGTTTGGTTTGGTTTGGGTTTGGTTTGGTTTGGGTTTGGTTTGGTTTGGGTTTGGTTTGGGTTTGGTTTGGTTTGGGTTTGGTTTGGGTTTAGTTTGGGTCTCTCTCTGGCCGTTTGTCTCTCTGTCTCTCTGTCTCTCTCTCTGTCTCTCTGGGTTCTCTCTCTCTGTCTCTTTGTCTCTCTCTGTCCCTCTCGGTTCTCTCTGCTTCTGGGTTTGGTTTGGGTTTGGTTTGGTTTGAGTTTGGGTTTGGTTTGGGTTTGGTTTGGTTTGGTTCTCTGTCTCTCTCGCTATCTCTCTCTCTGGCTGTTTGTCTCTCTCTCTCTCTCTGTCTCTCTGGGTTCTCTCTGCCTCTGGGTTTGGTTTGGGTTTGGTCTGGTTTGGTTTGGTTTGGTTTGGGTTTGCTTTGGGTTTGGTCTGGTTTGGTTTGGTTTGGGTTTGGTTTGGGTTTGGGTCTCTGTCCCTCTCTCTATCTCTCTCTCTGTCTCTCTGTCTCTCTCTCTGTCTCTCTGGGTTCTCACTGCCTCTGGGTTTAGTTTGGGTTTGGTTTGGTTTGGGTTTGATTTGGTTTGGTTTGGGTTTAGTTTGGGTCTCTTTCTGTCTCTTTGTCTCTCTCTCTATCTCTCCGTCTCTCTGAGTTCTCGCTGCCTCTGGGTTTGGTTTGGGTTTGGTTTGGTTTGGTTTGGTTTGGTTTGGGTTTGATTTGGTTTGGTGTGGGTCTCTGTCGGTCTCTCTGTCTCTCTGGGTCTCTCTGCCTCAGGGTTTGGTTTGGGTCTCTGTCTCTCTCTCTATCTCTCTCTCTGTCTCTTTGTCTCTCTCTGTCCCTCTGGGTTTGGTTTGGGTTTGGCTTGGTTTGGGTTTGGGTTTGGTTTGGGTTTGGTTTGGTTTGGTTTGGGTTTGGTTTGGGTTTGGTTTGGTTTGGGTTTGGTTTGGGTTTGGTTTGGGTTTAGTTTGGGTCTCTCTCTGGCCGTTTGTCTCTCTGTCTCTCTCTGTCTCTCTGGGTTCTCTCTGCCTCTGGGTTTGGTTTGGGTCTCTATCTCTCTCTCTATCTCTCTCTCTGTCTCTCTGTCTCTCTCTGTCCCTCTCGGTTCTCTCTGCTTCTGGGTTTGGTTTGGGTTTGGTTTGGTTTGAGTTTGGGTTTGGTTTGGGTTTGATTTGGTATGGGTTTGGTTTGGTTTGGTTCTCTGTCTCTCTCGCTATCTCTCTCTCTGGCTGTTTGTCTCTCTGTCTCTCTCTGTCTCTCTGGGTTCTCTCTGCCTCTGGGTTTGGTTTGGGTTTGGTCTAGTTTGGTTTGGTTTGGTTTGGGTTTGGTTTGGGTTTGGTCTGGTTTGGTTTGGTTTGGGTTTGGTTTGGGTTTGGTTTGGGTTTAGTTTGGGTCTCTTTCTGTCTCTTTGTCTCTCTCTCTATTTCTCCGTCTCTCTGGGTTCTCTCTCCCTCTGGGCTTGGTTTGGGTTTGGTTTGGGTTTGGTTTGGGTTGGGTTTGGTTTGGGTTTGGTTTGGGTTTGGTTTGGTTTGGGTTTGGTTTGGTTTGGGTCTCTGTCTCTCTCTCTATCTCTCTCTCTGTCTCTCTGTCTCTCTCTCTGTCTCTCTGGGTTCTCACTGCCTCTGGGTTTAGTTTGGGTTTGGTTTGGTTTGGGTTTGATTTGGTTTGGTTTGGGTTTAGTTTGGGTCTCTTTCTGTCTCTTTGTCTCTCTCTCTATCTCTCCGTCTCTCTGAGTTCTCTCTGCCTCTGGGTTTGGTTTGGGTTTGGTTTGGTTTGGTTTGGTTTGGGTTTGATTTGGTTTGGTGTGGGTCTCTGTCGGTCTCTCTGTCTCTCTGGGTTCTCTCTGCCTCAGGGTTTGGTTTGGGTCTCTGTCTTTCTCTCTATCTCTCTCTCTGTCTCTTTGTCTCTCTCTGTCCCTCTGGGTTTGGTTTGGGTTTGGCTTGGTTTGGGTTTGGGTTTGGTTTGGGTTTGGTTTGGTTTGGTTTGGGTTTGGTTTGGGTTTGGTTTGGTTTGGGTTTGGTTTGGGTTTAGTTTGGGTCTCTCTCTGGCCGTTTGTCTCTCTGTCTCTCTCTGTCTCTCTGGGTTCTCTCTGCCTCTGGGTTTGGTTTGGGTCTCTGTCCCTCTCTCTATCTCTCTCTCTGTCTCTCTGTCTCTCTCTGTCCCTCTCGGTTCTCTCTGCTTCTGGGTTTGGTTTGGGTTTGGTTTGGTTTGAGTTTGGGTTTGGTTTGGGTTTGATTTGGTATGGGTTTGGTTTGGTTTGGTTCTCTGTCTCTCTCGCTATCTCTCTCTCTGGCTGTTTGTCTCTCTGTCTCTCTCTGTCTCTCTGGGTTCTCTCTGCCTCTGGGTTTGGTTTGGGTTTGGTCTAGTTTGGTTTGGTTTGGTTTGGGTTTGATTTGGGTTTGGTCTGGTTTGGTTTGGTTTGGGTTTGGTTTGGGTTTGGTTTGGGTTTAGTTTGGGTCTCTTTCTGTCTCTTTGTCTCTCTCTCTATTTCTCCGTCTCTCTGGGTTCTCTCTCCCTCTGGGCTTGGTTTGGTCTGGTTTGGTTTGGTTTGGTTTGGGTTTGCTTTGGGTTTGGTCTGGTTTGGTTTGGTTTGGGTTTGGTTTGGGTTTGGGTCTCTGTCTCTCTCTCTATCTCTCTCTCTGTCTCTCTGTCTCTCTCTCTGTCTCTCTGGGTTCTCACTGCCTCTGGGTTTAGTTTGGGTTTCGTTTGGTTTGGGTTTGATTTGGTTTGGTTTGGGTTTAGTTTGGGTCTCTTTCTGTCTCTTTGTCTCTCTCTCTATCTCTCCGTCTCTCTGAGTTCTCGCTGCCTCTGGGTTTGGTTTGGGTTTGGTTTGGTTTGGTTTGGTTTGGTTTGGGTTTGATTTGGTTTGGTGTGGGTCTCTGTCGGTCTCTCTGTCTCTCTGGGTCTCTCTGCCTCAGGGTTTGGTTTGGGTCTCTGTCTCTCTCTCTATCTCTCTCTCTGTCTCTTTGTCTCTCTCTGTCCCTCTGGGTTTGGTTTGGGTTTGGCTTGGTTTGGGTTTGGGTTTGGTTTGGGTTTGGTTTGGTTTGGTTTGGGTTTGGTTTGGGTTTGGTTTGGGTTTGGTTTGGTTTGGTTTGGGTTTGGTTTGGGTTTGGTTTGGGTTTGGTTTGGTTTGGGTTTGGTTTGGTTTGGGTTTGGTTTGGGTTTGGTTTGGGTTTAGTTTGGGTCTCTCTCTGGCCGTTTGTCTCTCTGTCTCTCTCTGTCTCTCTGGGTTCTCTCTGCCTCTGGGTTTGGTTTGGGTCTCTATCTCTCTCTCTATCTCTCTCTCTGTCTCTCTGTCTCTCTCTGTCCCTCTCGGTTCTCTCTGCTTCTGGGTTTGGTTTGGGTTTGGTTTGGTTTGAGTTTGGGTTTGGTTTGGGTTTGATTTGGTATGGGTTTGGTTTGGTTTGGTTCTCTGTCTCTCTCGCTATCTCTCTCTCTGGCTGTTTGTCTCTCTGTCTCTCTCTGTCTCTCTGGGTTCTCTCTGCCTCTGGGTTTGGTTTGGGTTTGGTCTAGTTTGGTTTGGTTTGGTTTGGGTTTGGTTTGGGTTTGGTCTGGTTTGGTTTGGTTTGGGTTTGGTTTGGGTTTGGTTTGGGTTTAGTTTGGGTCTCTTTCTGTCTCTTTGTCTCTCTCTCTATTTCTCCGTCTCTCTGGGTTCTCTCTCCCTCTGGGCTTGGTTTGGGTTTGGTTTGGGTTTGGTTTGGGTTGGGTTTGGTTTGGGTTTGGTTTGGGTTTGGTTTGGTTTGGGTTTGGTTTGGTTTGGGTCTCTGTCTCTCTCTCTATCTCTCTCTCTGTCTCTCTGTCTCTCTCTCTGTCTCTCTGGGTTCTCACTGCCTCTGGGTTTAGTTTGGGTTTGGTTTGGTTTGGGTTTGATTTGGTTTGGTTTGGGTTTAGTTTGGGTCTCTTTCTGTCTCTTTGTCTCTCTCTCTATCTCTCCGTCTCTCTGAGTTCTCTCTGCCTCTGGGTTTGGTTTGGGTTTGGTTTGGTTTGGTTTGGTTTGGGTTTGATTTGGTTTGGTGTGGGTCTCTGTCGGTCTCTCTGTCTCTCTGGGTTCTCTCTGCCTCAGGGTTTGGTTTGGGTCTCTGTCTTTCTCTCTATCTCTCTCTCTGTCTCTTTGTCTCTCTCTGTCCCTCTGGGTTTGGTTTGGGTTTGGCTTGGTTTGGGTTTGGGTTTGGTTTGGGTTTGGTTTGGTTTGGTTTGGGTTTGGTTTGGGTTTGGTTTGGTTTGGGTTTGGTTTGGGTTTAGTTTGGGTCTCTCTCTGGCCGTTTGTCTCTCTGTCTCTCTCTGTCTCTCTGGGTTCTCTCTGCCTCTGGGTTTGGTTTGGGTCTCTGTCCCTCTCTCTATCTCTCTCTCTGTCTCTCTGTCTCTCTCTGTCCCTCTCGGTTCTCTCTGCTTCTGGGTTTGGTTTGGGTTTGGTTTGGTTTGAGTTTGGGTTTGGTTTGGGTTTGATTTGGTATGGGTTTGGTTTGGTTTGGTTCTCTGTCTCTCTCGCTATCTCTCTCTCTGGCTGTTTGTCTCTCTGTCTCTCTCTGTCTCTCTGGGTTCTCTCTGCCTCTGGGTTTGGTTTGGGTTTGGTCTAGTTTGGTTTGGTTTGGTTTGGGTTTGGTTTGGGTTTGGTCTGGTTTGGTTTGGTTTGGGTTTGGTTTGGGTTTGGTTTGGGTTTAGTTTGGGTCTCTTTCTGTCTCTTTGTCTCTCTCTCTATTTCTCCGTCTCTCTGGGTTCTCTCTCCCTCTGGGCTTGGTTTGGGTTTGGTTTGGGTTTGGTTTGGGTTGGGTTTGGTTTGGGTTTGGTTTGGGTTTGGTTTGGTTTGGGTTTGGTTTGGTTTGGGTCTCTGTCTCTCTCTCTATCTCTCTCTCTGTCTCTCTGTCTCTCTCTCTGTCTCTCTGGGTTCTCACTGCCTCTGGGTTTAGTTTGGGTTTGGTTTGGTTTGGGTTTGATTTGGTTTGGTTTGGGTTTAGTTTGGGTCTCTTTCTGTCTCTTTGTCTCTCTCTCTATCTCTCCGTCTCTCTGAGTTCTCTCTGCCTCTGGGTTTGGTTTGGGTTTGGTTTGGCTTGGTTTGGTTTGGGTTTGATTTGGTTTGGTGTGGGTCTCTGTCGGTCTCTCTGTCTCTCTGGGTTCTCTCTGCCTCAGGGTTTGGTTTGGGTCTCTGTCTTTCTCTCTATCTCTCTCTCTGTCTCTTTGTCTCTCTCTGTCCCTCTGGGTTTTGTTTGGGTTTGGCTTGGTTTGGGTTTGGGTTTGGTTTGGGTTTGGTTTGGTTTGGTTTGGGTTTGGTTTGGGTTTGGTTTGGTTTGGGTTTGGTTTGGGTTTAGTTTGGGTCTCTCTCTGGCCGTTTGTCTCTCTGTCTCTCTCTGTCTCTCTGGGTTCTCTCTGCCTCTGGGTTTGGTTTGGGTCTCTGTCCCTCTCTCTATCTCTCTCTCTGTCTCTCTGTCTCTCTCTGTCCCTCTCGGTTCTCTCTGCTTCTGGGTTTGGTTTGGGTTTGGTTTGGTTTGAGTTTGGGTTTGGTTTGGGTTTGATTTGGTTTGGGTTTGGTTTGGTATGGTTCTCTGTCTCTCTCGCTATCTCTCTCTCTGGCTGTTTGTCTCTCTCTCTCTCTCTGTCTCTCTGGGTTCTCTCTGCCTCTGGGTTTGGTTTGGGTTTGGTCTAGTTTGGTTTGGTTTGGTTTGGGTTTGGTTTGGGTTTGGTCTGGTTTGGTTTGGTTTGGGTTTGGTTTGGGTTTGGTTTGGGTTTGGTTTGGGTTTAGTTTGGGTCTCTTTCTGTCTCTTTGTCTCTCTCTCTATTTCTCCGTCTCTCTGGGTTCTCTCTCCCTCTGGGCTCGGTTTGGGTTTGGTTTGGGTTTGGTTTGGGTTGGGTTTGGTTTGGGTTTGGTTTGGGTTTGGTTTGGTTTGGGTTTGGTTTGGTTTGGGTTTGGTTTGGGTTTGGTTTGGGTTTAGTTTGGGTCTCTCTCTGGCCGTTTGTCTCTCTGTCTCTCTCTGTCTCTCTGGGTTCTCTCTGCCTCTGGGTTTGGTTTGGGTCTCTGTCTCTCTCTCTATCTCTCTCTCTGTCTCTCTGTCTCTCTCTATCCCTCTCGGTTCTCTCTGCTTCGGGGTTTGGTTTGGGTTTGGTTTGGTTTGAGTTTGGGTTTGGTTTGGGTTTGATTTGGTTTGGGTTTGGTTTGGTATGGTTCTCTGTCTCTCTCGCTATCTCTCTCTCTGGCTGTTTGTCTCTCTCTCTCTCTCTGTCTCTCTGGGTTCTCTCTGCCTCTGGGTTTGGTTTGGGTTTGGTCTGGTTTGGTTTGGTTTGGTTTGGGTTTGGTTTGGGTTTGGTCTGGTTTGGTTTGGTTTGGGTTTGATTTGGTTTGGTTTGGGTTTAGTTTGGGTCTCTTTCTGTCTCTTTGTCTCTCTCTCTATCTCTCCGTCTCTCTGAGTTCTCTCTGCCTCTGGGTTTGGTTTGGGTTTGGTTTGGTTTGGTTTGCTTTGGTTTGGGTTTGATTTGGTTTGGTGTGGGTCTCTGTCGGTCTCTCTGTCTCTCTGGGTTCTCTCTGCCTCAGGGTTTGGTTTGGGTCTCTGTCTCTCTCTCTATCTCTCTCTCTGTCTCTTTGTCTCTCTCTGTCCCTCTGGGTTTGGTTTGGGTTTAGCTTGGTTTGGGTTTGGGTTTGGTTTGGGTTTGGTTTGGTTTGGTTTGGGTTTGGTTTGGGTTTGGTTTGGGTTTGGTTTGGTTTGGGTTTGGTTTGGTTTGGGTTTGGTTTGGTTTGGGTTTGGTTTGGGTTTAGTTTGGGTCTCTCTCTGGCCGTTTGTCTCTCTATCTCTCTGTCTCTCTCTCTGTCTCTCTGGGTTCTCTCTGCCTCTGGGTTTGGTTTGGGTCTCTGTCTCTCTCTCTATCTCTCTCTCTGTCTCTTTGTCTCTCTCTGTCCCTCTCGGTTCTCTCTGCTTCTGGGTTTGGTTTGGGTTTGGTTTGGTTTGAGTTTGGGTTTGGTTTGGGTTTGGTTTGGTTTGGTTCTCTGTCTCTCTCGCTATCTCTCTCTCTGGCTGTTTGTCTCTCTCTCTCTCTCTGTCTCTCTGGGTTCTCTCTGCCTCTGGGTTTGGTTTGGGTTTGGTCTGGTTTGGTTTGGTTTGGTTTGGGTTTGGTTTGGTTTGGGTCTCTGTCTCTCTCTCTATCTCTCTCTCTGTCTCTCTGTCTTTCTCTCTGTCTCTCTGGGTTCTCACTGCCTCTGGGTTTAGTTTGGGTTTGGTTTGGTTTGGGTTTGATTTGGTTTGGTTTGGGTTTAGTTTGGGTCTCTTTCTGTCTCTTTGTCTCTCTCTCTATCTCTCCGTCTCTCTGAGTTCTCTCTGCCTCTGGGTTTGGTTTGGATTTGGTTTGGTTTGGTTTGGTTTGGTTTGGGTTTGATTTGGTTTGGTGTGGGTCTCTGTCGGTCTCTCTGTCTCTCTGGGTTCTCTCTGCCTCAGGGTTTGGTTTGGGTCTCTGTCTCTCTCTCTATCTCTCTCTCTGTCTCTTTGTCTCTCTCTGTCCCTCTGGGTTTGGTTTGGGTTTGGCTTGGTTTGGGTTTGGGTTTGGTTTGGGTTTGGTTTGGGTTTGGTTTGGTTTGGTTTGGGTTTGGTTTGGGTTTGGTTTGGTTTGGGTTTGGTTTGGTTTGGGTTTGGTTTGGGTTTAGTTTGGGTCTCTCTCTGGCCGTTTGTCTCTCTGTCTCTCTCTGTCTCTCTGGGTTCTCTCTGCCTCTGGGTTTGGTTTGGGTCTCTGTCTCTCTCTCTATCTCTCTCTCTGTCTCTCTGTCTCTCTCTGTCCCTCTCGGTTCTCTCTGCTTCGGGGTTTGGTTTGGGTTTGGTTTGGTTTGAGTTTGGGTTTGGTTTGGGTTTGATTTGGTTTGGGTTTGGTTTGGTATGGGTTTGGTTTGGTTTGGTTTGGGTTTGGTTTGGGTTTGGTTTGGGTTTGGTTTGGGTTTGGTTTGGGTTTGGTTTGGGTTTGGTTTGGGTTTGGTTTGGGTTTGGTTTGGTTTGGTTTGGGTTTGGTTTGGTTTGGTTTGGTTTGGGTTTGGTTTGGGTTTAGTTTGGGTCTCTCTCTGGCCGTTTGTCTCTCTGTCTCTCTCTGTCTCTCTGGGTTCTCTCTCCCTCTGGGTTTGGTTTGGGTCTCTGTCTCTCTCTCTATCTCTCTCTCTGTCTCTCTGTCTCTCTCTGTCCCTCTCGGTTCTCTCTGCTTCGGGGTTTGGTTTGGGTTTGGTTTGGTTTGAGTTTGGGTTTGGTTTGGGTTTGATTTGGTTTGGGTTTGGTTTGGTATGGTTCTCTGTCTCTCTCGCTATCTCTCTCTCTGGCTGTTTGTCTCTCTCTCTCTCTCTGTCTCTCTGGGTACTCTCTGCCTCTGGGTTTGGTTTGGGTTTGGTCTGGTTTGGTTTGGTTTGGTTTGGGTTTGGTTTGGGTTTGGTCTGGTTTGGTTTGGTTTGGGTTTGATTTGGTTTGGTTTGGGTTTAGTTTGGGTCTCTTTCTGTCTCTTTGTCTCTCTCTCTATCTCTCCGTCTCTCTGAGTTCTCTTTGCCTCTGGGTTTGGTTTGGGTTTGGTTTGGTTTGGTTTGGTTTGGTTTGGGCTTGATTTGGTTTGGTGTGGGTCTCTGTCGGTCTCTCTGTCTCTCTGGGTTCTCTCTGCCTCAGGGTTTGGTTTGGGTCTCTGTCTCTCTCTCTATCTCTCTCTCTGTCTCTTTGTCTCTCTCTGTCCCTCTGGGTTTGGTTTGGGTTTGGCTTGGTTTGGGTTTGGGTTTGGTTTGGGTTTGGTTTGGTTTGGTTTGGGTTTGGTTTGGGTTTGGTTTGGGTTTGGTTTGGTTTGGGTTTGGTTTGGTTTGGGTTTGGTTTGGTTTGGGTTTGGTTTGGGTTTGGTTTGGTTTGGGTTTGGTTTGGGTTTAGTTTGGGTCTCTCTCTGGCCGTTTGTCTCTCTGTCTCTCTGTCTCTCTCTCTGTCTCTCTGGGTTCTCTCTCTCTGTCTCTTTGTCTCTCTCTGTCCCTCTCGGTTCTCTCTGCTTCTGGGTTTGGTTTGGGTTTGGTTTGGTTTGAGTTTGGGTTTGGTTTGGGTTTGGTTTGGTTTGGTTCTCTGTCTCTCTCGCTATCTCTCTCTCTGGCTGTTTGTCTCTCTCTCTCTCTCTGTCTCTCTGGGTTCTCTCTGCCTCTGGGTTTGGTTTGGGTTTGGTCTGGTTTGGTTTGGTTTGGTTTGGGTTTGCTTTGGGTTTGGTCTGGTTTGGTTTGGTTTGGGTTTGGTTTGGGTTTGGGTCTCTGTCTCTCTCTGTCTCTCTGGGTTCTCTCTGCCTCTGGGTTTGGTTTGGGTTTGGTCTAGTTTGGTTTGGTTTGGTTTGGGTTTGGTTTGGGTTTGGTCTGGTTTGGTTTGGTTTGGGTTTGGTTTGGGTTTGGTTTGGGTTTAGTTTGGGTCTCTTTCTGTCTCTTTGTCTCTCTCTCTATTTCTCCGTCTCTCTGGGTTCTCTCTCCCTCTGGGCTTGGTTTGGGTTTGGTTTGGGTTTGGTTTGGGTTGGGTTTGGTTTGGGTTTGGTTTGGGTTTGGTTTGGTTTGGGTTTGGTTTGGTTTGGGTCTCTGTCTCTCTCTCTATCTCTCTCTCTGTCTCTCTGTCTCTCTCTCTGTCTCTCTGGGTTCTCACTGCCTCTGGGTTTAGTTTGGGTTTGGTTTGGTTTGGGTTTGATTTGGTTTGGTTTGGGTTTAGTTTGGGTCTCTTTCTGTCTCTTTGTCTCTCTCTCTATCTCTCCGTCTCTCTGAGTTCTCTCTGCCTCTGGGTTTGGTTTGGGTTTGGTTTGGTTTGGTTTGGTTTGGGTTTGATTTGGTTTGGTGTGGGTCTCTGTCGGTCTCTCTGTCTCTCTGGGTTCTCTCTGCCTCAGGGTTTGGTTTGGGTCTCTGTCTTTCTCTCTATCTCTCTCTCTGTCTCTTTGTCTCTCTCTGTCCCTCTGGGTTTGGTTTGGGTTTGGCTTGGTTTGGGTTTGGGTTTGGTTTGGGTTTGGTTTGGTTTGGTTTGGGTTTGGTTTGGGTTTGGTTTGGTTTGGGTTTGGTTTGGGTTTAGTTTGGGTCTCTCTCTGGCCGTTTGTCTCTCTGTCTCTCTCTGTCTCTCTGGGTTCTCTCTGCCTCTGGGTTTGGTTTGGGTCTCTGTCCCTCTCTCTGTCTCTCTCTCTGTCTCTCTGTCTCTCTCTGTCCCTCTCGGTTCTCTCTGCTTCTGGGTTTGGTTTGGGTTTGGTTTGGTTTGAGTTTGGGTTTGGTTTGGGTTTGATTTGGTTTGGGTTTGGTTTGGTATGGTTCTCTGTCTCTCTCGCTATCTCTCTCTCTGGCTGTTTGTCTCTCTCTCTCTCTCTGTCTCTCTGGGTTCTCTCTGCCTCTGGGTTTGGTTTGGTTTGGTTTGGGTTTGGTTTGGGTTTGGTCTGGTTTGGTTTGGTTTGGGTTTGATTTGGTTTGGTTTGGGTTTAGTTTGGGTCTCTTTCTGTCTCTTTGTCTCTCTCTCTATCTCTCCGTCTCTCTGAGTTCTCTCTGCCTCTGGGTTTGGTTTGGGTTTGGTTTGGTTTGGTTTGGTTTGGTTTGGGTTTGATTTGGTTTGGTGTGGGTCTCTGTCGGTCTCTCTGTCTCTCTGGGTTCTCTCTGCCTCAGGGTTTGGTTTGGGTCTCTGTCTCTCTCTCTATCTCTCTCTCTGTCTCTCTGTCTCTCTCTGTCCCTCTCGGTTCTCTCTGCTTCTGGGTTTGGTTTGGGTTTGGTTTGGTTTGAGTTTGGGTTTGGTTTGGGTTTGATTTGGTTTGGGTTTGGTTTGGTTTGGTTCTCTGTCTCTCTCGCTATCTCTCTCTCTGGCTGTTTGTCTCTCTGTCTCTCTCTGTCTCTCTGGGTTCTCTCTGCCTCTGGGTTTGGTTTGGGTTTGGTCTAGTTTGGTTTGGTTTGGTTTGGGTTTGGTTTGGGTTTGGTCTGGTTTGGTTTGGTTTGGGTTTGGTTTGGGTTTGGTTTGGGTTTAGTTTGGGTCTCTTTCTGTCTCTTTGTCTCTCTCTCTATTTCTCCGTCTCTCTGGGTTCTCTCTCCCTCTGGGCTCGGTTTGGGTTTGGTTTGGGTTTGGTTTGGGTTGGGTTTGGTTTGGGTTTGGTTTGGGTTTGGTTTGGTTTGGGTTTGGTTTGGTTTGGGTTTGGTTTGGGTTTGGTTTGGGTTTAGTTTGGGTCTCTCTCTGGCCGTTTGTCTCTCTGTCTCTCTCTGTCTCTCTGGGTTCTCTCTGCCTCTGGGTTTGGTTTGGGTCTCTGTCTCTCTCTCTATCTCTCTCTCTGTCTCTCTGTCTCTCTCTGTCCCTCTCGGTTCTCTCTGCTTCTGGGTTTGGTTTGGGTTTGGTTTGGTTTGAGTTTGGGTTTGGTTTGGGTTTGGTTTGGTTTCGTTCTCTGTCTCTCTCGCTATCTCTCTCTCTGGCTGTTTGTCTCTCTCTCTCTCTCTGTCTCTCTGGGTTCTCTCTGCCTCTGGGTTTGGTTTGGGTTTGGTCTGGTTTGGTTTGGTTTGGTTTGGGTTTGGTTTGGTTTGGGTCTCTGTCTCTCTCTCTATCTCTCTCTCTGTCTCTCTGTCTCTCTCTCTGTCTCTCTGGGTTCTCACTGCCTCTGGGTTTAGTTTGGGTTTGGTTTGGTTTGGGTTTGATTTGGTTTGGTTTGGGTTTAGTTTGGGTCTCTTTCTGTCTCTTTGTCTCTCTCTCTATCTCTCCGTCTCTCTGAGTTCTCTCTGCCTCTGGGTTTGGTTTGGGTTTGGTTTGGTTTGGTTTGGTTTGGGTTTGATTTGGTTTGGTGTGGGTCTCTGTCGGTCTCTCTGTCTCTCTGGGTTCTCTCTGCCTCAGGGTTTGGTTTGGGTCTCTGTCTCTCTCTCTATCTCTCTCTCTGTCTCTTTGTCTCTCTCTGTCCCTCTGGGTTTGGTTTGGGTTTGGCTTGGTTTGGGTTTGGGTTTGGTTTGGGTTTGGTTTGGGTTTGGTTTGGTTTGGTTTGGGTTTGGTTTGGGTTTGGTTTGGTTTGGGTTTGGTTTGGTTTGGGTTTGGTTTGGGTTTAGTTTGGGTCTCTCTCTGGCCGTTTGTCTCTCTGTCTCTCTCTGTCTCTCTGGGTTCTCTCTGCCTCTGGGTTTGGTTTGGGTCTCTGTCTCTCTCTCTATCTCTCTCTCTGTCTCTCTGTCTCTCTCTGTCCCTCTCGGTTCTCTCTGCTTCGGGGTTTGGTTTGGGTTTGGTTTGGTTTGAGTTTGGGTTTGGTTTGGGTTTGATTTGGTTTGGGTTTGGTTTGGTATGGTTCTCTGTCTCTCTCGCTATCTCTCTCTCTGGCTGTTTGTCTCTCTCTCTCTCTCTGTCTCTCTGGGTTCTCTCTGCCTCTGGGTTTGGTTTGGGTTTGGTCTGGTTTGGTTTGGTTTGGTTTGGGTTTGGTTTGGGTTTGGTCTGGTTTGGTTTGGTTTGGGTTTGATTTGGTTTGGTTTGGGTTTAGTTTGGGTCTCTTTCTGTCTCTTTGTCTCTCTCTCTATCTCTCCGTCTCTCTGAGTTCTCTCTGCCTCTGGGTTTGGTTTGGGTTTGGTTTGGTTTGGTTTGGTTTGGTTTGGGTTTGATTTGGTTTGGTGTGGGTCTCTGTCGGTCTCTCTGTCTCTCTGGGTTCTCTCTGCCTCAGGGTTTGGTTTGGGTCTCTGTCTCTCTCTCTATCTCTCTCTCTGTCTCTTTGTCTCTCTCTGTCCCTCTGGGTTTGGTTTGGGTTTAGCTTGGTTTGGGTTTGGGTTTGGTTTGGGTTTGGTTTGGTTTGGTTTGGGTTTGGTTTGGGTTTGGTTTGGGTTTGGTTTGGTTTGGGTTTGGTTTGGTTTGGGTTTGGTTTGGTTTGGGTTTGGTTTGGGTTTAGTTTGGGTCTCTCTCTGGCCGTTTGTCTCTCTATCTCTCTGTCTCTCTCTCTGTCTCTCTGGCTTCTCTCTGCCTCTGGGTTTGGTTTGGGTCTCTGTCTCTCTCGCTATCTCTCTCTCTGGCTGTTTGTCTCTCTCTCTCTCTCTGTCTCTCTGGGTTCTCTCTGCCTCTGGGTTTGGTTTGGGTTTGGTCTGGTTTGGTTTGGTTTGGTTTGGGTTTGGTTTGGTTTGGGTCTCTGTCTCTCTCTCTATCTCTCTCTCTGTCTCTCTGTCTCTCTCTCTGTCTCTCTGGGTTCTCACTGCCTCTGGGTTTAGTTTGGGTTTGGTTTGGTTTGGGTTTGATTTGGTTTGGTTTGGGTTTAGTTTGGGTCTCTTTCTGTCTCTTTGTCTCTCTCTCTATCTCTCCGTCTCTCTGAGTTCTCTCTGCCTGTGGGTTTGGTTTGGATTTGGTTTGGTTTGGTTTGGTTTGGTTTGGGTTTGATTTGGTTTGGTGTGGGTCTCTGTCGGTCTCTCTGTCTCTCTGGGTTCTCTCTGCCTCAGGGTTTGGTTTGGGTCTCTGTCTATCTCTCTATCTCTCTCTCTGTCTCTTTGTCTCTCTCTGTCCCTCTGGGTTTGGTTTGGGTTTGGCTTGGTTTGGGTTTGGGTTTGGTTTGGGTTTGGTTTGGGTTTGGTTTGGTTTGGTTTGGGTTTGGTTTGGGTTTGGTTTGGTTTGGGTTTGGTTTGGTTTGGGTTTGGTTTGGGTTTAGTTTGGGTCTCTCTCTGGCCGTTTGTCTCTCTGTCTCTCTCTGTCTCTCTGGGTTCTCTCTGCCTCTGGGTTTGGTTTGGGTCTCTGTCTCTCTCTCTATCTCTCTCTCTGTCTCTCTGTCTCTCTCTGTCCCTCTCGGTTCTCTCTGCTTCGGGGTTTGGTTTGGGTTTGGTTTGGTTTGAGTTTGGGTTTGGTTTGGGTTTGATTTGGTTTGGGTTTGGTTTGGTATGGTTCTCTGTCTCTCTCGCTATCTCTCTCTCTGGCTGTTTGTCTCTCTCTCTCTCTCTGTCTCTCTGGGTTCTCTCTGCCTCTGGGTTTGGTTTGGGTTTGGTCTGGTTTGGTTTAGTTTGGTTTGGGTTTGGTTTGGGTTTGGTCTGGTTTGGTTTGGTTTGGGTTTGATTTGGTTTGGTTTGGGTTTAGTTTGGGTCTCTTTCTGTCTCTTTGTCTCTCTCTCTATCTCTCCGTCTCTCTGAGTTCTCTCTGCCTCTGGGTTTGGTTTGGGTTTGGTTTGGTTTGGTTTGGTTTGGTTTGGGTTTGATTTGGTTTGGTGTGGGTCTCTGTCGGTCTCTCTGTCTCTCTGGGTTCTCTCTGCCTCAGGGTTTGGTTTGGGTCTCTGTCTCTCTCTCTATCTCTCTCTCTGTCTCTTTGTCTCTCTCTGTCCCTCTGGGTTTGGTTTGGGTTTGGCTTGGTTTGGGTTTGGGTTTGGTTTGGGTTTGGTTTGGTTTGGTTTGGGTTTGGTTTGGGTTTGGTTTGGGTTTGGTTTGGTTTGGGTTTGGTTTGGTTTGGGTTTGGTTTGGTTTGGGTTTGGTTTGGGTTTAGTTTGGGTCTCTCTCTGGCCGTTTGTCTCTCTATCTCTCTGTCTCTCTCTCTGTCTCTCTGGGTTCTCTCTGCCTCTGGGTTTGGTTTGGGTCTCTGTCTCTCTCTCTATCTCTCTCTCTGTCTCTTTGTCTCTCTCTGTCCCTCTCGGTTCTCTCTGCTTCTGGGTTTGGTTTGGGTTTGGTTTGGTTTGAGTTTGGGTTTGGTTTGGGTTTGGTTTGGGTTGGTTCTCTGTCTCTCTCGCTATCTCTCTCTCTGGCTGTTTGTCTCTCTCTCTCTCTCTGTCTCTCTGGGTTCTCTCTGCCTCTGGGTTTGGTTTGGGTTTGGTCTGGTTTGGTTTGGTTTGGTTTGGGTTTGCTTTGGGTTTGGTCTGGTTTGGTTTGGTTTGGGTTTGGTTTGGGTTTGGGTCTCTGTCTGTCTCTCTATCTCTCTCTTTGTCTCTCTGTCTCTCTCTCTGTCTCTCTGGGTTCTCACTGCCTCTGGGTTTAGTTTGGGTTTGGTTTGGTTTGGGTTTGATTTGGTTTGGTTTGGGTTTAGTTTGTTATCTGTCTCTCTCGCTATCTCTCTCTCTGGCTGTTTGTCTCTCTCTCTCTCTCTGTCTCTCTGGGTACTCTCTGCCTCTGGGTTTGGTTTGGGTTTGGTCTGGTTTGGTTTGGTTTGGTTTGGTTTGGTTTTGGTCTGGTTTGGTTTGGTTTGGGTTTGATTTGGTTTGGTTTGGGTTTAGTTTGGGTCTCTTTCTGTCTCTTTGTCTCTCTCTCTATCTCTCCGTCTCTCTGAGTTCTCTTTGCCTCTGGGTTTGGTTTGGGTTTGGTTTGGTTTGGTTTGGTTTGGTTTGGGTTTGATTTGGTTTGGTGTGGGTCTCTGTCGGTCTCTCTGTCTCTCTGGGTTCTCTCTGCCTCAGGGTTTGGTTTGGGTCTCTGTCTCTCTCTCTATCTCTCTCTCTGTCTCTTTGTCTCTCTCTGTCCCTCTGGGTTTGGTTTGGGTTTGGCTTGGTTTGGGTTTGGGTTTGGTTTGGGTTTGGTTTGGTTTGGTTTGGGTTTGGTTTGGGTTTGGTTTGGGTTTGGTTTGGTTTGGGTTTGGTTTGGTTTGGGTTTGGTTTGGTTTGGGTTTGGTTTGGGTTTGGTTTGGTTTGGGTTTGGTTTGGGTTTAGTTTGGGTCTCTCTCTGGCCGTTTGTCTCTCTGTCTCTCTGTCTCTCTCTCTGTCTCTCTGGGTTCTCTCTCTCTGTCTCTTTGTCTCTCTCTGTCCCTCTCGGTTCTCTCTGCTTCTGGGTTTGGTTTGGGTTTGGTTTGGTTTGAGTTTGGGTTTGGTTTGGGTTTGGTTTGGTTTGGTTCTCTGTCTCTCTCGCTATCTCTCTCTCTGGCTGTTTGTCTCTCTCTCTCTCTCTGTCTCTCTGGGTTCTCTCTGCCTCTGGGTTTGGTTTGGGTTTGGTCTGGTTTGGTTTGGTTTGGTTTGGGTTTGCTTTGGGTTTGGTCTGGTTTGGTTTGGTTTGGGTTTGGTTTGGGTTTGGGTCTCTGTCTCTCTCTCTATCTCTCTCTCTGTCTCTCTGTCTCTCTCTCTGTCTCTCTGGGTTCTCACTGCCTCTGGGTTTAGTTTGGGTTTGGTTTGGTTTGGGTTTGATTTGGTTTGGTTTGGGTTTAGTTTGGGTCTCTTTCTGTCTCTTTGTCTCTCTCTCTATCTCTCCGTCTCTCTGAGTTCTCGCTGCCTCTGGGTTTGGTTTGGGTTTGGTTTGGTTTGGTTTGGTTTGGTTTGGGTTTGATTTGGTTTGGTGTGGGTCTCTGTCGGTCTCTCTGTCTCTCTGGGTTCTCTCTGCCTCAGGGTTTGGTTTGGGTCTCTGTCTCTCTCTCTATCTCTCTCTCTGTCTCTTTGTCTCACTCTGTCCCTCTGGGTTTGGTTTGGGTTTGGCTTGGTTTGGGTTTGGGTTTGGTTTGGGTTTGGTTTGGTTTGGTTTGGGTTTGGTTTGGGTTTGGTTTGGTTTGGGTTTGGTTTGGTTTGGGTTTGGTTTGGGTTTAGTTTGGGTCTCTCTCTGGCCGTTTGTCTCTCTGTCTCTCTCTGTCTCTCTGGGTTCTCTCTGCCTCTGGGTTTGGTTTGGGTCTCTGTCCCTCTCTCTATCTCTCTCTCTGTCTCTCTGTCTCTCTCTGTCCCTCTCGGTTCTCTCTGCTTCTGGGTTTGGTTTGGGTTTGGTTTGGTTTGAGTTTGGGTTTGGTTTGGGTTTGATTTGGTTTGGGTTTGGTTTGGTATGGTTCTCTGTCTCTCTCGCTATCTCTCTCTCTGGCTGTTTGTCTCTCTCTCTCTCTCTGTCTCTCTGGGTTCTCTCTGCCTCTGGGTTTGGTTTGGTTTGGTTTGGGTTTGGTTTGGGTTTGGTCTGGTTTGGTTTGGTTTGGGTTTGATTTGGTTTGGTTTGGGTTTGGTTTGGTTTGGGTTTGGTTTGGGTTTGGTTTGGGTTTAGTTTGGGTCTCTCTCTGGCCGTTTGTCTCTCTGTCTCTCTCTGTCTCTCTGGGTTCTCTCTGCCTCTGGGTTTGGTTTGGGTCTCTGTCTCTCTCTCTATCTCTCTCTCTGTCTCTCTGTCTCTCTCTGTCCCTCTCGGTTCTCTCTGCTTCTGGGTTTGGTTTGGGTTTGGTTTGGTTTGAGTTTGGGTTTGGTTTGGGTTTGGTTTGGTTTCGTTCTCTGTCTCTCTCGCTATCTCTCTCTCTGGCTGTTTGTCTCTCTCTCTCTCTCTGTCTCTCTGGGTTCTCTCTGCCTCTGGGTTTGGTTTGGGTTTGGTCTGGTTTGGTTTGGTTTGGTTTGGGTTTGGTTTGGTTTGGGTCTCTGTCTCTCTCTCTATCTCTCTCTCTGTCTCTCTGTCTCTCTCTCTGTCTCTCTGGGTTCTCACTGCCTCTGGGTTTAGTTTGGGTTTGGTTTGGTTTGGGTTTGATTTGGTTTGGTTTGGGTTTAGTTTGGGTCTCTTTCTGTCTCTTTGTCTCTCTCTCTATCTCTCCGTCTCTCTGAGTTCTCTCTGCCTCTGGGTTTGGTTTGGGTTTGGTTTGGTTTGGTTTGGTTTGGTTTGGGTTTGATTTGGTTTGGTGTGGGTCTCTGTCGGTCTCTCTGTCTCTCTGGGTTCTCTCTGCCTCAGGGTTTGGTTTGGGTCTCTGTCTCTCTCTCTATCTCTCTCTCTGTCTCTCTGTCTCTCTCTGTCCCTCTCGGTTCTCTCTGCTTCTGGGTTTGGTTTGGGTTTGGTTTGGTTTGAGTTTGGGTTTGGTTTGGGTTTGATTTGGTTTGGGTTTGGTTTGGTATGGTTCTCTGTCTCTCTCGCTATCTCTCTCTCTGGCTGTTTGTCTCTCTCTCTCTCTCTGTCTCTCTGGGTTCTCTCTGCCTCTGGGTTTGGTTTGGTTTGGTTTGGGTTTGGTTTGGGTTTGGTCTGGTTTGGTTTGGTTTGGGTTTGATTTGGTTTGGTTTGGGTTTAGTTTGGGTCTCTTTCTGTCTCTTTGTCTCTCTCTCTATCTCTCCGTCTCTCTGAGTTCTCTCTGCCTCTGGGTTTGGTTTGGGTTTGGTTTGGTTTGGTTTGGTTTGGTTTGGGTTTGGTTTGGTTTGGTGTGGGTCTCTGTCGGTCTCTCTGTCTCTCTGGGTTCTCTCTGCCTCAGGGTTTGGTTTGGGTCTCTGTCTCTCTCTCTATCTCTCTCTCTGTCTCTCTGTCTCTCTCTGTCCCTCTCGGTTCTCTCTGCTTCTGGGTTTGGTTTGGGTTTGGTTTGGTTTGAGTTTGGGTTTGGTTTGGGTTTGATTTGGTTTGGGTTTGGTTTGGTTTGGTTCTCTGTCTCTCTCGCTATCTCTCTCTCTGGCTGTTTGTCTCTCTGTCTCTCTCTGTCTCTCTGGGTTCTCTCTGCCTCTGGGTTTGGTTTGGGTTTGGTCTAGTTTGGTTTGGTTTGGTTTGGGTTTGGTTTGGGTTTGGTCTGGTTTGGTTTGGTTTGGGTTTGGTTTGGGTTTGGTTTGGGTTTAGTTTGGGTCTCTTTCTGTCTCTTTGTCTCTCTCTCTATTTCTCCGTCTCTCTGGGTTCTCTCTCCCTCTGGGCTCGGTTTGGGTTTGGTTTGGGTTTGGTTTGGGTTGGGTTTGGTTTGGGTTTGGTTTGGGTTTGGTTTGGTTTGGGTTTGGTTTGGTTTGGGTTTGGTTTGGGTTTGGTTTGGGTTTAGTTTGGGTCTCTCTCTGGCCGTTTGTCTCTCTGTCTCTCTCTGTCTCTCTGGGTTCTCTCTGCCTCTGGGTTTGGTTTGGGTCTCTGTCTCTCTCTCTATCTCTCTCTCTGTCTCTCTGTCTCTCTCTGTCCCTCTCGGTTCTCTCTGCTTCTGGGTTTGGTTTGGGTTTGGTTTGGTTTGAGTTTGGGTTTGGTTTGGGTTTGGTTTGGTTTCGTTCTCTGTCTCTCTCGCTATCTCTCTCTCTGGCTGTTTGTCTCTCTCTCTCTCTCTGTCTCTCTGGGTTCTCTCTGCCTCTGGGTTTGGTTTGGGTTTGGTCTGGTTTGGTTTGGTTTGGTTTGGGTTTGGTTTGGTTTGGGTCTCTGTCTCTCTCTCTATCTCTCTCTCTGTCTCTCTGTCTCTCTCTCTGTCTCTCTGGGTTCTCACTGCCTCTGGGTTTAGTTTGGGTTTGGTTTGGTTTGGGTTTGATTTGGTTTGGTTTGGGTTTAGTTTGGGTCTCTTTCTGTCTCTTTGTCTCTCTCTCTATCTCTCCGTCTCTCTGAGTTCTCTCTGCCTCTGGGTTTGGTTTGGGTTTGGTTTGGTTTGGTTTGGTTTGGTTTGGGTTTGATTTGGTTTGGTGTGGGTCTCTGTCGGTCTCTCTGTCTCTCTGGGTTCTCTCTGCCTCAGGGTTTGGTTTGGGTCTCTGTCTCTCTCTCTATCTCTCTCTCTGTCTCTTTGTCTCTCTCTGTCCCTCTGGGTTTGGTTTGGGTTTGGCTTGGTTTGGGTTTGGGTTTGGTTTGGGTTTGGTTTGGGTTTGGTTTGGTTTGGTTTGGGTTTGGTTTGGGTTTGGTTTGGTTTGGGTTTGGTTTGGTTTGGGTTTGGTTTGGGTTTAGTTTGGGTCTCTCTCTGGCCGTTTGTCTCTCTGTCTCTCTCTGTCTCTCTGGGTTCTCTCTGCCTCTGGGTTTGGTTTGGGTTTGGTCTGGTTTGGTTTGGTTTGGTTTGGGTTTGCTTTGGGTTTGGTCTGGTTTGGTTTGGTTTGGGTTTGGTTTGGGTTTGGGTCTCTGTCTGTCTCTCTATCTCTCTCTTTGTCTCTCTGTCTCTCTCTCTGTCTCTCTGGGTTCTCACTGCCTCTGGGTTTAGTTTGGGTTTGGTTTGGTTTGGGTTTGATTTGGTTTGGTTTGGGTTTAGTTTGTTATCTGTCTCTCTCGCTATCTCTCTCTCTGGCTGTTTGTCTCTCTCTCTCTCTCTGTCTCTCTGGGTACTCTCTGCCTCTGGGTTTGGTTTGGGTTTGGTCTGGTTTGGTTTGGTTTGGTTTGGTTTGGTTTTGGTCTGGTTTGGTTTGGTTTGGGTTTGATTTGGTTTGGTTTGGGTTTAGTTTGGGTCTCTTTCTGTCTCTTTGTCTCTCTCTCTATCTCTCCGTCTCTCTGAGTTCTCTTTGCCTCTGGGTTTGGTTTGGGTTTGGTTTGGTTTGGTTTGGTTTGGTTTGGGTTTGATTTGGTTTGGTGTGGGTCTCTGTCGGTCTCTCTGTCTCTCTGGGTTCTCTCTGCCTCAGGGTTTGGTTTGGGTCTCTGTCTCTCTCTCTATCTCTCTCTCTGTCTCTTTGTCTCTCTCTGTCCCTCTGGGTTTGGTTTGGGTTTGGCTTGGTTTGGGTTTGGGTTTGGTTTGGGTTTGGTTTGGTTTGGTTTGGGTTTGGTTTGGGTTTGGTTTGGGTTTGGTTTGGTTTGGGTTTGGTTTGGTTTGGGTTTGGTTTGGTTTGGGTTTGGTTTGGGTTTGGTTTGGTTTGGGTTTGGTTTGGGTTTAGTTTGGGTCTCTCTCTGGCCGTTTGTCTCTCTGTCTCTCTGTCTCTCTCTCTGTCTCTCTGGGTTCTCTCTCTCTGTCTCTTTGTCTCTCTCTGTCCCTCTCGGTTCTCTCTGCTTCTGGGTTTGGTTTGGGTTTGGTTTGGTTTGAGTTTGGGTTTGGTTTGGGTTTGGTTTGGTTTGGTTCTCTGTCTCTCTCGCTATCTCTCTCTCTGGCTGTTTGTCTCTCTCTCTCTCTCTGTCTCTCTGGGTTCTCTCTGCCTCTGGGTTTGGTTTGGGTTTGGTCTGGTTTGGTTTGGTTTGGTTTGGGTTTGCTTTGGGTTTGGTCTGGTTTGGTTTGGTTTGGGTTTGGTTTGGGTTTGGGTCTCTGTCTCTCTCTCTATCTCTCTCTCTGTCTCTCTGTCTCTCTCTCTGTCTCTCTGGGTTCTCACTGCCTCTGGGTTTAGTTTGGGTTTGGTTTGGTTTGGGTTTGATTTGGTTTGGTTTGGGTTTAGTTTGGGTCTCTTTCTGTCTCTTTGTCTCTCTCTCTATCTCTCCGTCTCTCTGAGTTCTCGCTGCCTCTGGGTTTGGTTTGGGTTTGGTTTGGTTTGGTTTGGTTTGGTTTGGGTTTGATTTGGTTTGGTGTGGGTCTCTGTCGGTCTCTCTGTCTCTCTGGGTTCTCTCTGCCTCAGGGTTTGGTTTGGGTCTCTGTCTCTCTCTCTATCTCTCTCTCTGTCTCTTTGTCTCACTCTGTCCCTCTGGGTTTGGTTTGGGTTTGGCTTGGTTTGGGTTTGGGTTTGGTTTGGGTTTGGTTTGGTTTGGTTTGGGTTTGGTTTGGGTTTGGTTTGGTTTGGGTTTGGTTTGGTTTGGGTTTGGTTTGGGTTTAGTTTGGGTCTCTCTCTGGCCGTTTGTCTCTCTGTCTCTCTCTGTCTCTCTGGGTTCTCTCTGCCTCTGGGTTTGGTTTGGGTTTGGTCTGGTTTGGTTTGGTTTGGTTTGGGTTTGCTTTGGGTTTGGTCTGGTTTGGTTTGGTTTGGGTTTGGTTTGGGTTTGGGTCTCTGTCTCTCTCTGTCTCTCTGGGTTCTCTCTGCCTCTGGGTTTGGTTTGGGTTTGGTCTAGTTTGGTTTGGTTTGGTTTGGGTTTGGTTTGGGTTTGGTCTGGTTTGGTTTGGTTTGGGTTTGGTTTGGGTTTGGTTTGGGTTTAGTTTGGGTCTCTTTCTGTCTCTTTGTCTCTCTCTCTATTTCTCCGTCTCTCTGGGTTCTCTCTCCCTCTGGGCTTGGTTTGGGTTTGGTTTGGGTTTGGTTTGGGTTGGGTTTGGTTTGGGTTTGGTTTGGGTTTGGTTTGGTTTGGGTTTGGTTTGGTTTGGGTCTCTGTCTCTCTCTCTATCTCTCTCTCTGTCTCTCTGTCTCTCTCTCTGTCTCTCTGGGTTCTCACTGCCTCTGGGTTTAGTTTGGGTTTGGTTTGGTTTGGGTTTGATTTGGTTTGGTTTGGGTTTAGTTTGGGTCTCTTTCTGTCTCTTTGTCTCTCTCTCTATCTCTCCGTCTCTCTGAGTTCTCTCTGCCTCTGGGTTTGGTTTGGGTTTAGTTTGGGTCTCTCTCTGGCCGTTTGTCTCTCTGTCTCTCTCTGTCTCTCTGGGTTCTCTCTGCCTCTGGGTTTGGTTTGGGTTTGGTCTGGTTTGGTTTGGTTTGGTTTGGGTTTGCTTTGGGTTTGGTCTGGTTTGGTTTGGTTTGGGTTTGGTTTGGGTTTGGGTCTCTGTCTGTCTCTCTATCTCTCTCTTTGTCTCTCTGTCTCTCTCTCTGTCTCTCTGGGTTCTCACTGCCTCTGGGTTTAGTTTGGGTTTGGTTTGGTTTGGGTTTGATTTGGTTTGGTTTGGGTTTAGTTTGTTATCTGTCTCTCTCGCTATCTCTCTCTCTGGCTGTTTGTCTCTCTCTCTCTCTCTGTCTCTCTGGGTACTCTCTGCCTCTGGGTTTGGTTTGGGTTTGGTCTGGTTTGGTTTGGTTTGGTTTGGTTTGGTTTTGGTCTGGTTTGGTTTGGTTTGGGTTTGATTTGGTTTGGTTTGGGTTTAGTTTGGGTCTCTTTCTGTCTCTTTGTCTCTCTCTCTATCTCTCCGTCTCTCTGAGTTCTCTTTGCCTCTGGGTTTGGTTTGGGTTTGGTTTGGTTTGGTTTGGTTTGGTTTGGGTTTGATTTGGTTTGGTGTGGGTCTCTGTCGGTCTCTCTGTCTCTCTGGGTTCTCTCTGCCTCAGGGTTTGGTTTGGGTCTCTGTCTCTCTCTCTATCTCTCTCTCTGTCTCTTTGTCTCTCTCTGTCCCTCTGGGTTTGGTTTGGGTTTGGCTTGGTTTGGGTTTGGGTTTGGTTTGGGTTTGGTTTGGTTTGGTTTGGGTTTGGTTTGGGTTTGGTTTGGGTTTGGTTTGGTTTGGGTTTGGTTTGGTTTGGGTTTGGTTTGGTTTGGGTTTGGTTTGGGTTTGGTTTGGTTTGGGTTTGGTTTGGGTTTAGTTTGGGTCTCTCTCTGGCCGTTTGTCTCTCTGTCTCTCTGTCTCTCTCTCTGTCTCTCTGGGTTCTCTCTCTCTGTCTCTTTGTCTCTCTCTGTCCCTCTCGGTTCTCTCTGCTTCTGGGTTTGGTTTGGGTTTGGTTTGGTTTGAGTTTGGGTTTGGTTTGGGTTTGGTTTGGTTTGGTTCTCTGTCTCTCTCGCTATCTCTCTCTCTGGCTGTTTGTCTCTCTCTCTCTCTCTGTCTCTCTGGGTTCTCTCTGCCTCTGGGTTTGGTTTGGGTTTGGTCTGGTTTGGTTTGGTTTGGTTTGGGTTTGCTTTGGGTTTGGTCTGGTTTGGTTTGGTTTGGGTTTGGTTTGGGTTTGGGTCTCTGTCTCTCTCTCTATCTCTCTCTCTGTCTCTCTGTCTCTCTCTCTGTCTCTCTGGGTTCTCACTGCCTCTGGGTTTAGTTTGGGTTTGGTTTGGTTTGGGTTTGATTTGGTTTGGTTTGGGTTTAGTTTGGGTCTCTTTCTGTCTCTTTGTCTCTCTCTCTATCTCTCCGTCTCTCTGAGTTCTCGCTGCCTCTGGGTTTGGTTTGGGTTTGGTTTGGTTTGGTTTGGTTTGGTTTGGGTTTGATTTGGTTTGGTGTGGGTCTCTGTCGGTCTCTCTGTCTCTCTGGGTTCTCTCTGCCTCAGGGTTTGGTTTGGGTCTCTGTCTCTCTCTCTATCTCTCTCTCTGTCTCTTTGTCTCACTCTGTCCCTCTGGGTTTGGTTTGGGTTTGGCTTGGTTTGGGTTTGGGTTTGGTTTGGGTTTGGTTTGGTTTGGTTTGGGTTTGGTTTGGGTTTGGTTTGGTTTGGGTTTGGTTTGGTTTGGGTTTGGTTTGGGTTTAGTTTGGGTCTCTCTCTGGCCGTTTGTCTCTCTGTCTCTCTCTGTCTCTCTGGGTTCTCTCTGCCTCTGGGTTTGGTTTGGGTTTGGTCTGGTTTGGTTTGGTTTGGTTTGGGTTTGCTTTGGGTTTGGTCTGGTTTGGTTTGGTTTGGGTTTGGTTTGGGTTTGGGTCTCTGTCTCTCTCTGTCTCTCTGGGTTCTCTCTGCCTCTGGGTTTGGTTTGGGTTTGGTCTAGTTTGGTTTGGTTTGGTTTGGGTTTGGTTTGGGTTTGGTCTGGTTTGGTTTGGTTTGGGTTTGGTTTGGGTTTGGTTTGGGTTTAGTTTGGGTCTCTTTCTGTCTCTTTGTCTCTCTCTCTATTTCTCCGTCTCTCTGGGTTCTCTCTCCCTCTGGGCTTGGTTTGGGTTTGGTTTGGGTTTGGTTTGGGTTGGGTTTGGTTTGGGTTTGGTTTGGGTTTGGTTTGGTTTGGGTTTGGTTTGGTTTGGGTCTCTGTCTCTCTCTCTATCTCTCTCTCTGTCTCTCTGTCTCTCTCTCTGTCTCTCTGGGTTCTCACTGCCTCTGGGTTTAGTTTGGGTTTGGTTTGGTTTGGGTTTGATTTGGTTTGGTTTGGGTTTAGTTTGGGTCTCTTTCTGTCTCTTTGTCTCTCTCTCTATCTCTCCGTCTCTCTGAGTTCTCTCTGCCTCTGGGTTTGGTTTGGGTTTGGTTTGGTTTGGTTTGGTTTGGGTTTGATTTGGTTTGGTGTGGGTCTCTGTCGGTCTCTCTGTCTCTCTGGGTTCTCTCTGCCTCAGGGTTTGGTTTGGGTCTCTGTCTTTCTCTCTATCTCTCTCTCTGTCTCTTTGTCTCTCTCTGTCCCTCTGGGTTTGGTTTGGGTTTGGCTTGGTTTGGGTTTGGGTTTGGTTTGGGTTTGGTTTGGTTTGGTTTGGGTTTGGTTTGGGTTTGGTTTGGTTTGGGTTTGGTTTGGGTTTAGTTTGGGTCTCTCTCTGGCCGTTTGTCTCTCTGTCTCTCTCTGTCTCTCTGGGTTCTCTCTGCCTCTGGGTTTGGTTTGGGTCTCTGTCCCTCTCTCTGTCTCTCTCTCTGTCTCTCTGTCTCTCTCTGTCCCTCTCGGTTCTCTCTGCTTCTGGGTTTGGTTTGGGTTTGGTTTGGTTTGAGTTTGGGTTTGGTTTGGGTTTGATTTGGTTTGGGTTTGGTTTGGTATGGTTCTCTGTCTCTCTCGCTATCTCTCTCTCTGGCTGTTTGTCTCTCTCTCTCTCTCTGTCTCTCTGGGTTCTCTCTGCCTCTGGGTTTGGTTTGGTTTGGTTTGGGTTTGGTTTGGGTTTGGTCTGGTTTGGTTTGGTTTGGGTTTGATTTGGTTTGGTTTGGGTTTAGTTTGGGTCTCTTTCTGTCTCTTTGTCTCTCTCTCTATCTCTCCGTCTCTCTGAGTTCTCTCTGCCTCTGGGTTTGGTTTGGGTTTGGTTTGGTTTGGTTTGGTTTGGTTTGGGTTTGATTTGGTTTGGTGTGGGTCTCTGTCGGTCTCTCTGTCTCTCTGGGTTCTCTCTGCCTCAGGGTTTGGTTTGGGTCTCTGTCTCTCTCTCTATCTCTCTCTCTGTCTCTCTGTCTCTCTCTGTCCCTCTCGGTTCTCTCTGCTTCTGGGTTTGGTTTGGGTTTGGTTTGGTTTGAGTTTGGGTTTGGTTTGGGTTTGATTTGGTTTGGGTTTGGTTTGGTTTGGTTCTCTGTCTCTCTCGCTATCTCTCTCTCTGGCTGTTTGTCTCTCTGTCTCTCTCTGTCTCTCTCGGTTCTCTCTGCCTCTGGGTTTGGTTTGGGTTTGGTCTAGTTTGGTTTGGTTTGGTTTGGGTTTGGTTTGGGTTTGGTCTGGTTTGGTTTGGTTTGGGTTTGGTTTGGGTTTGGTTTGGGTTTAGTTTGGGTCTCTTTCTGTCTCTTTGTCTCTCTCTCTATTTCTCCGTCTCTCTGGGTTCTCTCTCCCTCTGGGCTCGGTTTGGGTTTGGTTTGGGTTTGGTTTGGGTTGGGTTTGGTTTGGGTTTGGTTTGGGTTTGGTTTGGTTTGGGTTTGGTTTGGTTTGGGTTTGGTTTGGGTTTGGTTTGGGTTTAGTTTGGGTCTCTCTCTGGCCGTTTGTCTCTCTGTCTCTCTCTGTCTCTCTGGGTTCTCTCTGCCTCTGGGTTTGGTTTGGGTCTCTGTCTCTCTCTCTATCTCTCTCTCTGTCTCTCTGTCTCTCTCTGTCCCTCTCGGTTCTCTCTGCTTCTGGGTTTGGTTTGGGTTTGGTTTGGTTTGAGTTTGGGTTTGGTTTGGGTTTGGTTTGGTTTCGTTCTCTGTCTCTCTCGCTATCTCTCTCTCTGGCTGTTTGTCTCTCTCTCTCTCTCTGTCTCTCTGGGTTCTCTCTGCCTCTGGGTTTGGTTTGGGTTTGGTCTGGTTTGGTTTGGTTTGGTTTGGGTTTGGTTTGGTTTGGGTCTCTGTCTCTCTCTCTATCTCTCTCTCTGTCTCTCTGTCTCTCTCTCTGTCTCTCTGGGTTCTCACTGCCTCTGGGTTTAGTTTGGGTTTGGTTTGGTTTGGGTTTGATTTGGTTTGGTTTGGGTTTAGTTTGGGTCTCTTTCTGTCTCTTTGTCTCTCTCTCTATCTCTCCGTCTCTCTGAGTTCTCTCTGCCTCTGGGTTTGGTTTGGGTTTGGTTTGGTTTGGTTTGGTTTGGGTTTGATTTGGTTTGGTGTGGGTCTCTGTCGGTCTCTCTGTCTCTCTGGGTTCTCTCTGCCTCAGGGTTTGGTTTGGGTCTCTGTCTCTCTCTCTATCTCTCTCTCTGTCTCTTTGTCTCTCTCTGTCCCTCTGGGTTTGGTTTGGGTTTGGCTTGGTTTGGGTTTGGGTTTGGTTTGGGTTTGGTTTGGGTTTGGTTTGGTTTGGTTTGGGTTTGGTTTGGGTTTGGTTTGGTTTGGGTTTGGTTTGGTTTGGGTTTGGTTTGGGTTTAGTTTGGGTCTCTCTCTGGCCGTTTGTCTCTCTGTCTCTCTCTGTCTCTCTGGGTTCTCTCTGCCTCTGGGTTTGGTTTGGGTCTCTGTCTCTCTCTCTATCTCTCTCTCTGTCTCTCTGTCTCTCTCTGTCCCTCTCGGTTCTCTCTGCTTCGGGGTTTGGTTTGGGTTTGGTTTGGTTTGAGTTTGGGTTTGGTTTGGGTTTGATTTGGTTTGGGTTTGGTTTGGTATGGTTCTCTGTCTCTCTCGCTATCTCTCTCTCTGGCTGTTTGTCTCTCTCTCTCTCTCTGTCTCTCTGGGTTCTCTCTGCCTCTGGGTTTGGTTTGGGTTTGGTCTGGTTTGGTTTGGTTTGGTTTGGGTTTGGTTTGGGTTTGGTCTGGTTTGGTTTGGTTTGGGTTTGATTTGGTTTGGTTTGGGTTTAGTTTGGGTCTCTTTCTGTCTCTTTGTCTCTCTCTCTATCTCTCCGTCTCTCTGAGTTCTCTCTGCCTCTGGGTTTGGTTTGGGTTTGGTTTGGTTTGGTTTGGTTTGGTTTGGGTTTGATTTGGTTTGGTGTGGGTCTCTGTCGGTCTCTCTGTCTCTCTGGGTTCTCTCTGCCTCAGGGTTTGGTTTGGGTCTCTGTCTCTCTCTCTATCTCTCTCTCTGTCTCTTTGTCTCTCTCTGTCCCTCTGGGTTTGGTTTGGGTTTAGCTTGGTTTGGGTTTGGGTTTGGTTTGGGTTTGGTTTGGTTTGGTTTGGGTTTGGTTTGGGTTTGGTTTGGGTTTGGTTTGGTTTGGGTTTGGTTTGGTTTGGGTTTGGTTTGGTTTGGGTTTGGTTTGGGTTTAGTTTGGGTCTCTCTCTGGCCGTTTGTCTCTCTATCTCTCTGTCTCTCTCTCTGTCTCTCTGGCTTCTCTCTGCCTCTGGGTTTGGTTTGGGTCTCTGTCTCTCTCGCTATCTCTCTCTCTGGCTGTTTGTCTCTCTCTCTCTCTCTGTCTCTCTGGGTTCTCTCTGCCTCTGGGTTTGGTTTGGGTTTGGTCTGGTTTGGTTTGGTTTGGTTTGGGTTTGGTTTGGTTTGGGTCTCTGTCTCTCTCTCTATCTCTCTCTCTGTCTCTCTGTCTCTCTCTCTGTCTCTCTGGGTTCTCACTGCCTCTGGGTTTAGTTTGGGTTTGGTTTGGTTTGGGTTTGATTTGGTTTGGTTTGGGTTTAGTTTGGGTCTCTTTCTGTCTCTTTGTCTCTCTCTCTATCTCTCCGTCTCTCTGAGTTCTCTCTGCCTGTGGGTTTGGTTTGGATTTGGTTTGGTTTGGTTTGGTTTGGTTTGGGTTTGATTTGGTTTGGTGTGGGTCTCTGTCGGTCTCTCTGTCTCTCTGGGTTCTCTCTGCCTCAGGGTTTGGTTTGGGTCTCTGTCTATCTCTCTATCTCTCTCTCTGTCTCTTTGTCTCTCTCTGTCCCTCTGGGTTTGGTTTGGGTTTGGCTTGGTTTGGGTTTGGGTTTGGTTTGGGTTTGGTTTGGGTTTGGTTTGGTTTGGTTTGGGTTTGGTTTGGGTTTGGTTTGGTTTGGGTTTGGTTTGGTTTGGGTTTGGTTTGGGTTTAGTTTGGGTCTCTCTCTGGCCGTTTGTCTCTCTGTCTCTCTCTGTCTCTCTGGGTTCTCTCTGCCTCTGGGTTTGGTTTGGGTCTCTGTCTCTCTCTCTATCTCTCTCTCTGTCTCTCTGTCTCTCTCTGTCCCTCTCGGTTCTCTCTGCTTCGGGGTTTGGTTTGGGTTTGGTTTGGTTTGAGTTTGGGTTTGGTTTGGGTTTGATTTGGTTTGGGTTTGGTTTGGTATGGTTCTCTGTCTCTCTCGCTATCTCTCTCTCTGGCTGTTTGTCTCTCTCTCTCTCTCTGTCTCTCTGGGTTCTCTCTGCCTCTGGGTTTGGTTTGGGTTTGGTCTGGTTTGGTTTAGTTTGGTTTGGGTTTGGTTTGGGTTTGGTCTGGTTTGGTTTGGTTTGGGTTTGATTTGGTTTGGTTTGGGTTTAGTTTGGGTCTCTTTCTGTCTCTTTGTCTCTCTCTCTATCTCTCCGTCTCTCTGAGTTCTCTCTGCCTCTGGGTTTGGTTTGGGTTTGGTTTGGTTTGGTTTGGTTTGGTTTGGGTTTGATTTGGTTTGGTGTGGGTCTCTGTCGGTCTCTCTGTCTCTCTGGGTTCTCTCTGCCTCAGGGTTTGGTTTGGGTCTCTGTCTCTCTCTCTATCTCTCTCTCTGTCTCTTTGTCTCTCTCTGTCCCTCTGGGTTTGGTTTGGGTTTGGCTTGGTTTGGGTTTGGGTTTGGTTTGGGTTTGGTTTGGTTTGGTTTGGGTTTGGTTTGGGTTTGGTTTGGGTTTGGTTTGGTTTGGGTTTGGTTTGGTTTGGGTTTGGTTTGGTTTGGGTTTGGTTTGGGTTTAGTTTGGGTCTCTCTCTGGCCGTTTGTCTCTCTATCTCTCTGTCTCTCTCTCTGTCTCTCTGGGTTCTCTCTGCCTCTGGGTTTGGTTTGGGTCTCTGTCTCTCTCTCTATCTCTCTCTCTGTCTCTTTGTCTCTCTCTGTCCCTCTCGGTTCTCTCTGCTTCTGGGTTTGGTTTGGGTTTGGTTTGGTTTGAGTTTGGGTTTGGTTTGGGTTTGGTTTGGGTTGGTTCTCTGTCTCTCTCGCTATCTCTCTCTCTGGCTGTTTGTCTCTCTCTCTCTCTCTGTCTCTCTGGGTTCTCTCTGCCTCTGGGTTTGGTTTGGGTTTGGTCTGGTTTGGTTTGGTTTGGTTTGGGTTTGCTTTGGGTTTGGTCTGGTTTGGTTTGGTTTGGGTTTGGTTTGGGTTTGGGTCTCTGTCTGTCTCTCTATCTCTCTCTTTGTCTCTCTGTCTCTCTCTCTGTCTCTCTGGGTTCTCACTGCCTCTGGGTTTAGTTTGGGTTTGGTTTGGTTTGGGTTTGATTTGGTTTGGTTTGGGTTTAGTTTGTTATCTGTCTCTCTCGCTATCTCTCTCTCTGGCTGTTTGTCTCTCTCTCTCTCTCTGTCTCTCTGGGTACTCTCTGCCTCTGGGTTTGGTTTGGGTTTGGTCTGGTTTGGTTTGGTTTGGTTTGGTTTGGTTTTGGTCTGGTTTGGTTTGGTTTGGGTTTGATTTGGTTTGGTTTGGGTTTAGTTTGGGTCTCTTTCTGTCTCTTTGTCTCTCTCTCTATCTCTCCGTCTCTCTGAGTTCTCTTTGCCTCTGGGTTTGGTTTGGGTTTGGTTTGGTTTGGTTTGGTTTGGTTTGGGTTTGATTTGGTTTGGTGTGGGTCTCTGTCGGTCTCTCTGTCTCTCTGGGTTCTCTCTGCCTCAGGGTTTGGTTTGGGTCTCTGTCTCTCTCTCTATCTCTCTCTCTGTCTCTTTGTCTCTCTCTGTCCCTCTGGGTTTGGTTTGGGTTTGGCTTGGTTTGGGTTTGGGTTTGGTTTGGGTTTGGTTTGGTTTGGTTTGGGTTTGGTTTGGGTTTGGTTTGGGTTTGGTTTGGTTTGGGTTTGGTTTGGTTTGGGTTTGGTTTGGTTTGGGTTTGGTTTGGGTTTGGTTTGGTTTGGGTTTGGTTTGGGTTTAGTTTGGGTCTCTCTCTGGCCGTTTGTCTCTCTGTCTCTCTGTCTCTCTCTCTGTCTCTCTGGGTTCTCTCTCTCTGTCTCTTTGTCTCTCTCTGTCCCTCTCGGTTCTCTCTGCTTCTGGGTTTGGTTTGGGTTTGGTTTGGTTTGAGTTTGGGTTTGGTTTGGGTTTGGTTTGGTTTGGTTCTCTGTCTCTCTCGCTATCTCTCTCTCTGGCTGTTTGTCTCTCTCTCTCTCTCTGTCTCTCTGGGTTCTCTCTGCCTCTGGGTTTGGTTTGGGTTTGGTCTGGTTTGGTTTGGTTTGGTTTGGGTTTGCTTTGGGTTTGGTCTGGTTTGGTTTGGTTTGGGTTTGGTTTGGGTTTGGGTCTCTGTCTCTCTCTCTATCTCTCTCTCTGTCTCTCTGTCTCTCTCTCTGTCTCTCTGGGTTCTCACTGCCTCTGGGTTTAGTTTGGGTTTGGTTTGGTTTGGGTTTGATTTGGTTTGGTTTGGGTTTAGTTTGGGTCTCTTTCTGTCTCTTTGTCTCTCTCTCTATCTCTCCGTCTCTCTGAGTTCTCGCTGCCTCTGGGTTTGGTTTGGGTTTGGTTTGGTTTGGTTTGGTTTGGTTTGGGTTTGATTTGGTTTGGTGTGGGTCTCTGTCGGTCTCTCTGTCTCTCTGGGTTCTCTCTGCCTCAGGGTTTGGTTTGGGTCTCTGTCTCTCTCTCTATCTCTCTCTCTGTCTCTTTGTCTCACTCTGTCCCTCTGGGTTTGGTTTGGGTTTGGCTTGGTTTGGGTTTGGGTTTGGTTTGGGTTTGGTTTGGTTTGGTTTGGGTTTGGTTTGGGTTTGGTTTGGTTTGGGTTTGGTTTGGTTTGGGTTTGGTTTGGGTTTAGTTTGGGTCTCTCTCTGGCCGTTTGTCTCTCTGTCTCTCTCTGTCTCTCTGGGTTCTCTCTGCCTCTGGGTTTGGTTTGGGTCTCTGTCCCTCTCTCTATCTCTCTCTCTGTCTCTCTGTCTCTCTCTGTCCCTCTCGGTTCTCTCTGCTTCTGGGTTTGGTTTGGGTTTGGTTTGGTTTGAGTTTGGGTTTGGTTTGGGTTTGATTTGGTTTGGGTTTGGTTTGGTATGGTTCTCTGTCTCTCTCGCTATCTCTCTCTCTGGCTGTTTGTCTCTCTCTCTCTCTCTGTCTCTCTGGGTTCTCTCTGCCTCTGGGTTTGGTTTGGTTTGGTTTGGGTTTGGTTTGGGTTTGGTCTGGTTTGGTTTGGTTTGGGTTTGATTTGGTTTGGTTTGGGTTTGGTTTGGTTTGGGTTTGGTTTGGGTTTGGTTTGGGTTTAGTTTGGGTCTCTCTCTGGCCGTTTGTCTCTCTGTCTCTCTCTGTCTCTCTGGGTTCTCTCTGCCTCTGGGTTTGGTTTGGGTCTCTGTCTCTCTCTCTATCTCTCTCTCTGTCTCTCTGTCTCTCTCTGTCCCTCTCGGTTCTCTCTGCTTCTGGGTTTGGTTTGGGTTTGGTTTGGTTTGAGTTTGGGTTTGGTTTGGGTTTGGTTTGGTTTCGTTCTCTGTCTCTCTCGCTATCTCTCTCTCTGGCTGTTTGTCTCTCTCTCTCTCTCTGTCTCTCTGGGTTCTCTCTGCCTCTGGGTTTGGTTTGGGTTTGGTCTGGTTTGGTTTGGTTTGGTTTGGGTTTGGTTTGGTTTGGGTCTCTGTCTCTCTCTCTATCTCTCTCTCTGTCTCTCTGTCTCTCTCTCTGTCTCTCTGGGTTCTCACTGCCTCTGGGTTTAGTTTGGGTTTGGTTTGGTTTGGGTTTGATTTGGTTTGGTTTGGGTTTAGTTTGGGTCTCTTTCTGTCTCTTTGTCTCTCTCTCTATCTCTCCGTCTCTCTGAGTTCTCTCTGCCTCTGGGTTTGGTTTGGGTTTGGTTTGGTTTGGTTTGGTTTGGTTTGGGTTTGATTTGGTTTGGTGTGGGTCTCTGTCGGTCTCTCTGTCTCTCTGGGTTCTCTCTGCCTCAGGGTTTGGTTTGGGTCTCTGTCTCTCTCTCTATCTCTCTCTCTGTCTCTCTGTCTCTCTCTGTCCCTCTCGGTTCTCTCTGCTTCTGGGTTTGGTTTGGGTTTGGTTTGGTTTGAGTTTGGGTTTGGTTTGGGTTTGATTTGGTTTGGGTTTGGTTTGGTATGGTTCTCTGTCTCTCTCGCTATCTCTCTCTCTGGCTGTTTGTCTCTCTCTCTCTCTCTGTCTCTCTGGGTTCTCTCTGCCTCTGGGTTTGGTTTGGTTTGGTTTGGGTTTGGTTTGGGTTTGGTCTGGTTTGGTTTGGTTTGGGTTTGATTTGGTTTGGTTTGGGTTTAGTTTGGGTCTCTTTCTGTCTCTTTGTCTCTCTCTCTATCTCTCCGTCTCTCTGAGTTCTCTCTGCCTCTGGGTTTGGTTTGGGTTTGGTTTGGTTTGGTTTGGTTTGGTTTGGGTTTGGTTTGGTTTGGTGTGGGTCTCTGTCGGTCTCTCTGTCTCTCTGGGTTCTCTCTGCCTCAGGGTTTGGTTTGGGTCTCTGTCTCTCTCTCTATCTCTCTCTCTGTCTCTCTGTCTCTCTCTGTCCCTCTCGGTTCTCTCTGCTTCTGGGTTTGGTTTGGGTTTGGTTTGGTTTGAGTTTGGGTTTGGTTTGGGTTTGATTTGGTTTGGGTTTGGTTTGGTTTGGTTCTCTGTCTCTCTCGCTATCTCTCTCTCTGGCTGTTTGTCTCTCTGTCTCTCTCTGTCTCTCTGGGTTCTCTCTGCCTCTGGGTTTGGTTTGGGTTTGGTCTAGTTTGGTTTGGTTTGGTTTGGGTTTGGTTTGGGTTTGGTCTGGTTTGGTTTGGTTTGGGTTTGGTTTGGGTTTGGTTTGGGTTTAGTTTGGGTCTCTTTCTGTCTCTTTGTCTCTCTCTCTATTTCTCCGTCTCTCTGGGTTCTCTCTCCCTCTGGGCTCGGTTTGGGTTTGGTTTGGGTTTGGTTTGGGTTGGGTTTGGTTTGGGTTTGGTTTGGGTTTGGTTTGGTTTGGGTTTGGTTTGGTTTGGGTTTGGTTTGGGTTTGGTTTGGGTTTAGTTTGGGTCTCTCTCTGGCCGTTTGTCTCTCTGTCTCTCTCTGTCTCTCTGGGTTCTCTCTGCCTCTGGGTTTGGTTTGGGTCTCTGTCTCTCTCTCTATCTCTCTCTCTGTCTCTCTGTCTCTCTCTGTCCCTCTCGGTTCTCTCTGCTTCTGGGTTTGGTTTGGGTTTGGTTTGGTTTGAGTTTGGGTTTGGTTTGGGTTTGGTTTGGTTTCGTTCTCTGTCTCTCTCGCTATCTCTCTCTCTGGCTGTTTGTCTCTCTCTCTCTCTCTGTCTCTCTGGGTTCTCTCTGCCTCTGGGTTTGGTTTGGGTTTGGTCTGGTTTGGTTTGGTTTGGTTTGGGTTTGGTTTGGTTTGGGTCTCTGTCTCTCTCTCTATCTCTCTCTCTGTCTCTCTGTCTCTCTCTCTGTCTCTCTGGGTTCTCACTGCCTCTGGGTTTAGTTTGGGTTTGGTTTGGTTTGGGTTTGATTTGGTTTGGTTTGGGTTTAGTTTGGGTCTCTTTCTGTCTCTTTGTCTCTCTCTCTATCTCTCCGTCTCTCTGAGTTCTCTCTGCCTCTGGGTTTGGTTTGGGTTTGGTTTGGTTTGGTTTGGTTTGGTTTGGGTTTGATTTGGTTTGGTGTGGGTCTCTGTCGGTCTCTCTGTCTCTCTGGGTTCTCTCTGCCTCAGGGTTTGGTTTGGGTCTCTGTCTCTCTCTCTATCTCTCTCTCTGTCTCTTTGTCTCTCTCTGTCCCTCTGGGTTTGGTTTGGGTTTGGCTTGGTTTGGGTTTGGGTTTGGTTTGGGTTTGGTTTGGGTTTGGTTTGGTTTGGTTTGGGTTTGGTTTGGGTTTGGTTTGGTTTGGGTTTGGTTTGGTTTGGGTTTGGTTTGGGTTTAGTTTGGGTCTCTCTCTGGCCGTTTGTCTCTCTGTCTCTCTCTGTCTCTCTGGGTTCTCTCTGCCTCTGGGTTTGGTTTGGGTTTGGTCTGGTTTGGTTTGGTTTGGTTTGGGTTTGCTTTGGGTTTGGTCTGGTTTGGTTTGGTTTGGGTTTGGTTTGGGTTTGGGTCTCTGTCTGTCTCTCTATCTCTCTCTTTGTCTCTCTGTCTCTCTCTCTGTCTCTCTGGGTTCTCACTGCCTCTGGGTTTAGTTTGGGTTTGGTTTGGTTTGGGTTTGATTTGGTTTGGTTTGGGTTTAGTTTGTTATCTGTCTCTCTCGCTATCTCTCTCTCTGGCTGTTTGTCTCTCTCTCTCTCTCTGTCTCTCTGGGTACTCTCTGCCTCTGGGTTTGGTTTGGGTTTGGTCTGGTTTGGTTTGGTTTGGTTTGGTTTGGTTTTGGTCTGGTTTGGTTTGGTTTGGGTTTGATTTGGTTTGGTTTGGGTTTAGTTTGGGTCTCTTTCTGTCTCTTTGTCTCTCTCTCTATCTCTCCGTCTCTCTGAGTTCTCTTTGCCTCTGGGTTTGGTTTGGGTTTGGTTTGGTTTGGTTTGGTTTGGTTTGGGTTTGATTTGGTTTGGTGTGGGTCTCTGTCGGTCTCTCTGTCTCTCTGGGTTCTCTCTGCCTCAGGGTTTGGTTTGGGTCTCTGTCTCTCTCTCTATCTCTCTCTCTGTCTCTTTGTCTCTCTCTGTCCCTCTGGGTTTGGTTTGGGTTTGGCTTGGTTTGGGTTTGGGTTTGGTTTGGGTTTGGTTTGGTTTGGTTTGGGTTTGGTTTGGGTTTGGTTTGGGTTTGGTTTGGTTTGGGTTTGGTTTGGTTTGGGTTTGGTTTGGTTTGGGTTTGGTTTGGGTTTGGTTTGGTTTGGGTTTGGTTTGGGTTTAGTTTGGGTCTCTCTCTGGCCGTTTGTCTCTCTGTCTCTCTGTCTCTCTCTCTGTCTCTCTGGGTTCTCTCTCTCTGTCTCTTTGTCTCTCTCTGTCCCTCTCGGTTCTCTCTGCTTCTGGGTTTGGTTTGGGTTTGGTTTGGTTTGAGTTTGGGTTTGGTTTGGGTTTGGTTTGGTTTGGTTCTCTGTCTCTCTCGCTATCTCTCTCTCTGGCTGTTTGTCTCTCTCTCTCTCTCTGTCTCTCTGGGTTCTCTCTGCCTCTGGGTTTGGTTTGGGTTTGGTCTGGTTTGGTTTGGTTTGGTTTGGGTTTGCTTTGGGTTTGGTCTGGTTTGGTTTGGTTTGGGTTTGGTTTGGGTTTGGGTCTCTGTCTCTCTCTCTATCTCTCTCTCTGTCTCTCTGTCTCTCTCTCTGTCTCTCTGGGTTCTCACTGCCTCTGGGTTTAGTTTGGGTTTGGTTTGGTTTGGGTTTGATTTGGTTTGGTTTGGGTTTAGTTTGGGTCTCTTTCTGTCTCTTTGTCTCTCTCTCTATCTCTCCGTCTCTCTGAGTTCTCGCTGCCTCTGGGTTTGGTTTGGGTTTGGTTTGGTTTGGTTTGGTTTGGTTTGGGTTTGATTTGGTTTGGTGTGGGTCTCTGTCGGTCTCTCTGTCTCTCTGGGTTCTCTCTGCCTCAGGGTTTGGTTTGGGTCTCTGTCTCTCTCTCTATCTCTCTCTCTGTCTCTTTGTCTCACTCTGTCCCTCTGGGTTTGGTTTGGGTTTGGCTTGGTTTGGGTTTGGGTTTGGTTTGGGTTTGGTTTGGTTTGGTTTGGGTTTGGTTTGGGTTTGGTTTGGTTTGGGTTTGGTTTGGTTTGGGTTTGGTTTGGGTTTAGTTTGGGTCTCTCTCTGGCCGTTTGTCTCTCTGTCTCTCTCTGTCTCTCTGGGTTCTCTCTGCCTCTGGGTTTGGTTTGGGTCTCTGTCCCTCTCTCTATCTCTCTCTCTGTCTCTCTGTCTCTCTCTGTCCCTCTCGGTTCTCTCTGCTTCTGGGTTTGGTTTGGGTTTGGTTTGGTTTGAGTTTGGGTTTGGTTTGGGTTTGATTTGGTTTGGGTTTGGTTTGGTATGGTTCTCTGTCTCTCTCGCTATCTCTCTCTCTGGCTGTTTGTCTCTCTCTCTCTCTCTGTCTCTCTGGGTTCTCTCTGCCTCTGGGTTTGGTTTGGTTTGGTTTGGGTTTGGTTTGGGTTTGGTCTGGTTTGGTTTGGTTTGGGTTTGATTTGGTTTGGTTTGGGTTTGGTTTGGTTTGGGTTTGGTTTGGGTTTGGTTTGGGTTTAGTTTGGGTCTCTCTCTGGCCGTTTGTCTCTCTGTCTCTCTCTGTCTCTCTGGGTTCTCTCTGCCTCTGGGTTTGGTTTGGGTCTCTGTCTCTCTCTCTATCTCTCTCTCTGTCTCTCTGTCTCTCTCTGTCCCTCTCGGTTCTCTCTGCTTCTGGGTTTGGTTTGGGTTTGGTTTGGTTTGAGTTTGGGTTTGGTTTGGGTTTGGTTTGGTTTCGTTCTCTGTCTCTCTCGCTATCTCTCTCTCTGGCTGTTTGTCTCTCTCTCTCTCTCTGTCTCTCTGGGTTCTCTCTGCCTCTGGGTTTGGTTTGGGTTTGGTCTGGTTTGGTTTGGTTTGGTTTGGGTTTGGTTTGGTTTGGGTCTCTGTCTCTCTCTCTATCTCTCTCTCTGTCTCTCTGTCTCTCTCTCTGTCTCTCTGGGTTCTCACTGCCTCTGGGTTTAGTTTGGGTTTGGTTTGGTTTGGGTTTGATTTGGTTTGGTTTGGGTTTAGTTTGGGTCTCTTTCTGTCTCTTTGTCTCTCTCTCTATCTCTCCGTCTCTCTGAGTTCTCTCTGCCTCTGGGTTTGGTTTGGGTTTGGTTTGGTTTGGTTTGGTTTGGTTTGGGTTTGATTTGGTTTGGTGTGGGTCTCTGTCGGTCTCTCTGTCTCTCTGGGTTCTCTCTGCCTCAGGGTTTGGTTTGGGTCTCTGTCTCTCTCTCTATCTCTCTCTCTGTCTCTCTGTCTCTCTCTGTCCCTCTCGGTTCTCTCTGCTTCTGGGTTTGGTTTGGGTTTGGTTTGGTTTGAGTTTGGGTTTGGTTTGGGTTTGATTTGGTTTGGGTTTGGTTTGGTATGGTTCTCTGTCTCTCTCGCTATCTCTCTCTCTGGCTGTTTGTCTCTCTCTCTCTCTCTGTCTCTCTGGGTTCTCTCTGCCTCTGGGTTTGGTTTGGTTTGGTTTGGGTTTGGTTTGGGTTTGGTCTGGTTTGGTTTGGTTTGGGTTTGATTTGGTTTGGTTTGGGTTTAGTTTGGGTCTCTTTCTGTCTCTTTGTCTCTCTCTCTATCTCTCCGTCTCTCTGAGTTCTCTCTGCCTCTGGGTTTGGTTTGGGTTTGGTTTGGTTTGGTTTGGTTTGGTTTGGGTTTGGTTTGGTTTGGTGTGGGTCTCTGTCGGTCTCTCTGTCTCTCTGGGTTCTCTCTGCCTCAGGGTTTGGTTTGGGTCTCTGTCTCTCTCTCTATCTCTCTCTCTGTCTCTCTGTCTCTCTCTGTCCCTCTCGGTTCTCTCTGCTTCTGGGTTTGGTTTGGGTTTGGTTTGGTTTGAGTTTGGGTTTGGTTTGGGTTTGATTTGGTTTGGGTTTGGTTTGGTTTGGTTCTCTGTCTCTCTCGCTATCTCTCTCTCTGGCTGTTTGTCTCTCTGTCTCTCTCTGTCTCTCTGGGTTCTCTCTGCCTCTGGGTTTGGTTTGGGTTTGGTCTAGTTTGGTTTGGTTTGGTTTGGGTTTGGTTTGGGTTTGGTCTGGTTTGGTTTGGTTTGGGTTTGGTTTGGGTTTGGTTTGGGTTTAGTTTGGGTCTCTTTCTGTCTCTTTGTCTCTCTCTCTATTTCTCCGTCTCTCTGGGTTCTCTCTCCCTCTGGGCTCGGTTTGGGTTTGGTTTGGGTTTGGTTTGGGTTGGGTTTGGTTTGGGTTTGGTTTGGGTTTGGTTTGGTTTGGGTTTGGTTTGGTTTGGGTTTGGTTTGGGTTTGGTTTGGGTTTAGTTTGGGTCTCTCTCTGGCCGTTTGTCTCTCTGTCTCTCTCTGTCTCTCTGGGTTCTCTCTGCCTCTGGGTTTGGTTTGGGTCTCTGTCTCTCTCTCTATCTCTCTCTCTGTCTCTCTGTCTCTCTCTGTCCCTCTCGGTTCTCTCTGCTTCTGGGTTTGGTTTGGGTTTGGTTTGGTTTGAGTTTGGGTTTGGTTTGGGTTTGGTTTGGTTTCGTTCTCTGTCTCTCTCGCTATCTCTCTCTCTGGCTGTTTGTCTCTCTCTCTCTCTCTGTCTCTCTGGGTTCTCTCTGCCTCTGGGTTTGGTTTGGGTTTGGTCTGGTTTGGTTTGGTTTGGTTTGGGTTTGGTTTGGTTTGGGTCTCTGTCTCTCTCTCTATCTCTCTCTCTGTCTCTCTGTCTCTCTCTCTGTCTCTCTGGGTTCTCACTGCCTCTGGGTTTAGTTTGGGTTTGGTTTGGTTTGGGTTTGATTTGGTTTGGTTTGGGTTTAGTTTGGGTCTCTTTCTGTCTCTTTGTCTCTCTCTCTATCTCTCCGTCTCTCTGAGTTCTCTCTGCCTCTGGGTTTGGTTTGGGTTTGGTTTGGTTTGGTTTGGTTTGGTTTGGGTTTGATTTGGTTTGGTGTGGGTCTCTGTCGGTCTCTCTGTCTCTCTGGGTTCTCTCTGCCTCAGGGTTTGGTTTGGGTCTCTGTCTCTCTCTCTATCTCTCTCTCTGTCTCTTTGTCTCTCTCTGTCCCTCTGGGTTTGGTTTGGGTTTGGCTTGGTTTGGGTTTGGGTTTGGTTTGGGTTTGGTTTGGGTTTGGTTTGGTTTGGTTTGGGTTTGGTTTGGGTTTGGTTTGGTTTGGGTTTGGTTTGGTTTGGGTTTGGTTTGGGTTTAGTTTGGGTCTCTCTCTGGCCGTTTGTCTCTCTGTCTCTCTCTGTCTCTCTGGGTTCTCTCTGCCTCTGGGTTTGGTTTGGGTCTCTGTCTCTCTCTCTATCTCTCTCTCTGTCTCTCTGTCTCTCTCTGTCCCTCTCGGTTCTCTCTGCTTCGGGGTTTGGTTTGGGTTTGGTTTGGTTTGAGTTTGGGTTTGGTTTGGGTTTGATTTGGTTTGGGTTTGGTTTGGTATGGTTCTCTGTCTCTCTCGCTATCTCTCTCTCTGGCTGTTTGTCTCTCTCTCTCTCTCTCTGTCTCTCTGGGTTCTCTCTGCCTCTGGGTTTGGTTTGGGTTTGGTCTGGTTTGGTTTGGTTTGGTTTGGGTTTGGTTTGGGTTTGGTCTGGTTTGGTTTGGTTTGGGTTTGATTTGGTTTGGTTTGGGTTTAGTTTGGGTCTCTTTCTGTCTCTTTGTCTCTCTCTCTATCTCTCCGTCTCTCTGAGTTCTCTCTGCCTGTGGGTTTGGTTTGGATTTGGTTTGGTTTGGTTTGGTTTGGTTTGGGTTTGATTTGGTTTGGTGTGGGTCTCTGTCGGTCTCTCTGTCTCTCTGGGTTCTCTCTGCCTCAGGGTTTGGTTTGGGTCTCTGTCTCTCTCTCTATCTCTCTCTCTGTCTCTTTGTCTCTCTCTGTCCCTCTGGGTTTGGTTTGGGTTTGGCTTGGTTTGGGTTTGGGTTTGGTTTGGGTTTGGTTTGGGTTTGGTTTGGTTTGGTTTGGGTTTGGTTTGGGTTTGGTTTGGTTTGGGTTTGGTTTGGTTTGGGTTTGGTTTGGGTTTAGTTTGGGTCTCTCTCTGGCCGTTTGTCTCTCTGTCTCTCTCTGTCTCTCTGGGTTCTCTCTGCCTCTGGGTTTGGTTTGGGTCTCTGTCTCTCTCTCTATCTCTCTCTCTGTCTCTCTGTCTCTCTCTGTCCCTCTCGGTTCTCTCTGCTTCGGGGTTTGGTTTGGGTTTGGTTTGGTTTGAGTTTGGGTTTGGTTTGGGTTTGATTTGGTTTGGGTTTGGTTTGGTATGGTTCTCTGTCTCTCTCGCTATCTCTCTCTCTGGCTGTTTGTCTCTCTCTCTCTCTCTGTCTCTCTGGGTTCTCTCTGCCTCTGGGTTTGGTTTGGGTTTGGTCTGGTTTGGTTTAGTTTGGTTTGGGTTTGGTTTGGGTTTGGTCTGGTTTGGTTTGGTTTGGGTTTGATTTGGTTTGGTTTGGGTTTAGTTTGGGTCTCTTTCTGTCTCTTTGTCTCTCTCTCTATCTCTCCGTCTCTCTGAGTTCTCTCTGCCTCTGGGTTTGGTTTGGGTTTGGTTTGGTTTGGTTTGGTTTGGTTTGGGTTTGATTTGGTTTGGTGTGGGTCTCTGTCGGTCTCTCTGTCTCTCTGGGTTCTCTCTGCCTCAGGGTTTGGTTTGGGTCTCTGTCTCTCTCTCTATCTCTCTCTCTGTCTCTTTGTCTCTCTCTGTCCCTCTGGGTTTGGTTTGGGTTTGGCTTGGTTTGGGTTTGGGTTTGGTTTGGGTTTGGTTTGGTTTGGTTTGGGTTTGGTTTGGGTTTGGTTTGGGTTTGGTTTGGTTTGGGTTTGGTTTGGTTTGGGTTTGGTTTGGTTTGGGTTTGGTTTGGTTTGGGTTTGGTTTGGGTTTAGTTTGGGTCTCTCTCTGGCCGTTTGTCTCTCTATCTCTCTGTCTCTCTCTCTGTCTCTCTGGGTTCTCTCTGCCTCTGGGTTTGGTTTGGGTCTCTGTCTCTCTCTCTATCTCTCTCTCTGTCTCTTTGTCTCTCTCTGTCCCTCTCGGTTCTCTCTGCTTCTGGGTTTGGTTTGGGTTTGGTTTGGTTTGAGTTTGGGTTTGGTTTGGGTTTGGTTTGGGTTGGTTCTCTGTCTCTCTCGCTATCTCTCTCTCTGGCTGTTTGTCTCTCTCTCTCTCTCTGTCTCTCTGGGTTCTCTCTGCCTCTGGGTTTGGTTTGGGTTTGGTCTGGTTTGGTTTGGTTTGGTTTGGGTTTGCTTTGGGTTTGGTCTGGTTTGGTTTGGTTTGGGTTTGGTTTGGGTTTGGGTCTCTGTCTGTCTCTCTATCTCTCTCTTTGTCTCTCTGTCTCTCTCTCTGTCTCTCTGGGTTCTCACTGCCTCTGGGTTTAGTTTGGGTTTGGTTTGGTTTGGGTTTGATTTGGTTTGGTTTGGGTTTAGTTTGGGTCTCTTTCTGTCTCTTTGTCTCTCTCTCTATCTCTCCGTCTCTCTGAGTTCTCGCTGCCTCTGGGTTTGGTTTGGGTTTGGTTTGGGTTTGGTTTGGTTTGGGTTTGGTTTGGTTTGGGTTTGGTTTGGTTTGGGTTTGGTTTGGGTTTGGTTTGGGTTTAGTTTGGGTCTCTCTCTGGCCGTTTGTCTCTCTGTCTCTCTCTGTCTCTCTGGGTTCTCTCTGCCTCTGGGTTTGGTTTGGGTCTCTGTCTCTCTCTCTATCTCTCTCTCTGTCTCTCTGTCTCTCTCTGTCCCTCTCGGTTCTCTCTGCTTCGGGGTTTGGTTTGGGTTTGGTTTGGTTTGAGTTTGGGTTTGGTTTGGGTTTGATTTGGTTTGGGTTTGGTTTGGTATGGTTCTCTGTCTCTCTCGCTATCTCTCTCTCTGGCTGTTTGTCTCTCTCTCTCTCTCTGTCTCTCTGGGTTCTCTCTGCCTCTGGGTTTGGTTTGGGTTTGGTCTGGTTTGGTTTAGTTTGGTTTGGGTTTGGTTTGGGTTTGGTCTGGTTTGGTTTGGTTTGGGTTTGATTTGGTTTGGTTTGGGTTTAGTTTGGGTCTCTTTCTGTCTCTTTGTCTCTCTCTCTATCTCTCCGTCTCTCTGAGTTCTCTCTGCCTCTGGGTTTGGTTTGGGTTTGGTTTGGTTTGGTTTGGTTTGGTTTGGGTTTGATTTGGTTTGGTGTGGGTCTCTGTCGGTCTCTCTGTCTCTCTGGGTTCTCTCTGCCTCAGGGTTTGGTTTGGGTCTCTGTCTCTCTCTCTATCTCTCTCTCTGTCTCTTTGTCTCTCTCTGTCCCTCTGGGTTTGGTTTGGGTTTGGCTTGGTTTGGGTTTGGGTTTGGTTTGGGTTTGGTTTGGTTTGGTTTGGGTTTGGTTTGGGTTTGGTTTGGGTTTGGTTTGGTTTGGGTTTGGTTTGGTTTGGGTTTGGTTTGGTTTGGGTTTGGTTTGGTTTGGGTTTGGTTTGGGTTTAGTTTGGGTCTCTCTCTGGCCGTTTGTCTCTCTATCTCTCTGTCTCTCTCTCTGTCTCTCTGGGTTCTCTCTGCCTCTGGGTTTGGTTTGGGTCTCTGTCTCTCTCTCTATCTCTCTCTCTGGCTGTTTGTCTCTCTGTCTCTCTCTGTCTCTCTGGGTTCTCTCTGCCTCTGGGTTTGGTTTGGGTTTGGTCTAGTTTGGTTTGGTTTGGTTTGGGTTTGGTTTGGGTTTGGTCTGGTTTGGTTTGGTTTGGGTTTGGTTTGGGTTTGGTTTGGGTTTAGTTTGGGTCTCTTTCTGTCTCTTTGTCTCTCTCTCTATTTCTCCGTCTCTCTGGGTTCTCTCTCCCTCTGGGCTTGGTTTGGGTTTGGTTTGGGTTTGGTTTGGGTTGGGTTTGGTTTGGGTTTGGTTTGGGTTTGGTTTGGTTTGGGTTTGGTTTGGTTTGGGTCTCTGTCTCTCTCTCTATCTCTCTCTCTGTCTCTCTGTCTCTCTCTCTCTGTCTCTCTGGGTTCTCACTGCCTCTGGGTTTAGTTTGGGTTTGGTTTGGTTTGGGTTTGATTTGGTTTGGTTTGGGTTTAGTTTGGGTCTCTTTCTGTCTCTTTGTCTCTCTCTCTATCTCTCCGTCTCTCTGAGTTCTCTCTGCCTCTGGGTTTGGTTTGGGTTTGGTTTGGTTTGGTTTGGTTTGGTTTGGGTTTGATTTGGTTTGGTGTGGGTCTCTGTCGGTCTCTCTGTCTCTCTGGGTTCTCTCTGCCTCAGGGTTTGGTTTGGGTCTCTGTCTCTCTCTCTATCTCTCTCTCTGTCTCTTTGTCTCTCTCTGTCCCTCTGGGTTTGGTTTGGGTTTGGCTTGGTTTGGGTTTGGGTTTGGTTTGGTTTGGGTTTGGTTTGGTTTGGGTTTGGTTTGGGTTTAGTTTGGGTCTCTCTCTGGCCGTTTGTCTCTCTGTCTCTCTCTGTCTCTCTGGGTTCTCTCTGCCTCTGGGTTTGGTTTGGGTCTCTGTCCCTCTCTCTATCTCTCTCTCTGTCTCTCTGTCTCTCTCTGTCCCTCTCGGTTCTCTCTGCTTCTGGGTTTGGTTTGGGTTTGGTTTGGTTTGAGTTTGGGTTTGGTTTGGGTTTGATTTGGTTTGGGTTTGGTTTGGTATGGTTCTCTGTCTCTCTCGCTATCTCTCTCTCTGGCTGTTTGTCTCTCTCTCTCTCTCTGTCTCTCTGGGTTCTCTCTGCCTCTGGGTTTGGTTTGGTTTGGTTTGGGTTTGGTTTGGGTTTGGTCTGGTTTGGTTTGGTTTGGTTTGGTTTGGGTTTGATTTGGTTTGGTGTGGGTCTCTGTCGGTCTCTCTGTCTCTCTGGGTTCTCTCTGCCTCAGGGTTTGGTTTGGGTCTCTGTCTCTCTCTCTATCTCTCTCTCTGTCTCTCTGTCTCTCTCTGTCCCTCTGGGTTTGGTTTGGGTTTGGCTTGGTTTGGGTTTGGGTTTGGTTTGGGTTTGGTTTGGTTTCGTTTGGGTTTGGTTTGGGTTTGGTTTGGTTTGGGTTTGGTTTGGTTTGGGTTTGGTTTGGGTTTGGTTTGGGTTTAGTTTGGGTCTCTCTCTGGCCGTTTGTCTCTCTGTCTCTCTCTGTCTCTCTGGGTTCTCACTGCCTCTGGGTTTAGTTTGGGTTTGGTTTGGTTTGGGTTTGATTTGGTTTGGGTTTAGTTTGGGTCTCTTTCTGTCTCTTTGTCTCTCTCTCTATCTCTCCGTCTCTCTGAGTTCTCTCTGCCTCTGGGTTTGGTTTGGGTTTGGTTTGGTTTGGTTTGGTTTGGTTTGGGTTTGATTTGGTTTGGTGTGGGTCTCTGTCGGTCTCTCTGTCTCTCTGGGTTCTCTCTGCCTCAGGGTTTGGTTTGGGTCTCTGTCTCTCTCTCTCTCTCTCTCTGTCCCTCTGGGTTTGGTTTGGGTTTGGCTTGGTTTGGGTTTGGGTTTGGTTTGGGTTTGGTTTGGTTTGGTTTGGGTTTGGTTTGGTTTGGGTTTGGTTTGGGTTTAGTTTGGGTCTCTCTCTGGCCGTTTGTCTCTCTGTCTCTCTGTCTCTCTCTCTGTCTCTCTGGGTTCTCTCTGCCTCTGGGTTTGGTTTGGGTCTCTGTCTCTCTCTCTATCTCTCTCTCTGTCTCTCTGTCTCTCTCTGTCCCTCTCGGTTCTCTCTGCTTCTGGGTTTGGTTTGGGTTTGGTTTGGTTTGAGTTTGGGTTTGGTTTGGGTTTGGTTTGGTTTGGTTCTCTGTCTCTCTCGCTATCTCTCTCTCTGGCTGTTTGTCTCTCTCTCTCTCTCTCTGTCTCTCTGGGTTCTCTCTGCCTCTGGGTTTGGTTTGGGTTTGGTTTGGTTTGGTTTGGGTTTGGTTTGGGTTTGGTCTGGTTTGGTTTGGTTTGGGTTTGGTTTGGGTTTGGGTCTCTGTCTCTCTCTCTATCTCTCTCTCTGTCTCTCTGTCTCTCTCTCTGTCTCTCTGGGTTCTCACTGCCTCTGGGTTTGGTTTGGGTTTGGTTTGGGTTTGGTTTGGTTTGGGTTTGGTTTGGTTTGGGTTTGGTTTGGGTTTGGTTTGGGTTTGGTTTGGGTTTGGTTTGGGTTTGGTTTGGGTTTAGTTTGGGTCTCTCTCTGGCCGTTTGTCTCTCTATCTCTCTGTCTCTCTCTCTGTCTCTCTGGGTTCTCTCTGCCTCTGGGTTTGGTTTGGGTCTCTGTCTCTCTCTCTATCTCTCTCTCTGGCTGTTTGTCTCTCTGTCTCTCTCTGTCTCTCTGGGTTCTCTCTGCCTCTGGGTTTGGTTTGGGTTTGGTCTAGTTTGGTTTGGTTTGGTTTGGGTTTGGTTTGGGTTTGGTCTGGTTTGGTTTGGTTTGGGTTTGGTTTGGGTTTGGTTTGGGTTTAGTTTGGGTCTCTTTCTGTCTCTTTGTCTCTCTCTCTATTTCTCCGTCTCTCTGGGTTCTCTCTCCCTCTGGGCTTGGTTTGGGTTTGGTTTGGGTTTGGTTTGGGTTGGGTTTGGTTTGGGTTTGGTTTGGGTTTGGTTTGGTTTGGGTTTGGTTTGGTTTGGGTCTCTGTCTCTCTCTCTATCTCTCTCTCTGTCTCTCTGTCTCTCTCTCTCTGTCTCTCTGGGTTCTCACTGCCTCTGGGTTTAGTTTGGGTTTGGTTTGGTTTGGGTTTGATTTGGTTTGGTTTGGGTTTAGTTTGGGTCTCTTTCTGTCTCTTTGTCTCTCTCTCTATCTCTCCGTCTCTCTGAGTTCTCTCTGCCTCTGGGTTTGGTTTGGGTTTGGTTTGGTTTGGTTTGGTTTGGTTTGGGTTTGATTTGGTTTGGTGTGGGTCTCTGTCGGTCTCTCTGTCTCTCTGGGTTCTCTCTGCCTCAGGGTTTGGTTTGGGTCTCTGTCTCTCTCTCTATCTCTCTCTCTGTCTCTTTGTCTCTCTCTGTCCCTCTGGGTTTGGTTTGGGTTTGGCTTGGTTTGGGTTTGGGTTTGGTTTGGGTTTGGTTTGGTTTGGTTTGGGTTTGGTTTGGGTTTGGTTTGGTTTGGGTTTGGTTTGGTTTGGGTTTGGTTTGGTTTGGGTTTGGTTTGGGTTTAGTTTGGGTCTCTCTCTGGCCGTTTGTCTCTCTGTCTCTCTCTGTCTCTCTGGGTTCTCTCTGCCTCTGGGTTTGGTTTGGGTCTCTGTCCCTCTCTCTATCTCTCTCTCTGTCTCTCTGTCTCTCTCTGTCCCTCTCGGTTCTCTCTGCTTCTGGGTTTGGTTTGGGTTTGGTTTGGTTTGAGTTTGGGTTTGGTTTGGGTTTGATTTGGTTTGGGTTTGGTTTGGTATGGTTCTCTGTCTCTCTCGCTATCTCTCTCTCTGGCTGTTTGTCTCTCTCTCTCTCTCTGTCTCTCTGGGTTCTCTCTGCCTCTGGGTTTGGTTTGGTTTGGTTTGGGTTTGGTTTGGGTTTGGTCTGGTTTGGTTTGGTTTGGTTTGGTTTGGGTTTGATTTGGTTTGGTGTGGGTCTCTGTCGGTCTCTCTGTCTCTCTGGGTTCTCTCTGCCTCAGGGTTTGGTTTGGGTCTCTGTCTCTCTCTCTATCTCTCTCTCTGTCTCTCTGTCTCTCTCTGTCCCTCTGGGTTTGGTTTGGGTTTGGCTTGGTTTGGGTTTGGGTTTGGTTTGGGTTTGGTTTGGTTTCGTTTGGGTTTGGTTTGGGTTTGGTTTGGTTTGGGTTTGGTTTGGTTTGGGTTTGGTTTGGGTTTGGTTTGGGTTTAGTTTGGGTCTCTCTCTGGCCGTTTGTCTCTCTGTCTCTCTCTGTCTCTCTGGGTTCTCACTGCCTCTGGGTTTAGTTTGGGTTTGGTTTGGTTTGGGTTTGATTTGGTTTGGGTTTAGTTTGGGTCTCTTTCTGTCTCTTTGTCTCTCTCTCTATCTCTCCGTCTCTCTGAGTTCTCTCTGCCTCTGGGTTTGGTTTGGGTTTGGTTTGGTTTGGTTTGGTTTGGTTTGGGTTTGATTTGGTTTGGTGTGGGTCTCTGTCGGTCTCTCTGTCTCTCTGGGTTCTCTCTGCCTCAGGGTTTGGTTTGGGTCTCTGTCTCTCTCTCTCTCTCTCTCTGTCCCTCTGGGTTTGGTTTGGGTTTGGCTTGGTTTGGGTTTGGGTTTGGTTTGGGTTTGGTTTGGTTTGGTTTGGGTTTGGTTTGGTTTGGGTTTGGTTTGGGTTTAGTTTGGGTCTCTCTCTGGCCGTTTGTCTCTCTGTCTCTCTGTCTCTCTCTCTGTCTCTCTGGGTTCTCTCTGCCTCTGGGTTTGGTTTGGGTCTCTGTCTCTCTCTCTATCTCTCTCTCTGTCTCTCTGTCTCTCTCTGTCCCTCTGGGTTTGGTTTGGGTTTGGCTTGGTTTGGGTTTGGGTTTGGTTTGGTTTGGGTTTGGTTTGGTTTGGGTTTGGTTTGGGTTTAGTTTGGGTCTCTCTCTGGCCGTTTGTCTCTCTGTCTCTCTCTGTCTCTCTGGGTTCTCTCTGCCTCTGGGTTTGGTTTGGGTCTCTGTCCCTCTCTCTATCTCTCTCTCTGTCTCTCTGTCTCTCTCTGTCCCTCTCGGTTCTCTCTGCTTCTGGGTTTGGTTTGGGTTTGGTTTGGTTTGAGTTTGGGTTTGGTTTGGGTTTGATTTGGTTTGGGTTTGGTTTGGTATGGTTCTCTGTCTCTCTCGCTATCTCTCTCTCTGGCTGTTTGTCTCTCTCTCTCTCTCTGTCTCTCTGGGTTCTCTCTGCCTCTGGGTTTGGTTTGGTTTGGTTTGGGTTTGGTTTGGGTTTGGTCTGGTTTGGTTTGGTTTGGTTTGGTTTGGGTTTGATTTGGTTTGGTGTGGGTCTCTGTCGGTCTCTCTGTCTCTCTGGGTTCTCTCTGCCTCAGGGTTTGGTTTGGGTCTCTGTCTCTCTCTCTATCTCTCTCTCTGTCTCTCTGTCTCTCTCTGTCCCTCTGGGTTTGGTTTGGGTTTGGCTTGGTTTGGGTTTGGGTTTGGTTTGGGTTTGGTTTGGTTTCGTTTGGGTTTGGTTTGGGTTTGGTTTGGTTTGGGTTTGGTTTGGTTTGGGTTTGGTTTGGGTTTGGTTTGGGTTTAGTTTGGGTCTCTCTCTGGCCGTTTGTCTCTCTGTCTCTCTCTGTCTCTCTGGGTTCTCACTGCCTCTGGGTTTAGTTTGGGTTTGGTTTGGTTTGGGTTTGATTTGGTTTGGGTTTAGTTTGGGTCTCTTTCTGTCTCTTTGTCTCTCTCTCTATCTCTCCGTCTCTCTGAGTTCTCTCTGCCTCTGGGTTTGGTTTGGGTTTGGTTTGGTTTGGTTTGGTTTGGTTTGGGTTTGATTTGGTTTGGTGTGGGTCTCTGTCGGTCTCTCTGTCTCTCTGGGTTCTCTCTGCCTCAGGGTTTGGTTTGGGTCTCTGTCTCTCTCTCTCTCTCTCTCTGTCCCTCTGGGTTTGGTTTGGGTTTGGCTTGGTTTGGGTTTGGGTTTGGTTTGGGTTTGGTTTGGTTTGGTTTGGGTTTGGTTTGGTTTGGGTTTGGTTTGGGTTTAGTTTGGGTCTCTCTCTGGCCGTTTGTCTCTCTGTCTCTCTGTCTCTCTCTCTGTCTCTCTGGGTTCTCTCTGCCTCTGGGTTTGGTTTGGGTCTCTGTCTCTCTCTCTATCTCTCTCTCTGTCTCTCTGTCTCTCTCTGTCCCTCTCGGTTCTCTCTGCTTCTGGGTTTGGTTTGGGTTTGGTTTGGTTTGAGTTTGGGTTTGGTTTGGGTTTGGTTTGGTTTGGTTCTCTGTCTCTCTCGCTATCTCTCTCTCTGGCTGTTTGTCTCTCTCTCTCTCTCTCTGTCTCTCTGGGTTCTCTCTGCCTCTGGGTTTGGTTTGGGTTTGGTTTGGTTTGGTTTGGGTTTGGTTTGGGTTTGGTCTGGTTTGGTTTGGTTTGGGTTTGGTTTGGGTTTGGGTCTCTGTCTCTCTCTCTATCTCTCTCTCTGTCTCTCTGTCTCTCTCTCTGTCTCTCTGGGTTCTCACTGCCTCTGGGTTTGGTTTGGGTTTGGTTTGGGTTTGGTTTGGTTTGGGTTTGGTTTGGTTTGGGTTTGGTTTGGGTTTGGTTTGGGTTTGGTTTGGGTTTGGTTTGGGTTTAGTTTGGGTCTCTCTCTGGCCGTTTGTCTCTCTGTCTCTCTCTGTCTCTCTGGGTTCTCTCTGCCTCTGGGTTTGGTTTGGGTCTCTGTCTCTCTCTCTATCTCTCTCTCTGTCTCTCTGTCTCTCTCTGTCCCTCTGGGTTTGGTTTGGGTTTGGCTTGGTTTGGGTTTGGGTTTGGTTTGGTTTGGGTTTGGTTTGGTTTGGGTTTGGTTTGGGTTTAGTTTGGGTCTCTCTCTGGCCGTTTGTCTCTCTGTCTCTCTCTGTCTCTCTGGGTTCTCTCTGCCTCTGGGTTTGGTTTGGGTCTCTGTCCCTCTCTCTATCTCTCTCTCTGTCTCTCTGTCTCTCTCTGTCCCTCTCGGTTCTCTCTGCTTCTGGGTTTGGTTTGGGTTTGGTTTGGTTTGAGTTTGGGTTTGGTTTGGGTTTGATTTGGTTTGGGTTTGGTTTGGTATGGTTCTCTGTCTCTCTCGCTATCTCTCTCTCTGGCTGTTTGTCTCTCTCTCTCTCTCTGTCTCTCTGGGTTCTCTCTGCCTCTGGGTTTGGTTTGGTTTGGTTTGGGTTTGGTTTGGGTTTGGTCTGGTTTGGTTTGGTTTGGTTTGGTTTGGGTTTGATTTGGTTTGGTGTGGGTCTCTGTCGGTCTCTCTGTCTCTCTGGGTTCTCTCTGCCTCAGGGTTTGGTTTGGGTCTCTGTCTCTCTCTCTATCTCTCTCTCTGTCTCTTTGTCTCTCTCTGTCCCTCTGGGTTTGGTTTGGGTTTGGCTTGGTTTGGGTTTGGGTTTGGTTTGGGTTTGGTTTGGTTTGGTTTGGGTTTGGTTTGGGTTTGGTTTGGTTTGGGTTTGGTTTGGTTTGGGTTTGGTTTGGGTTTGGTTTGGGTTTAGTTTGGGTCTCTCTCTGGCCGTTTGTCTCTCTGTCTCTCTCTGTCTCTCTGGGTTCTCTCTGCCTCTGGGTCTGGTTTGGGTCTCTATCTCTCTCTCTATCTCTCTCTCTGTCTCTCTGTCTCTCTCTGTCCCTCTCGGTTCTCTCTGCTTCTGGGTTTGGTTTGGGTTTGGTTTGGTTTGAGTTTGGGTTTGGTTTGGGTTTGATTTGGTATGGGTTTGGTTTGGTTTGGTTCTCTGTCTCTCTCGCTATCTCTCTCTCTGGCTGTTTGTCTCTCTGTCTCTCTCTGTCTCTCTGGGTTCTCTCTGCCTCTGGGTTTGGTTTGGGTTTGGTCTAGTTTGGTTTGGTTTGGTTTGGGTTTGGTTTGGGTTTGGTCTGGTTTGGTTTGGTTTGGGTTTGGTTTGGGTTTGGTTTGGGTTTAGTTTGGGTCTCTTTCTGTCTCTTTGTCTCTCTCTCTATTTCTCCGTCTCTCTGGGTTCTCTCTCCCTCTGGGCTTGGTTTGGGTTTGGTTTGTGTTTGGTTTGGGTTGGGTTTGGTTTGGGTTTGGTTTGGGTTTGGTTTGGTTTGGGTTTGGTTTGGTTTGGGTTTGGTTTGGTTTGGGTCTCTGTCTCTCTCTCTATCTCTCTCTCTGTCTCTCTGTCTCTCTCTCTGTCTCTCTGGGTTCTCACTGCCTCTGGGTTTAGTTTGGGTTTGGTTTGGTTTGGGTTTGATTTGGTTTGGTTTGGGTTTAGTTTGGGTCTCTTTCTGTCTCTTTGTCTCTCTCTCTATCTCTCCGTCTCTCTGAGTTCTCTCTGCCTCTGGGTTTGGTTTGGGTTTGGTTTGGTTTGGTTTGGTTTGGTTTGGGTTTGATTTGGTTTGGTGTGGGTCTCTGTCGGTCTCTCTGTCTCTCTGGGTTCTCTCTGCCTCAGGGTTTGGTTTGGGTCTCTGTCTCTCTCTCTATCTCTCTCTCTGTCTCTTTGTCTCTCTCTGTCCCTCTGGGTTTGGTTTGGGTTTGGCTTGGTTTGGGTTTGGGTTTGGTTTGGGTTTGGTTTGGTTTGGTTTGGGTTTGGTTTGGGTTTGGTTTGGTTTGGGTTTGGTTTGGTTTGGGTTTGGTTTGGGTTTAGTTTGGGTCTCTCTCTGGCCGTTTGTCTCTCTGTCTCTCTCTGTCTCTCTGGGTTCTCTCTGCCTCTGGGTTTGGTTTGGGTCTCTGTCCCTCTCTCTATCTCTCTCTCTGTCTCTCTGTCTCTCTCTGTCCCTCTCGGTTCTCTCTGCTTCTGGGTTTGGTTTGGGTTTGGTTTGGTTTGAGTTTGGGTTTGGTTTGGGTTTGGTTTGGTATGGGTTTGGTTTGGTTTGGTTCTCTGTCTCTCTCGCTATCTCTCTCTCTGGCTGTTTGTCTCTCTGTCTCTCTCTGTCTCTCTGGGTTCTCTCTGCCTCTGGGTTTGGTTTGGGTTTGGTCTAGTTTGGTTTGGTTTGGTTTGGGTTTGGTTTGGGTTTGGTCTGGTTTGGTTTGGTTTGGGTTTGGTTTGGGTTTGGTTTGGGTTTAGTTTGGGTCTCTTTCTGTCTCTTTGTCTCTCTCTCTATTTCTCCGTCTCTCTGGGTTCTCTCTCCCTCTGGGCTTGGTTTGGGTTTGGTTTGTGTTTGGTTTGGGTTGGGTTTGGTTTGGGTTTGGTTTGGGTTTGGTTTGGTTTGGGTTTGGTTTGGTTTGGGTTTGGTTTGGTTTGGGTCTCTGTCTCTCTCTCTATCTCTCTCTCTGTCTCTCTGTCTCTCTCTCTGTCTCTCTGGGTTCTCACTGCCTCTGGGTTTAGTTTGGGTTTGGTTTGGTTTGGGTTTGATTTGGTTTGGTTTGGGTTTAGTTTGGGTCTCTTTCTGTCTCTTTGTCTCTCTCTCTATCTCTCCGTCTCTCTGAGTTCTCTCTGCCTCTGGGTTTGGTTTGGGTTTGGTTTGGTTTGGTTTGGTTTGGTTTGGGTTTGATTTGGTTTGGTGTGGGTCTCTGTCGGTCTCTCTGTCTCTCTGGGTTCTCTCTGCCTCAGGGTTTGGTTTGGGTCTCTGTCTCTCTCTCTATCTCTCTCTCTGTCTCTTTGTCTCTCTCTGTCCCTCTGGGTTTGGTTTGGGTTTGGCTTGGTTTGGGTTTGGGTTTGGTTTGGGTTTGGTTTGGTTTGGTTTGGGTTTGGTTTGGGTTTGGTTTGGTTTGGGTTTGGTTTGGTTTGGGTTTGGTTTGGGTTTAGTTTGGGTCTCTCTCTGGCCGTTTGTCTCTCTGTCTCTCTCTGTCTCTCTGGGTTCTCTCTGCCTCTGGGTTTGGTTTGGGTCTCTGTCCCTCTCTCTATCTCTCTCTCTGTCTCTCTGTCTCTCTCTGTCCCTCTCGGTTCTCTCTGCTTCTGGGTTTGGTTTGGGTTTGGTTTGGTTTGAGTTTGGGTTTGGTTTGGGTTTGATTTGGTTTGGGTTTGGTTTGGTATGGTTCTCTGTCTCTCTCGCTATCTCTCTCTCTGGCTGTTTGTCTCTCTCTCTCTCTCTGTCTCTCTGGGTTCTCTCTGCCTCTGGGTTTGGTTTGGTTTGGTTTGGGTTTGGTTTGGGTTTGGTCTGGTTTGGTTTGGTTTGGGTTTGATTTGGTTTGGTTTGGGTTTAGTTTGGGTCTCTTTCTGTCTCTTTGTCTCTCTCTCTATCTCTCCGTCTCTCTGAGTTCTCTCTGCCTCTGGGGTTGGTTTGGGTTTGGTTTGGTTTGGTTTGGTTTGGTTTGGGTTTGATTTGGTTTGGTGTGGGTCTCTGTCGGTCTCTCTGTCTCTCTGGGTTCTCTCTGCCTCAGGGTTTGGTTTGGGTCTCTGTCTCTCTCTCTATCTCTCTCTCTGTCTCTCTGTCTCTCTCTGTCCCTCTGGGTTTGGTTTGGGTTTGGCTTGGTTTGGGTTTGGGTTTGGTTTGGGTTTGGTTTGGTTTGGTTTGGGTTTGGTTTGGGTTTGGTTTGGTTTGGGTTTGGTTTGGTTTGGGTTTGGTTTGGGTTTGGTTTGGGTTTAGTTTGGGTCTCTCTCTGGCCGTTTGTCTCTCTGTCTCTCTCTGTCTCTCTGGGTTCTCTCTGCCTCTGGGTTTGGTTTGGGTCTCTATCTCTCTCTCTATCTCTCTCTCTGTCTCTCTGTCTGTCTCTGTCCCTCTCGGTTCTCTCTGCTTCTGGGTTTGGTTTGGGTTTGGTTTGGTTTGAGTTTGGGTTTGGTTTGGGTTTGATTTGGTTTGGGTTTGGTTTGGTTTGGTTCTCTGTCTCTCTCGCTATCTCTCTCTCTGGCTGTTTGTCTCTCTGTCTCTCTCTGTCTCTCTGGGTTCTCTCTGCCTCTGGGTTTGGTTTGGGTTTGGTCTAGTTTGGTTTGGTTTGGTTTGGGTTTGGTTTGGGTTTGGTCTGGTTTGGTTTGGTTTGGGTTTGGTTTGGGTTTGGTTTGGGTTTAGTTTGGGTCACTTTCTGTCTCTTTGTCTCTCTCTCTATTTCTCCGTCTCTCTGGGTTCTCTCTCCCTCTGGGCTTGGTTTGGGTTTGGTTTGGGTTTGGTTTGGGTTGGGTTTGGTTTGGGTTTGGTTTGGGTTTGGTTTGGTTTGGGTTTGGTTTGGTTTGGGTCTCTGTCTCTCTCTCTATCTCTCTCTCTGTCTCTCTGTCTCTCTCTCTGTCTCTCTGGGTTCTCACTGCCTCTGGGTTTAGTTTGGGTCTCTGTCTCTCTCTCTATCTCTCTCTCTGTCTCTCTGTCTCTCTCTGTCCCTCTCGGTTCTCTCTGCTTCTGGGTTTGGTTTGGGTTTGGTTTGGTTTGAGTTTGGGTTTGGTTTGGGTTTGGTTTGGTTTCGTTCTCTGTCTCTCTCGCTATCTCTCTCTCTGGCTGTTTGTCTCTCTCTCTCTCTCTGTCTCTCTGGGTTCTCTCTGCCTCTGGGTTTGGTTTGGGTTTGGTCTGGTTTGGTTTGGTTTGGTTTGGGTTTGGTTTGGTTTGGGTCTCTGTCTCTCTCTCTATCTCTCTCTCTGTCTCTCTGTCTCTCTCTCTGTCTCTCTGGGTTCTCACTGCCTCTGGGTTTCGTTTGGGTTTGGTTTGGTTTGGGTTTGATTTGGTTTGGTTTGGGTTTAGTTTGGGTCTCTTTCTGTCTCTTTGTCTCTCTCTCTATCTCTCCGTCTCTCTGAGTTCTCTCTGCCTCTGGGTTTGGTTTGGGTTTGGTTTGGTTTGGTTTGGTTTGGTTTGGGTTTGATTTGGTTTGGTGTGGGTCTCTGTCGGTCTCTCTGTCTCTCTGGGTTCTCTCTGCCTCAGGGTTTGGTTTGGGTCTCTGTCTCTCTCTCTATCTCTCTCTCTGTCTCTTTGTCTCTCTCTGTCCCTCTGGGTTTGGTTTGGGTTTGGCTTGGTTTGGGTTTGGGTTTGGTTTGGGTTTGGTTTGGTTTGAGTTTGGGTTTGGTTTGGGTTTGGTTTGGTTTCGTTCTCTGTCTCTCTCGCTATCTCTCTCTCTGGCTGTTTGTCTCTCTCTCTCTCTCTGTCTCTCTGGGTTCTCTCTGCCTCTGGGTTTGGTTTGGGTTTGGTCTGGTTTGGTTTGGTTTGGTTTGGGTTTGGTTTGGTTTGGGTCTCTGTCTCTCTCTCTATCTCTCTCTCTGTCTCTCTGTCTCTCTCTCTGTCTCTCTGGGTTCTCACTGCCTCTGGGTTTAGTTTGGGTTTGGTTTGGTTTGGGTTTGGTTTGGTTTGGGTTTGGTTTGGTTTGGGTTTGGTTTGGTTTGGGTTTGGTTTGGGTTTGGTTTGGGTTTAGTTTGGGTCTCTCTCTGGCCGTTTGTCTCTCTGTCTCTCTCTGTCTCTCTGGGTTCTCTCTGCCTCTGGGTTTGGTTTGGGTCTCTATCTCTCTCTCTATCTCTCTCTCTGTCTCTCTGTCTCTCTCTGTCCCTCTCGGTTCTCTCTGCTTCTGGGTTTGGTTTGGGTTTGGTTTGGTTTGAGTTTGGGTTTGGTTTGGGTTTGATTTGGTATGGGTTTGGTTTGGTTTGGTTCTCTGTCTCTCTCGCTATCTCTCTCTCTGGCTGTTTGTCTCTCTGTCTCTCTCTGTCTCTCTGGGTTCTCTCTGCCTCTGGGTTTGGTTTGGGTTTGGTCTAGTTTGGTTTGGTTTGGTTTGGGTTTGGTTTGGGTTTGGTCTGGTTTGGTTTGGTTTGGGTTTGGTTTGGGTTTGGTTTGGGTTTAGTTTGGGTCTCTTTCTGTCTCTTTGTCTCTCTCTCTATTTCTCCGTCTCTCTGGGTTCTCTCTCCCTCTGGGCTTGGTTTGGGTTTGGTTTGGGTTTGGTTTGGGTTGGGTTTGGTTTGGGTTTGGTTTGGGTTTGGTTTGGTTTGGGTTTGGTTTGGTTTGGGTCTCTGTCTCTCTCTCTATCTCTCTCTCTGTCTCTCTGTCTCTCTCTCTCTGTCTCTCTGGGTTCTCACTGCCTCTGGGTTTAGTTTGGGTTTGGTTTGGTTTGGGTTTGATTTGGTTTGGTTTGGGTTTAGTTTGGGTCTCTTTCTGTCTCTTTGTCTCTCTCTCTATCTCTCCGTCTCTCTGAGTTCTCTCTGCCTCTGGGTTTGGTTTGGGTTTGGTTTGGTTTGGTTTGGTTTGGTTTGGGTTTGATTTGGTTTGGTGTGGGTCTCTGTCGGTCTCTCTGTCTCTCTGGGTTCTCTCTGCCTCAGGGTTTGGTTTGGGTCTCTGTCTCTCTCTCTATCTCTCTCTCTGTCTCTTTGTCTCTCTCTGTCCCTCTGGGTTTGGTTTGGGTTTGGCTTGGTTTGGGTTTGGGTTTGGTTTGGGTTTGGTTTGGTTTGGTTTGGGTTTGGTTTGGGTCTGGTTTGGTTTGGGTTTGGTTTGGTTTGGGTTTGGTTTGGTTTGGGTTTGGTTTGGGTTTAGTTTGGGTCTCTCTCTGGCCGTTTGTCTCTCTGTCTCTCTCTGTCTCTCTGGGTTCTCTCTGCCTCTGGGTTTGGTTTGGGTCTCTGTCCCTCTCTCTATCTCTCTCTCTGTCTCTCTGTCTCTCTCTGTCCCTCTCGGTTCTCTCTGCTTCTGGGTTTGGTTTGGGTTTGGTTTGGTTTGAGTTTGGGTTTGGTTTGGGTTTGATTTGGTTTGGGTTTGGTTTGGTATGGTTCTCTGTCTCTCTCGCTATCTCTCTCTCTGGCTGTTTGTCTCTCTCTCTCTCTCTGTCTCTCTGGGTTCTCTCTGCCTCTGGGTTTGGTTTGGTTTGGTTTGGGTTTGGTTTGGGTTTGGTCTGGTTTGGTTTGGTTTGGGTTTGATTTGGTTTGGTTTGGGTTTAGTTTGGGTCTCTTTCTGTCTCTTTGTCTCTCTCTCTATCTCTCCGTCTCTCTGAGTTCTCTCTGCCTCTGGGTTTGGTTTGGGTTTGGTTTGGTTTGGTTTGGTTTGGTTTGGGTTTGATTTGGTTTGGTGTGGGTCTCTGTCGGTCTCTCTGTCTCTCTGGGTTCTCTCTGCCTCAGGGTTTGGTTTGGGTCTCTGTCTCTCTCTCTATCTCTCTCTCTGTCTCTCTGTCTCTCTCTGTCCCTCTGGGTTTGGTTTGGGTTTGGCTTGGTTTGGGTTTGGGTTTGGTTTGGGTTTGGTTTGGTTTCGTTTGGGTTTGGTTTGGGTTTGGTTTGGTTTGGGTTTGGTTTGGTTTGGGTTTGGTTTGGGTTTGGTTTGGGTTTAGTTTGGGTCTCTCTCTGGCCGTTTGTCTCTCTGTCTCTCTCTGTCTCTCTGGGTTCTCACTGCCTCTGGGTTTAGTTTGGGTTTGGTTTGGTTTGGGTTTGATTTGGTTTGGGTTTAGTTTGGGTCTCTTTCTGTCTCTTTGTCTCTCTCTCTATCTCTCCGTCTCTCTGAGTTCTCTCTGCCTCTGGGTTTGGTTTGGGTTTGGTTTGGTTTGGTTTGGTTTGGTTTGGGTTTGATTTGGTTTGGTGTGGGTCTCTGTCGGTCTCTCTGTCTCTCTGGGTTCTCTCTGCCTCACGGTTTGGTTTGGGTCTCTGTCTCTCTCTCTCTCTCTCTCTGTCTCTTTGTCTCTCTCTGTCCCTCTGGGTTTGGTTTGGGTTTGGCTTGGTTTGGGTTTGGGTTTGGTTTGGGTTTGGTTTGGTTTGGTTTGGGTTTGGTTTGGTTTGGGTTTGGTTTGGGTTTAGTTTGGGTCTCTCTCTGGCCGTTTGTCTCTCTGTCTCTCTGTCTCTCTCTCTGTCTCTCTGGGTTCTCTCTGCCTCTGGGTTTGGTTTGGGTCTCTGTCTCTCTCTCTATCTCTCTCTCTGTCTCTCTGTCTCTCTCTGTCCCTCTCGGTTCTCTCTGCTTCTGGGTTTGGTTTGGGTTTGGTTTGGTTTGAGTTTGGGTTTGGTTTGGGTTTGGTTTGGTTTGGTTCTCTGTCTCTCTCGCTATCTCTCTCTCTGGCTGTTTGTCTCTCTCTCTCTCTCTCTGTCTCTCTGGGTTCTCTCTGCCTCTGGGTTTGGTTTGGGTTTGGTCTGGTTTGGTTTGGTTTGGTTTGGGTTTGGTTTGGGTTTGGTCTGGTTTGGTTTGGTTTGGGTTTGGTTTGGGTTTGGGTCTCTGTCTCTCTCTCTATCTCTCTCTCTGTCTCTCTGTCTCTCTCTCTGTCTCTCTGGGTTCTCACTGCCTCTGGGTTTAGTTTGGGTTTGGTTTGGTTTGGGTTTGATTTGGTTTGGTTTGGGTTTAGTTTGGGTCTCTTTCTGTCTCTTTGTCTCTCTCTCTATCTCTCCGTCTCTCTGAGTTCTCGCTGCCTCTGGGTTTGGTTTGGGTTTGGTTTGGTTTGGTTTGGTTTGGTTTGGGTTTGATTTGGTTTGGTGTGGGTCTCTGTCGGTCTCTCTGTCTCTCTGGGTTCTCTCTGCCTCAGGGTTTGGTTTGGGTCTCTGTCTCTCTCTCTATCTCTCTCTCTGTCTCTTTGTCTCTCTCTGTCCCTCTGGGTTTGGTTTGGGTTTGGCTTGGTTTGGGTTTGGGTTTGGTTTGGGTTTGGTTTGGTTTGGTTTGGGTTTGGTTTGGGTTTGGTTTGGTTTGGGTTTGGTTTGGTTTGGGTTTGGTTTGGGTTTGGTTTGGGTTTAGTTTGGGTCTCTCTCTGGCCGTTTGTCTCTCTGTCTCTCTCTGTCTCTCTGGGTTCTCTCTGCCTCTGGGTCTGGTTTGGGTCTCTATCTCTCTCTCTATCTCTCTCTCTGTCTCTCTGTCTCTCTCTGTCCCTCTCGGTTCTCTCTGCTTCTGGGTTTGGTTTGGGTTTGGTTTGGTTTGAGTTTGGGTTTGGTTTGGGTTTGATTTGGTATGGGTTTGGTTTGGTTTGGTTCTCTGTCTCTCTCGCTATCTCTCTCTCTGGCTGTTTGTCTCTCTGTCTCTCTCTGTCTCTCTGGGTTCTCTCTGCCTCTGGGTTTGGTTTGGGTTTGATCTAGTTTGGTTTGGTTTGGTTTGGGTTTGGTTTGGGTTTGGTCTGGTTTGGTTTGGTTTGGGTTTGGTTTGGGTTTGGTTTGGGTTTAGTTTGGGTCTCTTTCTGTCTCTTTGTCTCTCTCTCTATTTCTCCGTCTCTCTGGGTTCTCTCTCCCTCTGGGCTTGGTTTGGGTTTGGTTTGGATTTGGTTTGGGTTGGGTTTGGTTTGGGTTTGGTTTGGGTTTGGTTTGGTTTGGGTTTGGTTTGGTTTGGGTTTGGTTTGGTTTGGGTCTCTGTCTCTCTCTCTATCTCTCTCTCTGTCTCTCTGTCTCTCTCTCTGTCTCGCTGGGTTCTCACTGCCTCTGGGTTTAGTTTGGGTTTGGTTTGGTTTGGGTTTGATTTGGTTTGGTTTGGGTTTAGTTTGGGTCTCTTTCTGTCTCTTTGTCTCTCTCTCTATCTCTCCGTCTCTCTGAGTTCTCTCTGCCTCTGGGTTTGGTTTGGGTTTGGTTTGGTTTGGTTTGGTTTGGTTTGGGTTTGATTTGGTTTGGTGTGGGTCTCTGTCGGTCTCTCTGTCTCTCTGGGTTCTCTCTGCCTCAGGGTTTGGTTTGGGTCTCTGTCTCTCTCTCTATCTCTCTCTCTGTCTCTTTGTCTCTCTCTGTCCCTCTGGGTTTGGTTTGGGTTTAGCTTGGTTTGGGTTTGGGTTTGGTTTGGGTTTGGTTTGGTTTGGTTTGGGTTTGGTTTGGGTTTGGTTTGGGTTTGGTTTGGTTTGGGTTTGGTTTGGTTTGGGTTTGGTTTGGTTTGGGTTTGGTTTGGGTTTAGTTTGGGTCTCTCTCTGGCCGTTTGTCTCTCTATCTCTCTGTCTCTCTCTCTGTCTCTCTGGGTTCTCTCTGCCTCTGGGTTTGGTTTGGGTCTCTGTCTCTCTCTCTATCTCTCTCTCTGTCTCTTTGTCTCTCTCTGTCCCTCTCGGTTCTCTCTGCTTCTGGGTTTGGTTTGGGTTTGGTTTGGTTTGAGTTTGGGTTTGGTTTGGGTTTGGTTTGGTTTGGTTCTCTGTCTCTCTCGCTATCTCTCTCTCTGGCTGTTTGTCTCTCTCTCTCTCTCTGTCTCTCTGGGTTCTCTCTGCCTCTGGGTTTGGTTTGGGTTTGGTCTGGTTTGGTTTGGTTTGGTTTGGGTTTGGTTTGGTTTGGGTCTCTGTCTCTCTCTCTATCTCTCTCTCGGTCTCTCTGTCTCTCTCTCTGTCTCTCTGGGTTCTCACTGCCTCTGGGTTTAGTTTGGGTTTGGTTTGGTTTGGGTTTGATTTGGTTTGGTTTGGGTTTAGTTTGGGTCTCTTTCTGTCTCTTTGTCTCTCTCTCTATCTCTCCGTCTCTCTGAGTTCTCTCTGCCTGTGGGTTTGGTTTGGATTTGGTTTGGTTTGGTTTGGTTTGGTTTGGGTTTGATTTGGTTTGGTGTGGGTCTCTGTCGGTCTCTCTGTCTCTCTGGGTTCTCTCTGCCTCAGGGTTTGGTTTGGGTCTCTGTCTCTCTCTCTATCTCTCTCTCTGTCTCTTTGTCTCTCTCTGTCCCTCTGGGTTTGGTTTGGGTTTGGCTTGGTTTGGGTTTGGGTTTGGTTTGGGTTTGGTTTGGGTTTGGTTTGGTTTGGTTTGGGTTTGGTTTGGGTTTGGTTTGGTTTGGGTTTGGTTTGGTTTGGGTTTGGTTTGGGTTTAGTTTGGGTCTCTCTCTGGCCGTTTGTCTCTCTGTCTCTCTCTGTCTCTCTGGGTTCTCTCTGCCTCTGGGTTTGGTTTGGGTCTCTGTCTCTCTCTCTATCTCTCTCTCTGTCTCTCTGTCTCTCTCTGTCCCTCTCGGTTCTCTCTGCTTCGGGGTTTGGTTTGGGTTTGGTTTGGTTTGAGTTTGGGTTTGGTTTGGGTTTGATTTGGTTTGGGTTTGGTTTGGTATGGTTCTCTGTCTCTCTCGCTATCTCTCTCTCTGGCTGTTTGTCTCTCTCTCTCTCTCTGTCTCTCTGGGTTCTCTCTGCCTCTGGGTTTGGTTTGGGTTTGGTCTGGTTTGGTTTAGTTTGGTTTGGGTTTGGTTTGGGTTTGGTCTGGTTTGGTTTGGTTTGGGTTTGATTTGGTTTGGTTTGGGTTTAGTTTGGGTCTCTTTCTGTCTCTTTGTCTCTCTCTCTATCTCTCCGTCTCTCTGAGTTCTCTCTGCCTCTGGGTTTGGTTTGGGTTTGGTTTGGTTTGGTTTGGTTTGGTTTGGGTTTGATTTGGTTTGGTGTGGGTCTCTGTCGGTCTCTCTGTCTCTCTGGGTTCTCTCTGCCTCAGGGTTTGGTTTGGGTCTCTGTCTCTCTCTCTATCTCTCTCTCTGTCTCTTTGTCTCTCTCTGTCCCTCTGGGTTTGGTTTGGGTTTGGCTTGGTTTGGGTTTGGGTTTGGTTTGGGTTTGGTTTGGTTTGGTTTGGGTTTGGTTTGGGTTTGGTTTGGGTTTGGTTTGGTTTGGGTTTGGTTTGGTTTGGGTTTGGTTTGGTTTGGGTTTGGTTTGGGTTTAGTTTGGGTCTCTCTCTGGCCGTTTGTCTCTCTATCTCTCTGTCTCTCTCTCTGTCTCTCTGGGTTCTCTCTGCCTCTGGGTTTGGTTTGGGTCTCTGTCTCTCTCTCTATCTCTCTCTCTGTCTCTTTGTCTCTCTCTGTCCCTCTCGGTTCTCTCTGCTTCTGGGTTTGGTTTGGGTTTGGTTTGGTTTGAGTTTGGGTTTGGTTTGGGTTTGGTTTGGGTTGGTTCTCTGTCTCTCTCGCTATCTCTCTCTCTGGCTGTTTGTCTCTCTCTCTCTCTCTGTCTCTCTGGGTTCTCTCTGCCTCTGGGTTTGGTTTGGGTTTGGTCTGGTTTGGTTTGGTTTGGTTTGGGTTTGCTTTGGGTTTGGTCTGGTTTGGTTTGGTTTGGGTTTGGTTTGGGTTTGGTCTGGTTTGGTTTGGTTTGGTTTGGGTTTGCTTTGGGTTTGGTCTGGTTTGGTTTGGTTTGGGTTTGGTTTGGGTTTGGGTCTCTGTCTGTCTCTCTATCTCTCTCTTTGTCTCTCTGTCTCTCTCTCTGTCTCTCTGGGTTCTCACTGCCTCTGGGTTTAGTTTGGGTTTGGTTTGGTTTGGGTTTGATTTGGTTTGGTTTGGGTTTAGTTTGGGTCTCTTTCTGTCTCTTTGTCTCTCTCTCTATCTCTCCGTCTCTCTGAGTTCTCGCTGCCTCTGGGTTTGGTTTGGGTTTGGTTTGGGTTTGGTTTGGTTTGGGTTTGGTTTGGTTTGGGTTTGGTTTGGTTTGGGTTTGGTTTGGGTTACGTTTGGGTTTAGTTTGGGTCTCTCTCTGGCCGTTTGTCTCTCTGTCTCTCTCTGTCTCTCTGGGTTCTCTCTGCCTCTGGGTTTGGTTTGGGTCTCTATCTCTCTCTCTATCTCTCTCTCTGTCTCTCTGTCTCTCTCTGTCCCTCTCGGTTCTCTCTGCTTCTGGGTTTGGTTTGGGTTTGGTTTGGTTTGAGTTTGGGTTTGGTTTGGATTTGGTTTGGGTTTGGTTTGGTTTGGGTCTCTGTCTCTCTCTCTATCTCTCTCTCTGTCTCTCTGTCTCTCTCTCTGTCTCTCTGGGTTCTCACTGCCTCTGGGTTTAGTTTGGGTCTCTGTCTCTCTCTCTATCTCTCTCTCTGTCTCTCTGTCTCTCTCTGTCCCTCTCGGTTCTCTCTGCTTCTGGGTTTGGTTTGGGTTTGGTCTGGTTTGGTTTGGTTTGGTTTGGGTTTGGTTTGGTTTGGGTCTCTGTCTCTCTCTCTATCTCTCTCTCTGTCTCTCTGTCTCTCTCTCTGTCTCTCTGGGTTCTCACTGCCTCTGGGTTTAGTTTGGGTTTGGTTTGGTTTGGGTTTGATTTGGTTTGGTTTGGGTTTAGTTTGGGTCTCTTTCTGTCTCTTTGTCTCTCTCTCTATCTCTCCGTCTCTCTGAGTTCTCTCTGCCTCTGGGTTTGGTTTGGGTTTGGTTTGGTTTGGTTTGGTTTGGTTTGGGTTTGATTTGGTTTGGTGTGGGTCTCTGTCGGTCTCTCTGTCTCTCTGGGTTCTCTCTGCCTCAGGGTTTGGTTTGGGTCTCTGTCTCTCTCTCTATCTCTCTCTCTGTCTCTTTGTCTCTCTCTGTCCCTCTGGGTTTGGTTTGGGTTTGGCTTGGTTTGGGTTTGGGTTTGGTTTGGGTTTGGTTTGGGTTTGGTTTGGTTTGGTTTGGGTTTGGTTTGGGTTTGGTTTGGTTTGGGTTTGGTTTGGTTTGGGTTTGGTTTGGGTTTAGTTTGGGTCTCTCTCTGGCCGTTTGTCTCTCTGTCTCTCTCTGTCTCTCTGGGTTCTCTCTGCCTCTGGGTTTGGTTTGGGTCTCTGTCTCTCTCTCTATCTCTCTCTCTGTCTCTCTGTCTCTCTCTGTCCCTCTCGGTTCTCTCTGCTTCGGGGTTTGGTTTGGGTTTGGTTTGGTTTGAGTTTGGGTTTGGTTTGGGTTTGATTTGGTTTGGGTTTGGTTTGGTATGGTTCTCTGTCTCTCTCGCTATCTCTCTCTCTGGCTGTTTGTCTCTCTCTCTCTCTCTGTCTCTCTGGGTTCTCTCTGCCTCTGGGTTTGGTTTGGGTTTGGTCTGGTTTGGTTTGGTTTGGTTTGGGTTTGGTTTGGGTTTGGTCTGGTTTGGTTTGGTTTGGGTTTGATTTGGTTTGGTTTGGGTTTAGTTTGGGTCTCTTTCTGTCTCTTTGTCTCTCTCTCTATCTCTCCGTCTCTCTGAGTTCTCTCTGCCTCTGGGTTTGGTTTGGGTTTGGTTTGGTTTGGTTTGGTTTGGTTTGGGTTTGATTTGGTTTGGTGTGGGTCTCTGTCGGTCTCTCTGTCTCTCTGGGTTCTCTCTGCCTCAGGGTTTGGTTTGGGTCTCTGTCTCTCTCTCTATCTCTCTCTCTGTCTCTTTGTCTCTCTCTGTCCCTCTGGGTTTGGTTTGGGTTTAGCTTGGTTTGGGTTTGGGTTTGGTTTGGGTTTGGTTTGGTTTGGTTTGGGTTTGGTTTGGGTTTGGTTTGGGTTTGGTTTGGTTTGGGTTTGGTTTGGTTTGGGTTTGGTTTGGTTTGGGTTTGGTTTGGGTTTAGTTTGGGTCTCTCTCTGGCCGTTTGTCTCTCTATCTCTCTGTCTCTCTCTCTGTCTCTCTGGGTTCTCTCTGCCTCTGGGTTTGGTTTGGGTCTCTGTCTCTCTCTCTATCTCTCTCTCTGTCTCTTTGTCTCTCTCTGTCCCTCTCGGTTCTCTCTGCTTCTGGGTTTGGTTTGGGTTTGGTTTGGTTTGAGTTTGGGTTTGGTTTGGGTTTGGTTTGGTTTGGTTCTCTGTCTCTCTCGCTATCTCTCTCTCTGGCTGTTTGTCTCTCTCTCTCTCTCTGTCTCTCTGGGTTCTCTCTGCCTCTGGGTTTGGTTTGGGTTTGGTCTGGTTTGGTTTGGTTTGGTTTGGGTTTGGTTTGGTTTGGGTCTCTGTCTCTCTCTCTATCTCTCTCTCGGTCTCTCTGTCTCTCTCTCTGTCTCTCTGGGTTCTCACTGCCTCTGGGTTTAGTTTGGGTTTGGTTTGGTTTGGGTTTGATTTGGTTTGGTTTGGGTTTAGTTTGGGTCTCTTTCTGTCTCTTTGTCTCTCTCTCTATCTCTCCGTCTCTCTGAGTTCTCTCTGCCTGTGGGTTTGGTTTGGATTTGGTTTGGTTTGGTTTGGTTTGGTTTGGGTTTGATTTGGTTTGGTGTGGGTCTCTGTCGGTCTCTCTGTCTCTCTGGGTTCTCTCTGCCTCAGGGTTTGGTTTGGGTCTCTGTCTCTCTCTCTATCTCTCTCTCTGTCTCTTTGTCTCTCTCTGTCCCTCTGGGTTTGGTTTGGGTTTGGCTTGGTTTGGGTTTGGGTTTGGTTTGGGTTTGGTTTGGGTTTGGTTTGGTTTGGTTTGGGTTTGGTTTGGGTTTGGTTTGGTTTGGGTTTGGTTTGGTTTGGGTTTGGTTTGGGTTTAGTTTGGGTCTCTCTCTGGCCGTTTGTCTCTCTGTCTCTC